>OY856388.1:15546662-16146662 GCA_963693495.1 Malacosoma neustria
CGGCCTCACCGAGCATATTGACCCTCCTCTAGCCCAGATGTTAATTCTTTGAATTAAAAAGTGTGAAAAGTTTTAAAGAGAGAGGAAATAAATGTGTGTCGAAACTGCATAAAAGCTTGGAGAGCTTTAAGATATTGTCGACGAAAGAGTAGTATTTTCTTGGCAACGGTCGTAAATCTTAGACTTTTAGTAAGTATCTTTGTGATTGTATATTTAATAAATATTTTGATTCTCTAATAAAGTTCCATTTTTATTCCTATTCTCACTTACAGTCTATAAAAAAAATTGTATAGATGGGTTGATTCAAGATTATAGACGCTGTAACGCAAACTTTCACAGATACGCAAACAAAATTGAAAAGTACACCTCTCCCGCGTAAATTACAGAACTTCGTACTCAGATATCCGGTGACCAATTACGGTCAGGTAACTTACAACTTGTCAACATCAACTTGTTGGAAATACCCTTTACTAACGGAATATTTTATTGAGGAGGTGACCTAGAAATAATTGGGTACGGCTCGCTGGAAGCGTCTATGAATGCAAGGATTCTAGTATTTACTATGGATTGTTTAGATGTATGATTTAGCACTATCTAGTTATTAAGTATACGGTAAAATTAAATTGAAATTCGAGATCTTCTGAAACTGGACCTACTGAGGTGTCATTTAATTTTGACGAATGTATGCAAGCTACAAATGTTTGAAACGCGTGTGGCATCGCGAATACGCTGCTGTCCGATAAGGGTACAGGAACTTGGGTCACTAATGCCGGAACACAACATAAGGTTATCATGGCGGCATACTTAAGACCAAAGGTGGTCGCCATCCAGACGGGCTTGGGGCCCTACTACGTAGATGGGTTGTTTTGTCGCCTTTTACGACATGCCGACCCCGGCCGCAGAGGTCAGTGTTCTTTCTCCGCTCCTGCACGGATAAAAATCAATCAATCCAATCCAATGCGGATTATCGGGTTACACATAACAATGGTTTTGGTATGCAGGTTTCTTGACGATGTTCTCTTCATTGTTGGTACATGACAACTATAAAATATTATAATATAAAAATTAGACTAGAAATAATGCGTAAGCGATGTATAAATTTTTTAGAGAAATCATTAAAAAATTTTTTTATTAATCTGAAACTTCGTTATCACTATTGTGATTTGAAAATTCGATAAAACGAAAAAGCGACACCAATAAGAAACAAACATATTATCTATACAAATAAATAAAATTGGAGGGTCTGTTTGTATATTAAAATAACCGCTTTTTACTAAGTGCATTCGAACGTATACACGGTACATATACCAAAACAACATTTTTTACAATTTTTGTCTGTCTGTTTGTTTGTTCCGGCTAATTTCTGAAATGGCTGCACCGATTTTGACGGGACTTTCACTGGCAGGTAGCTGATGTATCAAGGAGTAACTTATGCTATTTTTATTTTAGAAAAATAAATAGTTTTTGTTAAAAATGATAAGTTTCGCAAATTTTAAGGTCTAATTTAAGTTGACCTCAGATTTATATCATCAATCATGTATTATGAAATAGGGTTCAGCTTAGGCTGGATATTGTAGGTTGAATTTCCAATTTAAGTTAACCTCAGATTTATGTTATCAATCATATGAAATAGGGTTTAGCTTAGGCTGGACTTTGTAGGTTCGAATGTACGTATTCGCATGGCGTAACAGTTGCATTCAATAACACTGACTGTTTGCATATTTCATTTATATTTTAGGGATTATAGGGTTTGTAATCCAAAATAAACCATAAGATATCCAAAAAATTATGCCCAAAGTCACTATTACACGCGAACGGAGTCGCAGGCACAGCTAGTTCATCAATAGGATTTGGGCTGCGTGAATGAGATAGAATATATTTCCAACATAAACACTACATTTCCTATAATCTTCCTCACCTCTTTGTTCGGGCTTTCGTAGCTTTTATGCACTAATATGAAATTTAACCTACATTTTTACCGTATGTGAGTTGTAAATTCTTTATGTTTACTATTAACATACATTAGAAATCTAATTTAGATAAAAAAGTACTGCCAAACTGATATACCACTTGTATCGAAACTACATAATTTTCAAGAAAATGGAAAAAAACATATTCGGTCAAAGTATTGGCCATTTGATACATCTTGCTCATTTTTCGGGCAATTTATGGATGCCATCCCAAAAAAAACTGTTTGTTCTTTGAGTGAAACCATTCATCGACTCATTTGTTAACTTCTTTCTCCCAATCATTTGGGGTCGGCACAATATGTCTTTCTCTCCCTTTCTCGGAGAATACGTTCTGGACATATTTATATTGATTTGGCTTAATTAAGAAATATATATTAAAGATATTTAAATTATCACGAAGATATCTGGTATAATTTCATAACATATACTATCACGATAAACGAATCCATGTCCTCTACATTGGTCTCAGAGTGTGATACTTCGCTAGGTATTTTTCTTACTATCCAGTTTAAAAATAATAAAGAAGTTCCAGTAAGTTCTATCCTTAGCTTTCTTGTAGTGCAAGTTATTGCCTGAAAACTAAAGGTACGCAACTCGAAGGGTATTAAGGGGCCTTGGGCGTAATTGAATAAAGCATTAGCGCCAAGTTTCGGCTTGGCCCTTGAGTGTTCACGCATGGCTGGGCCGAGTCGTGGTCAGGGGACGACGTGTATCGGATTTATGTTGATTTTGCCTGCAATCCTTGTTCTATCGGACTTGGCAGTATTGTATTGATGACAACTTCGTGAAATATAAATATACTGACACAATTCAAAAAGCGGCAACTAGAACCAAAGTAAGTAGCATAGCACTAGTGTTATAGGTAGGCACTATATAATTGATATACTACATATAAACTTGTGTTGTGTTCCGGCATTAGTGACCCAGGTACACCTATGGGACAGTAGCATGTTCGTGGTGTCCCCAGCGTTGCAAAAATCCATAGGCGACGGTAACTGCTTACTGTTAAGTGGACCGTCAGCCTGTCTGCTGTTCCTCAGCAGTAAAAAATATTTTTTTTACAAAAGCTTGTAGTATATAATTTCATTTTTAAACAAATACATATTATTTATAAACAAACAGATGCAGGACAGGAATCGAACGTAGTTTATATTATACTTAAACATGTATTTATTTATAAAAGATAAATATTTCAGTTGTCTATATATAACAATATACAGACAACGAATATATCAGCTGCCCTTGTGGTTATTTTGATGCTAGTTGACGCTGAGTTAAATGTTATGGAATATTTATTTAATTATAGTCGTAGTAGTAGCTGTAGGACATCAGAGAGGCTGAAGGTCCGCTTAGAATTTAGCAGTCACCGTCGCCTATGGCTGTTTACAACGCCAGTCACATCGCGAACACGCTGCTGTCCCATAAGGGTGCAGGAATAGAAAGAAGAAAAAAGCTAATGCCGGAACACAACACAAAGTGGGGCCCTACCTATATAAGCTGTGGTGGGTTGTTTTGTCGACTTTTACGACAGGCCGACCCCGCACGCATAGGTCAGTATTCTTTCTCCGCCCCTGCACGGATAACAGAAAATATAATTATAATGATAATTATGATATTATTGTCATGTAGTTACAATGAAGGAAAACATCGCGAGGAAACCTGCGAGAGCATCGGTAAGTGCAACCCACCAATCCGCCTTGAACAAGCGTGGCGGTTATACAATCCGTACCCTCTAGGAAGCCCGAACCCATTACTGGGACGTTATGGATGGTAATTATGTATTATAAATCAAAATTACAGAATTTGGACTCACCAATACAAATACCTAGTCAGGTCATAAGTATTGTCACACAGTAAAAACTTTTCTTTTAGAATGCTGGCCACAAAAAAGTTTATTGAATTCGAATCTCGAATTGTTCATGAAAATAAAAATGTATACTTTTAGAATTTTACTCATTTTTTAAATATGGAGTGGACGCTTAAAGAAGACCGTGTTGCAGTTATTGCGTTGCATCGTTGCGGTTACGCGCCAATTCAAATTTTTAACATACTGAAAAAATTTGAATATAGCCAAAAGATTCATTTATCGTACCATCAAACGATACAATGAAGACTCTAGTGTAGATGACAGGTCAAGAAGTGGTCGCCCTCGGTCTGTTAGGACTCCAGCAGTGATAAAAGCTGTGAAGGCACGAATTCAAAGAAATCCCAAACGTAAGCAGAAATTGTTGGCCCTTCAGATGGGGTTAAGCAGAACCACGGTGAAAAGGGTGTTAAATGAAGACTTAGGGCTTCGGGCATATCGAAAAAAAACAGGACATCGTTTGAATGCTCGTCTAATGGACCTGAGACTGAAGAGATGCCGCGCTTTGTTGAAGCGGTACGCGGAAAAAAATATCGGGAAATTCTTTTTTCGGATGAAAAAATGTTTACCGTAGAAGAGAGCTACAACAAACAAAATGATAAGGTGTACGCACACAGTAGTGAAGAAGCGAGCAACCGTATTCCGCGTGTCCAACGAGGTCATTTTCCATCCTCGCTCATGGTATGGTTGGGAGTTTCTTATTGGGGCTTAACAGAGGTACATTTTTGTGAGAAAGGTGTAAAAACGAATGCTGTTGAGTATCAAAATACAGTCCTGACGAACCTTGTGGAACCTGTTTCTCATACCATGTTCAATAACAGGCACTGGGTATTCCAACAAGATTCGGCGCCAGCTCATAGAGCGAAGAGCACACAAGACTGGCTGGCGGCGCGTGAAATCGACTTCATCCGGCACGAAGACTGGCCCTCCTCCAGTCCAGATTTGAATCCGTTAGATTACAAGATATGGCAACACTTGGAGGAAAAGGCGTGTTCAAAGCCTCATCCCAATTTGGAGTCACTCAAGACATCCTTGATTAAGGCAGCCGCCGATATTGACATGGACCTCGTTCGTGCTGCGATAGAGGACTGGCCGCGCAGATTGAAGGCTTGTATTCAAAATGACGGAGGTCATTTTGAATAAACTTTAATGTCATAAGAATCTATGTTTTGTTAAGTTCATTTTGGTATATAAATGGTTACATAATGAATAAACTTGTTACAATTATTTTACATTAAACATGTGACAGAATTTATGACCTGACTAGGTACTTAAGGTTTTATAAGCGAATAAAAACAAGCTCATATACTTTTACTATGTAAGGAATTTTTGTTTCCAGGAAAATCCCCAATTGACGAGTTCCTTCGACCCAGGGGGGGAAGGTATATGGAGCTCCGGGAAAGATGGTTGACCGACTAACCTCTAAAATTCTCTTCTCCTCTCGCCTAGGCTCATGGGTAAACTGGTCAGCTGTTGTCCAGGCCGGCGCTGGCCCACCCCTTGTGCCGAGACGAGCGAGTCATATATTGTTCGCCAGGATTGAAGGGGACACGCGGCAAAGTACGCATCGAGCGAACTGTGTGAACAGTGGATTGTCCCCCGAACGGTCACCCATGACAGCTGTTTACGGTCGCCCGTGATTGCTTAATGCCTTCCGACCCCGTATTCTGACTGTTGACGGAAGCTGACTTCTCCTTTCCTTCCGTAGATTTTTTCTTTCTTCTTGTCTAAGGTATTGTTTTATTACCTATTTATTATATATTACCTATAACTATTATAAATTATTTAGAGGGTTTACTGTTTTATTAATATTTCAAATTAAAATATCAAAATATAAGTGATTGTTGTTTAAAGAAATTATAAAGGTTATCGCCATCGGCCAGAAACGTCTCGAAAACGCTAGCTGGATTACCTCGTTGGCAACATTTACCCTTTGCCCCAAATGTAAACATTTGTTCTGATAATAACTTTGAATCTTATACATTTTTATAATTCAGAATTGTCTCATTAATATTTCAAACGTTTGGCCACTGAGCGGACCCTTTCACGGTGACTAAACATGGGCAAGAGTTGCCGGACTCTACCGGCCTTGATAATTAATCACCACACCCGTCCTTGGGTCAGATCTATTGACAGAGGATTATTTCATTCGCACATGGAGAATCGTTTGATATATACCTGATTGTATAGGGGGTCGGAGTCTCACTGAGATTGTACTATATAAACCCATCTGTTTTTATCCCTAAGAAACCGAAACAGTATCACGCGGGATCCTGACGGAAGCTGAAATGGTTATTCCAACTTCAGTATTCTAACCTTATTGCGGCCGCATTTGTGCTGCTGGAGATTTGATGGCCAGTGGCAGCTGAAATGGCATATTGAAGAAAATTTATTTATCGGGGGGGGGGGGGGGGGGGACACGTTCTTTTTTGTTACTGAGGAACAGAAGACGGCCCACTTAATGGTAAGCAGTTACAGGATCCTGCATGTTTGCGCCGCCAGGGACTTTGCTTATACGCCTCTGTCTGCGTAGGGGAACTGGAATTAGGGTCATTAATGCTAGAACATAGCACAAAGTTATTATGGCGGCATACTTTTAAACCAGGGGGGTACTAACACTTAGCTTCGATTGTTTTGTCGCCTTTTACGATCGGCTGACCGCCGCCGGGCTCAGTACTCTCACTTCGTCCTTGCACGGCAAAGAATGAAGACGTAATATCATTCACAGGATCACAGGACTCCCTGGTCGCATCGACGAATTTTAGTCATTGCTTTGCGAGATAAAAGGTTACCCACATAACATTGCCGAGATTGAGAGATTTAGATTTAGACATATGAAAAAGAGACCATGTTATAACGTATCTAGAGTTTATTAAAACTTCAGAAATGTTAGGATACATTTTAATCACTCGTTATAATGCTTGTAATGATGTTGTAAAACATTTTATTAATTAAATAAATAAATACTTATTTAGAATTTCAGCTGTAACTTGCAACACATAAATGTAAGCATCTGTAGATCTATTAATCCTAAAATGTTAATCATTAAATCCAATTGCCGTAAAATGTGTGAAAATTCGACACGGCGCTCATATTCACATTTTAAGGGGGCAATTTAATTTTTACGTTTTAGTAGGGGCCACGGGGAAACACGGGTAAGTTATCTGTTCAGAATCCGTATTTCATTCCGCTGGGCCATTGTTGGGCGATGATAAAGGAGGGCGCGCCCTTAAGCTCCCGCCCTTTAATACGATGCCTGCTTACCTGCTCGCAAAGAATAACGAAATGTAGACATATAACACTTAATATTATATTTAATATTTTTTTCTTGTTTGGAAAAAAATATATATCTTCGGAATACAGATCTCAAAAAAAAAAAATTCTATTTTGTCTGTATATATGTATACTCCTAAAAAAAGTTAGCTCTGGCCGCCACAGACAGCGTACGTGGGCAGTTTCTCGGGGAAAGCTTGCCACCTGGATCTAAGCAGCGAGCATGACGTGCACGTGTTTTCTCGTGTCAATCCCCGTATAGACTGGGAGAACGCAGGGTTTCTCCTGCATGTTGAAACCGCAAATCCTGGTTTAAGTTCAACGAATGGAAGAGACCTAGACCTACATTTGATGACGGCGATTCCTGCACTCTATCGTCTTTCTTGCCCTTTCCACATTGCCTGCCACTGGTAATAAAACAACAGCTTGTTCTTTTAGTCGGTTGGTCCGAGAAGTTTCACATACTACTAACTTTTTTTATTCCTGTAGGATAGCATACAGGCTGACGGCCCGCTAAGAATTTAGTAGTTACCGTCGCCTATGGGTGTTTGCAACTTCAGTGGCATCGCAAACACGCTGCTGTCTCATAAGCGTACAGGAACTTGGGTCACTAATGCCGGAACACAACACAAGGTTATTATGGTGGCATATTCTTTCTCTGCCCCTGCAAAGATAAAAACTACTCTCCAATCACTACGCGTGAATAGAGAGACCCGCCAAAACGTTTTCACAAAAATAGCCCATAGCTCGGTTCCAGAGTCATGCGGATTTTCGGTAATGACACTTAAGTAAATAATTGCGCAAAGATAGATCTTTGCGCAATACTAATAATGGTGGACAGAGCTAGAGCTCTGTCCACCATTATTAGTGGTCTACCTCAGGCTATTAGTTATTGTTTTTTATTGCTGAGGAACACCAGACAGGCTGACGACTCACTTAACAGTAATCATTTATACGACGCTAGAAGCACTGCAAACGCGCTGCTGTCCCATATGGGTATAGGAACCTAGTTCACTAATGCTGGAACACAACACAAGGCTATTATGGCGGCATACTTAAGACCAAGGGTGGTTACCATCCAGACGGGATTGGGGCCTACGTAGTTGTTATGTCGCCTTTTACGAAAGGCCGGCACAATCGCAAAGAACGCCTCTTTCCATCTCAAGCAGTATTGGGATCCCTGGTGTGGTCATCACGAATGATGTGCAGTTTAGGGGAAAATTGGAGAGCAAAGCTAAGCTTGCTTCCAAAAAGCTTTGTGTGCTAAACCGGTCCAAGCAGTACTTCATTTCAAGGCAATGGCTTGTACTATAGAAAGCACAGGTCAGGCCGCATATGGAGTACTACTCACATTTATGGGCTGAGCACCCGCCTGTGAGCTCAATCCCCTAGACTCGATCCAGCGGCGCGCAGTACGTGCGTCTCTTTGCGTATTCTATCGTCTGTACAACGGGGAGTGTTCTGAAGAGCTATTTAGAACGGTGCCCTCGTCGTCTTTCTACTATCGCACCGCCAGCCAGCTGTTTATCCCCATTTCTTGGAGCCTCTTCTTTCTTGTATGAAACGGTTATCAAGAACGTTCATGTTGCGTATTCATTGGATCTGGAATGAGCTTCCGGCTGAGGTTTTCTCAGGGTGGTACGATATGGGGTTCTTTAAAAAGGCATTATAAAATTTCTTCGCGTTGGTAATGCCTCTGATGTTGCAAACGTCTACCACCTGCCAGGGTGGGCCGTTTGCCTGTCTACTGAACTCTAACTATAAAAAAAGTAAAGGCCGACCCAGCCGCTGGGGTTAGTATGCTTACTCCACCCCTGCACGGAGAAAATGTTATGAACGCTTGTAATAAAAGAGAGAAATTATGAAATAGAATCATTAAAACCCTTGCCCTTCTATGCTGCCTTATCTATAGTATTTCTTTGGAAATAATGTACGCTCAGAAAGATAATACTTCGCCGTGGATGAAACAAAATTAAAATTCATAAATCTGTGAAACGGCGGCCTGTATTAATGTAATATGGCCATTTTATATTATAATTTTATTTCTTAAATTAAACCGTTGTTTAGGTCTGTCTTTTATTACCTATATTAAAGTAGCTGTCGCTTGTATCTGAGTGACTGAAATGCCTCTTAAAAATTTCATTAAAACTTTTATGTATGTTATTTTTTACAGCATTTTAAATTTAAATGAGTTTTGTTAAAGACTAGCTGAGTATGCGATTTTATTTATGACAGGAATAGCTATAAATACTAATATGTTTTTGTATCGATTATGTTTAAAATCGTAGAAATATGAAACAGGTACTGTAGCAGAAGTATGAAATTTTATTCGGAAGATGTAGAATAATGTCACATAAATTACAAAATCAATGTTAAATTGTTCCTATAATATATCACTATAAGTCTAGTATAAGGGATAGCATAATTATTGCTTCGGCAGTACACGTAATAAAATTATAAATAAATAAATAAAATGCTGGAACATTTCACACAACGCCATCTAGTCCCAAACTAAGTAGCATTACTATGCTATTTAATTTACCTGTAGTATGAGTACTACACAACTGATATACTATATGTATATACTTTTATTTTGTTTGTTTTATAATTAAATACAGGCGCTAGACGGGAATCGCACCCGTGACGTCTGCAAGCGTACCGACGTGCGTTAGTCGTTAAGCCATGAGGTCGTCAAAAGGTCGTTAAAATTGGAGTGATACAGAGAAGATGCGCAAGGATAACTCGCAAAATTGTGAAGCGTTCCAACTTTAACTTCTACTATTAAACACACCTTAAAACTGTAATGAGACAGATTACAATTTTCATAACAAGAAATATATGAATACTAGCTGACTTGGAAAACGTTCTGCTACTAAATTAAAAAAAAATTAATTATGTTCAACTCTATTTCGCCACCCTCAAGTTTCATTTTCGCAATAAAAAGTAGCTTATTTTCTTCTCCAAGATTTAATCTATCTTTATACCGAAATTCACCAAAATTGGTTCAGCGTTAAGCGTGAAAATGTAACAGACAGACAGAGTAACTTTCACATTTATAATATTAGTATGGATTTAATTAATAATACCTATATTTTATACTTGTATTTGTAGTAATAATCATCATCATCCCAGCGTTGTATCCCGGTCACAACCTAAACTTCCGTTTCGATGCCAGGTGTCTGCTTTCCGACTATTTCTACTCCACTTCGCACGGTCTTCAGCATCCCTGGTAGTGAGCCCATTGGCACGCATATCACCCTTTACGACGTCAAGCCAGCACTTTTTGGGCCTACCCCTCCTGCCGGGGACCGGCGGAGGCGGCATGGCCAGACATTTGTTTCCCACGTAAGCATCTGGTTGCCGTAAACGTGGTCGTACCATCAGAGCCGACACTCCTGTAATTTATTCGCAATGTCACGGCCATGAAGACTGTCGCGAATGCGGGAGTTCCTAACGCGATCCTTTCGCGTTACTCCACACATCCACCGCAGCATATTCATCTCCGTGACACGCAGTTCTTGCTTGTGTCGCTCTAACACCAGCCACGTTTCACAGCCGTATAAAAGTACAGGCCTAATGATGGTCTTATAGACTTGTCTCTTTAATTTTACCAGCATCTGGGGGTCACAAATGACATCAGTTACCTCACGCCATTTGGCCCACGCGGCAGGAATGCGTGCCTTGACGTCGCAATCGATGTCACTAGACGCGTGAAATACAGATCCCTTTTTGTAGTAATAATAGTAAGTATTAATGTTTCCGACTATGCCAGAGGCGAAAATGAAAATATTGTAAAAAGCAACTATACTACGCTTGTTATACGGTTTAGAAATTGTCTATGAGTTGCATGCGATGAAAAGCGAACTCGTGGCATGTACTTGACTATTACGTCACGAGTACAATGCATTTTCAAGATGCAATTTAAAGGCTTGTTGGCAATATAACAGCTGTCGAACAACAGACAGGCTGACGGCCCACTTAATAAAGCAGAACCCGTCTATAGATGTTTGCAGCGTCAGGCACCGCAAACACGCTACTATCTGCATAGGTGAACTGGTTCCTCGGATATGCAACACAAATTTATTGTGGCTGCAATTTAGAGACCAAGGGTGGTCAATCACCTAGCTAGATTTGGTCGCCTTATACGACAGGCCGTCTCCGGCCACGGGGTCAGTATTATAACCTGCACGGTGAAAACTATGATCATAACGATTTTTAAACAATATTACGTAAATAAAAAATTCATTTAAAACATTTTAGCTTACATTTGAACAAATGTGACGTGTCCTTTTAAATACGCAAGCTGAATAGAAATCGTTTATAATATCAAGTGGGTGACTACAAAGTGAGACCCGAAGCTACTGTCGGTCGACATGCATGTAACCAGAACTATAGGCCACCGTTAAGGGTGGCCAACATTTTCACATTAATCAAATATTATTAAGTTGGTCCAATGTATATATTTGATGGTGTAATTCGTTGTAGAATTTAATATTATATATTTATTAACTTTTTACCATCTCCAATTGTGTGTCCTAATAGAAAGAAAGAAATTATTTATTTAGGACAATAATGTTATAACAAAGTGAGACACAATACATACAATAAAAATACTCATCCTAAATTGGGCCACCAAATCAGCGCTGTTTTTCCGTAAGGACCATTCAGTGATTTCACGGAGAATCGACTTAGATTTTTTCTTTAGATAATTACTTCTTATGTATGTTGAAAAATAATTAATAATATGCCATTTTACAATAGAATAGAATAGAATAGAAAACTCTTTATTGTTCACCAGATAAAAATAAAAACTGCTTAAAATCTAAATTTACAAAAAAAGGAACAATCGGCGGTCTTATCGCTAATAAGCGATTTCTTCCAGACAACCTAACCAGAATCACATTAAGGACTAAATAATGACGGTGTACATTAACAATATATACAAAAAAAAAAATAGAAAAAAAAAAACAATAATAAGTAATGACAAACAATAAAAATTACGTTAATACACATATATGCGACAAACAATTTATTTATTGAGATAATGTTCTTTGAACATATTTTTGAAGATAGGAAGTGATTTAGCTTTTCTGACATTCACGGGTAACAAGTTCCAAAGTTGTACAATTGTTATATATTGGAATGCACAGGTACACGAATCACAAGTGGCTCCAACTTATACTGATTTCTTGCGCAGACGCAGCCGCGCACGCTTATATTTTATAATCACAACTTTATACATATACTTTTTTTATTGCTGAGGGACAGCAGACAGGCTGACAGCCTACTTAATAGTAAGCAGCCTCGCTTATGGATGTTTGCAACGCCAGGAGTACCGCGAACACGCTGCTGTCCCATAGGGGTAGAGGAACCTGCGTCACTAATGCCGGGACACAACACAAGGCCATTATTGAGGCATACTTATTATAAACCTAGTGTGGTTGCCATCCAGACGGACTTAGGCTACCACGTAGCTAGGGTTGTTTTGTTACCTTTCACGACAGGCCGACCCCGGCCGCAGGGGTTACTATTCGTACTCCGCCCCTGCACCACATACATAACAATAACAATATTAATTGAGCTGGAGGAGGCCTATGCCAAGAGGCAAGCCGAACTGCGAGATATATTATAGAGAAAAAATCATAAATCCAAAAATGTTAAATTGCATGTAGTTCGGAATAAAAGGGCTTTTTATATTATTATCCCTTGACAACTTCAGACTAATGATACGATGATACTCTGGAAAAATGTTGAGACAGATGTATTTGAATTTGGTTTATATAGGAGACCTTACTGTTTCACTCAGCCCCAAAGCGAATAAATGTATCGTTCTTTATTAAGTGTGAATTATTTGAGCAAATAACAAATCTATTTTCGTCTATTACGACTTTCTACAGGCCATTTCCTTTGGGGGAGCCTTTTTTTATTTTAGGCTAGCACTTCAAGACCATAAATATAATCCGAAAAAGTCACAAATCATTGTTATAAAATATTCAATTTATATTGAATATTACCTACCATTATTGGTATCTTGGTAGTTATGACAGTGCGGTGGATAAGCCCTGACAAACACATTACCAACCAACCACAACCAATATTGTATGAATTTTAAGTTTATAATTGAATATTCAAATTCAAATACTAGTTTCCGTGTTTAACCGTGGCAACTCCTTATTACCTATATAGTTTGTAGAACACACGGAATTACGTCTTTAAAAACTAAAACCTACCCAATACATCCTTGAAAATTTTAAAAATATAATAAGGCTAATAGAACAGCTTATAGTAATAAAACACCTTTTATTTAGTTCACTGTTGACGCGGATACTTTTCAGCCGAGGTTTTTGACAATGCTTCAAAATTTATGTTAAGAGTAGAGTTGATTTGTTTGCTAGGCGGTAGGGCTCCAAGCTCCTCTGGATAGCAACTACCCCTGGTCTCCAATTATGCCGCCATAACAACCTTTTGTCGTATTTTGTTATAAGTGACCCGAGTTATAGTTGCTGTTTATTGCTATTCTACAGCAATAAAGAAGAAATAGCTGCTAAAAGTAGCTAAAATCAACAATGATCAATCTTAATCATATAAATGTATCGAAAAGGTTTTATAAATATCTTTACATAAAAACCTCTTCGTTTATATTGCGAACATGATTATCATGGCCAACTTGATTGGACATTAAAATATTTAAAAATAAGAATTGAGCAACGCGCGTCATAAATGTCAGTTCGTTTTTGTAAATGATTTTTAAATGTGTTTGTATTTTAGTAGATCAGTATTATTTTTAATTTAATTATACAAATTAACTACTCAATATACATTTCTTTAAAATGATGAATAATGCCATCAAACATTAAGAAATTATTTATCAACTTATTTTACATTTTCACCTAAAATATTTCAATATCATGTAGGTACTTGAAAAATAACTAATGGCCCCACTCGACCGCATCATTTTGGATCACATCCGCTGCAGCGCTAGTTCCAGCGCGAGTTGGTTGGTCCAAATAAGCTCATTACCTCAAGTGCGCTAAATCGCTTCACAAATTTAACTTTAAACGCAATAATTTACACTAACAAGCTCTAAAAGTACTTTGACAGTTTACTTACACTTGAATATGGAATGCAACTGAAAAAGTATGCGAACTTGGCTTTAATAATGTCGATGATGATAACTTGCATAAATTTTCAAGGTTGTTAACAAACCTACAGCCATTTGGTTGTTTGTAAAAATGCTGGAAAGAAACGTCAAAATTTAAAGCACTCGCTTAATATCCCTGAAAATTAGTTTGATATATTAATGAAAAATAAAACTTAGAATTATTATTGTTTTAATACGTTTAAATATATAATTTAGATATAAACTTAAATTAGCATCTTTTCACAACGTGTTTGAATGTTTCAAGGAGATGAAGAGGCAATAAATAATACAGCTAAAGATGTCTGATAGTATTTTTTTAATTGCTGTAGGACAGCAGACAGGCTGACGGCCCGCTTAGAATTTAGCAGTTATCGTCTCCTATGGGTGTTTGCAACGCCAGGGGCATCGCGTACGCGCTGCTGTCGCATAAGAGTACAGGAACTTGTAAAGTAAAAGAATGATTAACATCTACTGACTAAAATCGACCAAACATCTTTAGCTAGGTGGTAAAGCTTTAAGGACGACTAGATGGCAACCATCAGATCTCTAAATGTGCCACCATAATAATTGGCATAAATAACCTAGTTTCCAGTTTCCTTATATCCTGTTGGCTGTTCCATAGCAATAAAAAAAGCGGATCCCGGGCATTGAAGCGCCAGTTTAAGTTGGAACCGGGATTTAACGGGATTATCTCTACACACTTATCTGGTCAGTTCATGGGTTCAATCCTCACGGATTTTTTTTCTGTTTTTGGTGTACGTATCCAATATTTCAATATTTAATAATACTTGTTATACAGGATGTTACCTAATTTAGGAAATTGTAATATCATCACATTATTATAAGTAATATAGAATTCTAAACACAAAAGGAAATATTCTACAGTAACATCGAAAAATGATATAACTGTATTTCCCTGGATTACCATTCCAGGCCATTTCCGCTGAACAGCGCTCTCTGTTGGCGCTGAGAAGTTTTCCATTCGAAATGCTTACTGCAGCCTCGACAGCTATTTCCTTTAGGTGACAGTGGTAAAGCAGGTTTCCAGTTTTAAATATAATGTTACATTTCGTTTTTCTCTCACATCTTTGATACCTGGAAATGTCAATATTAGTAGACAAAATTATCAAGGACGGGAAAATATTGAAATATTTAAGGTAGGTTTGTGTTTCAAGAATTTTAGGGTTACATTAAGATAACCAAACCGGTTACAAAAGACATCGCCAACGCGTTCAACTCCCTGCCCTGGAGTTGCGTTAGCGAGGCGCTCCAATACCACTGAGTCCCGACCTACCTCCGCCGCGTCATCTATCTGTCTGACAGAGCCGTCGTTTTCCCGGTCCAGGGAGGGTGGCGTTGGCGAAACGTCGTATCCGGTGTTCCATAGGGGTCGGTGCTGGGTCCGCTCCTGTAAAACATAGCATTTGATTGGATGATTCGTGGTACGGTCCTACCTGGCGGGATATTTTAATTTCCTTTCATTTCCTAGAGTTATTTTAAATTAAACTACAAACAAAACAAGTTCTGAATTTCATAATAAAATATATAATTATTTCATTAATGCACATATGCAGTAGACGATGTGGCTAAAAAAGCGTGAATATTGAAGACGAAGAAGAAGACTTTTTATTCCGATTGCATACAATTAACATTTATTTATTTATTTATTGTTAGAACTGTGTACATTATAATGTTGGTAAGTACATTCCATTTGCTTTTCTTGTGCGAAAGGGCCCAAGGAAACAATTATATCTCACTATAATTAGTTTTCTCCTACCTGCTCTCAGGTTTTTAAAACACCAATAGGAAAGTCACTTACTTGCATCTTATAAGGGAGTAACCCATTTGTTTGCTATACGAAATTGATAAGAAAGTCTTATTCCAGACCAAGACCAAATGGCCAAAACATTACGGTATTTCCGGTCTCTTTAGTTAAACGAACCGTATGAGGACCGTTGACGAGTGGAACCGGAGATATGTCGTTTAACCAACAGCTTCCACTTATTCTAAATCACTTCTTCCCCGACGTGGTCACTGAGGACAGGAAACAACTGCCCGTAAATGCTTTAAACATAACATTTACACGGCACTGGTTCTTCACATAATTACAAAGTTTTAAATGTAAAACGGATCCGACGTGCACGTTTTTTTGTTATTACTGAAGAACAACAAAAAGGCTGATGGGCCACTTAACATTAAGCTTAACCTTTACCTATGGATGTTTGCAACGCTAGGGGCACCGTGAACATGCTGCTACCCTATAGGGTCACTAATACCGGAACAAACACAAGGTTATTATGGCGGTATACTTAAGACCAAAGGTGGTTGCCATCCAGACAGGATTGGGGCCCTATCACTTTGCTAGGGTGGGTTGTTTTGTCGCCTTTTACGACAAGCTGACCCCGGCCGTAGGGATTAGTATTCTTACTCCGCCTCTGCACGGAGAACCACGGTCAACCTAGATACGTCAAGATAGAAGGCGTGTCCGAGCAACTGAGCAAGAGCTCAGTTTTTGATTGAGCTAAGATGATGGTTAAAAACAACTGCGAAGTCTTTTCGAAATACTAGTATAAAGTATTTAGAATTGTCATAAACAAGTAAAAAAATGTATATACGAGGAAATCATACTTTATTATTATATATACAGTAATATATGTATAGTCGATAACGTCCCACTGTTGGGCTCGGGCTCCTTCTAAAGGGAACGGACAGAATATCTCTGTGCTTGTCCAAGGCAGATTGGTGGGTTATACATACACATACCCATGACCTTTGTTATGGAGGTTTCTCGCAATGTTTTTCCTTCACTGTCGATAAATGACTATTATGTAATATGCACATTAGGAGAGAAAACCTGCCTAAAAGGCGCATGCCATCGTGGGATTGCACCTGGAACCTCTAGATAAATCTGCAAGTGTACCACTAAGCTGCCAGGTATTTTAAAGTAATATAAAGTACAAATATTACTGAAAAATAAAACATAAAAATTGATCAGTCATAGAAAAACAGATCGTACAAAATAAAACAATTGTAAATAAAGAGTTTTCAAGTTCCGAGGGAATATTGCATGTTCATAAAATACTCGTACATGGTCCAATTTAATTCTATTTTATGAAATACTAGCCGATCATGCCCGCTCCGCTGGGCGAATAACAACACAAGTCATAACTGCTTTTAGCATCTTTGTTGTAATTTTTGTATGCAAAATTTTTTAAACTTATATTTAGAACTTACAAATAAATCAAAGTCAGAAAATAATTTATTATATGTTCGTGGGAGTCGTTTACAAACATTTTTTTCCCCATAATTAGTACGAGAGAGTGGTACATGGAAGTTACGTATGCCTAGTTCTTTTATTTGGTGCGCTAAGCTGTAAGATTTGGTTATGAAGAGCCCTGCAGTCCAATTTCCCAGAACAGATATCGTGTAGCATATTCATATCAAGTAAGATTCTACGAAGTGTAAGTGATGTTAAACTGTGTTATGAACACGGCGAGATTTAGTCATTAAGGCCAGTGCT
Source organism: Malacosoma neustria (assembly GCA_963693495.1). NCBI lineage: Eukaryota > Metazoa > Arthropoda > Insecta > Lepidoptera > Lasiocampidae > Malacosoma > Malacosoma neustria. The sequence continues at coordinate 15,564,431 of OY856388.1, forward strand.
CCTTAAAGTCGAGATATTTGATAAATTTATTTTGAACGCTTCGGACAAACGCAGTTTAAAGCAATTTAATGCAAGAAATGTCATTAAAAGGCTTTGTAATCCTTTTTATAAAGCCTAGATTCTTGTAAGCCTTATCCACAATATATTCATTGTGCTGACAAAAAGTGAGTTTTACATCCACCATGACTCCCAGATCCTTAATACTTTCAGATTTCTTAATAAAGGTGTTATTGATACTGTAATTGAATCAGATTGGTTACTTATTATTATATTTATTTATTTATTTCAACAATGATCATACAGCATACATTTCAAACTTACATACTAATACATAATAAACAGGAAATTGGCCAAATAAGATCACACTTTGTAGACTATATTTAAAGAAGACATAATAAAAAAAAAGTAAATAGAATGAAATATTAATTTTAAATTTTTCATAGAAAAAGGAAAATGCAAGTTCACGAAAAAAGAACTAACATCATTTACGGAGAAAAATAAATTACGTATTGCCACACGGAATTACTAATAAAGAGGAGGGTATTTAAATATAATGCGAGTGCGGAATGTTTGTGTTTTGTGTAGTGTGAGAGTGAATGAATGTATAATTGCTTATTAAAATAATGTATGAAAATACATATTTGATTGAGTTTCAAAGTTAGTACTTGTATATAATACGAGTACTATACTTTATATCACTCGGGTAAAATACAAAGCTAGCAAAATCCATATCGCACTCCGATTGCCGTTGCATTTCAGATTTGGTTACGTAGCAGAAAGCAATTAGCTTAGTCAGCTTTCAGGAATGCATATTAAATATTCTAGTTAGATTCGAATAATATGATGGATTTACTCATCAGTAAGTGATTTTGATTGGTATAGGTGAAGTTTGCTTGTTGAGCATTGTGAATGTTGTGATTATTTGATAGAATTTCTTTGTTGATTTTTAAAAAGCCGTATAGCTGAGGATAATTAAATATATATTAATTTATTAATAAGCTAGATGGCAGGAACCCAAGTCCGTCTGGATGGTGTGATGTAGGTGTCACAAATATTTATAGATCTAGGCAGATAAATATTAAATTTTAATCGGTAGCTCTTTGTCATTAAGAGCGCAATACGCTGAATTATTTAATATTAAAAATTAATCCCAAATGTATTAGATTGCAGCCACCTAATATCTATAAATATGCTGCCATAACCTCGAATTAATTAATGACAGCAATACCGACTTAGACCTGTTTCATTCTAGTATTAATACAATGAAAAGGCAGCTTACACTTAACTTTTTTGCGAAATACATTTGATAATGCTAAGTATCTTACTAATAAACTTACTGAATTTACTCATTGGATTGATTCTCAATCATTGAATCGATTAATGACAACAAGTTTGTACTATTTATTTTTGTACTATTTGTATTCTAATCTGTCACTATCAGTGGAGACTTGTAAAGACTTTCTCTGTATTTATTTTTAAGTTATTAAATGTTATTATTAGTCGTAAGTCTCTCTAAAACTTAAATAAATAAAAAATAAATAAACCTTATGTTGTGTTTCTGCATTAGTGACCCGGGTTCCAGTACTCCTATAAGGACAGCAGCGTGTACGCGATGCCCCTAGCGTCAAAAATACATCGGTGACGATAACTGCATACAAATGGGAAGATAGTCTGCTGCTAATAAAAACAAGACTTTTTTATTGTTGTAGGATAGCAGACAGGCTGACGGCCAGCTTAGAATTTAGCAGTTACCGTCGCCTATGGGGGTTTGCAACGCCAGTGGCATCGCGAACACGCTGCTATCCCATAAGGGTACAGGAACTTGAGTCACTAATGCCGGAACACCACAAAGGTTATTATGGCGGCATACTTAAGACCAAAGGTGGTCTCCATCCAGACGGACTTGAGGCCCTACCACGTAGCTAGGGTGGGTTGTTTTGTCGTCTTTTACCACAGGCCGCAGAGGTTAGTATTCTTTCTCTGCCCCTGAAAGGACAAAAATACTAAAGATAAGCTCATGCTTACATTTGTAACCAGTGTGTGTTTTTAAGAATAAATATTTAGAGGATTTGAAAATATTTTCTTCTAGTCTCAGTATCCGTTAATAGTATATTTGTAAGAAAAGTTAACGATTCGTTGCTTGCACAGATTTAAAACTTATTTTGACCATTGAACGTAGCCGGATTTTGTGAGATACATTTTTGTTATCGAACTTAATGGGAATAAATCTACCGAAAGGAGGAATCAGGTAAAGAAAGAGCAAGAAAGTGTGACGGATGAGTAGTTCTTTATTTAAGACGTGCTAAAAAGTGACATATGATAGTCCCTTCTGCTATGACATGGGTTCTACGTATTGATTTCATCTATTGCTTTTACCTCTGCCATGGAAAAACCTTGATCCAAGAAGATGTCAACTAGTTTTGTTACATACCCAATTCTGCTCCTAAGTAGATAAAAAAGATAGAAGTAATAATCAAATTGATATTTAAAAGGCAAAAGAAAATAAATAAGAAAGAAAATGCCCAGTATTCCACTGAGATTGTTTAAAGATTATGCCAAATTGTTATCAGCCTAAAAACGGGAGCAAAATGATTTTTTCGCTCTCATTCTCCTTTAGCGAGCGAACCAACACAATTATTCCCTTACGCTCGGGTCAAATTCAGAAAATTTGCTTTTTCTTGTTACAGGTAGGAATAATCTCTGCAAGGAATAGCCGATCTAAGGGTTCGTAGGTACTTATTGTCCTCGAATCAAATTAGATTGAAAATTCACTAATTTATCGACGTTAATATCGAATTAGGTTTTTTTAATCACTTTCAGCATAGAAATTATATCAAAAGTATTTGATATAAAATATAAAATTTGTAATATGTGCTTTAGCAACTAAATTTTAGACAAGCTATATAACTAGCTATATAGCTATATTAAAAATAATAAAATATCTCCAAATAAAAGATTAACTGGAAGAGATCACTTTAAGCGATAAGGCCGCCTATTGTGTATTAGTTGTAGGAATTTCTAAGTTTATAGATAAATAGTTATCAGTATTCTATCTAAATTAAAATGTTGAATATTTACGATAATACACATCCTCTTCAGACTCAAATAATTTGAAAATAAAGAGAGCAAGAGCAGTAGAGATACAATCATTATTGCTTCGCAATTTAAAGCTACTGAAATAACCTGTTACGAAGCTCATCATCCTCTTTAAATAAGCATGAAGTGATGCGCGAGTGATTAGTGTCAGACTTCTTAAAGTACGTCTAAATATTCACATTTTCTTGATATAAGTAATGGTTTCATTTTAATAAGTCTATAGGTAGTCCATTTAATATATAAAGGTTGAATAAAGAAGTTTATTACAATAAAATTTAAAAGAAAGTCTTTGCCAGTGAACTCGAGCAACAAGATATCAGTCTCGAAGTAAACGAATTTATTATCGTAAACAAATAGTAGCTGCTCGCGTGATATAAAATGACACGGCGAGGTCGAAAGCAATTTTCCCTTATCGTAAAAAATTAGATTTTTTAAGACAGCCACGCTTACAAGCACTACTGTTACGATATTATAAGGAGGGTTTTATTACTTTATATACTTTCGTAAATAGGATGGCAACATAAGCTCGTATGAAGTCGGGCGGTTGAGGTTGTAAAACTTTGCTTACGAAAGTTTAGTACAAATATGAATTTATTAGATGTCTGGTTTCTTGTCTTCGTTTAAGTCTGCCATTATATCATCTATATTTTAGTATATTATATATCTTAGATAATACTTTCAAAATGACAATAATTTTTCTATTCTTTATTACATATTTGCGCTTGTATCGTAGACAGGTTTTACATCTGGTCATAAAACTAGAATTATGGTGGGGGACTTATTAAACTCTGTAACGTTTAAGAAACTTAAATTATTTTTTTGGTTTCAGGTAAAAAATAAATGATTTTCTACCTTAAATATTAATAATTATGAATTATTACAATTTTTCACACCCTGTACGACATAGACAAGAATTTTCAGTTTTACTCAACGTGTTAAATTATTTTACTTTTATTTAAATTACTTCCATAGCTTACTAATTTTTGGGGTATATATTTTACGTTGCAATAACAAAATTATTAATTTATATGTCATCATTATTATAGCGCAACGGGCTCATACATCAGACGCCTGCTTTGGTCACGGGTTTGATTTTTTTTTTTTTTTTTCTTAAAGCTAAGGCTGTCATCGTCTCAGACGACCAACGACAGCGACACCGGGCGGAAAAGGCATTCCGACCCCGTGGGAGCGGGGTCGATCAGCCGTGGCAGCGTGCTCGGTCACGCGCCTCCTGTGAGGCGCGCTCTCGGCTCGAACGCTGCATGGGGATAATTGATAGCAGCCACGAATGGCAAGAATACTATTAATTGGGGACTATCGACTTCACCGGTGAAGCCGATCCTATTCTAATCTACTACCGTTTCGGAGTGCTTATAGCTGGGGGAGAAGAAACGGCGAAAGAAACTCCCCCGCAACACATCTATTCTACGTGTATTTATGTACTGTGTGGGTTGTGTACTTCTACAGGCTATGGGGGGCGGAAGGCATCCCTAAACCTGTTTCGTCGGGCTGGAACGGGTTTGATTCCCGTTCCAATGTGGGTATATATGTATTTACAAAATTAAGCATTATCTATACAAATAAACAAAATTGAAGTGTCTGTTTGTAACATTAAAATAACCATTTTACACTAAGTGCATTTGGATGTATACACGGTACATATACCAAAACAACATTTTTTACAATTTTTGTCTGTCTGTCTGTTCAATGGCAGATAGCTGATGTAACAAGGAGTAACTTAGGCTACTTTGATTTTAGAAAAACAAAATAGTTTTAGTTAAACATTATCATTTTAGGAATTTTTTTATTTCTAATTTAAGTTGACGTCAGATTTCAATCATATAAAATAGAGTTTAGCTTAGGCTAGACTTTGTATCTTCGAATGCACGTATTCCGGAGGCACTCGGCGTAACAGTTGCATTCGATAACACTGACTGTTTGCCTATTTCATTTATTTATATTTTAGGGTTTGTAATCTAAAGTAAACCATAAGATACATATATCCAAAGAATGCTGCCCAAAGTCACTATTCCACGCGGATAGAGTCGTGGTCACAGCTAGTAATTAGTATATCAGTTGTCTATTATCCGCAGAACAAGCGCTCTGTTGATCAATTGTTTTGGGACTAGATGGCGCTGTGTGAATTGTGACAGTATATTTATTTTTTATCCAAAACAATTAAATTTTCGGGCCAGGGATCTGTTTTAAGTATGTACTTTCAGTTCAGCGCAGTAAAATAGATGGTATAGATTTAACTAATTTTAGTTTGTACGTGAACGAACGATCTCTGTTTTCTGACCCCGATAGGACAGTCTTGCGACAGACTGTTACACATATGGTATGCCTTTTAACTAGAATAAAAGCCAAACCCAAAACGGTGCTTTAATACTCGAATACTCGGATATGACTAGGTTTGATATCAAAACTTCCTGACAGTTATTTCTACAGCAATATGTCAAATTCTTAATTCATAGATTTTTATCCGTGCAGGTGTGGAGAAAGAATACTGACCTCTGCGGCCGGGGTCGGCCTGTCGTAAAAGGCGACAAAACAACCCACCTTAGCTACGTGGTAGGGCCCAAAGTCCGTCTGGATGGTGACCACGTTTGGTTTTAAGTATGCCGTCAGCCTGTCCGCTGTCCTAAAGCAATAAAAAAATTGTAAATCTTTTTTTCTATCTTTTTTGTCTGCTTAAGGGCCCCATAACCTATGAGATAAACGAGTAGTCAAGTGGGCACCGTGTCTCTGAAAACGTACTGTAGGAGGCCTAATAGCAACGTGGGACAATGATTTGCGAAACTCTAAGCAAAAACCTGCTGCCTTCAACAGGCACAACTAAACATTTACATATCCAAGTAAGCTTCTATGATTTTAAGTATCCACGTCAAGAAGCATTTGTAAATCAAACTAAAATTATGACCAAGAAATAGTATTAATTTAATCAGGTAAAATGTACCGATAAAAAAATCTTATTCAGTACAAAGCTATTATAAAAGTTTAACAAATTACCTCTAATAAAAACTATTTCCGCAAAAGTAACAAACGAGAAGAACATTCCAACCAACTTTCAATATGTTTAGACCAACAGCTTTACGTGTGGTACAAGCGATAGTCGGTGTGAACTTGAAAAAAAATGTAAACTTTTCTTCCATATATTCAACTTTATTTATGCTAAATTTCATTCTCAAAAAGGGGTACAAAGTTTTTGCTTCACGTATAGACATCTTTTCTTCTATAGATATCTTATGTAAAATTTTAACAAGATATTATTTTAGATTATATTAATCGCTCCGGTTACAGACATGCGAGTGGACCTTCCGATTTTAGGTAGTCATCGTGGTCTATGAACGTTTGAAATAGCACTGGCATTACTACTGTGCGTGTGTGTGTTATCCGACCTCAAACAATTTTATAATGCCCTTTTTGAAAAAATCTCATAACATCTAGCGATGGGAAAACCTCAGTTGGAAGCTTATTCCAAATCCAGATAGTACGTAACATAAACGGTTTCGTTTCGTAGATGAAAGTAGAAGACTCCAGAAAACGGGGATGATAATAAAAATTTATAGATAGACCCTTTTATATAGACATGTTTAGTGGAACCTAGTTCCCGTTAGTCGCTTGTATCTTGTAAATTGATAGTGTGCAGAAAGAGTTGGGCGGATAATAGCCGACTGTAAGTTTTCGAGAATGTTGAACAGAGATAACATTAGGCCTAAAAGAAAATACACGGAATGGTTTACCCGGTTATATGACCATGGTCACAGAAAAAATAGAGCCATGATTTATGTAATGAGTTTAACAGACAAAAATGGAGTATTTCTTTTTAGTTCATAGAAAATAAGGACATTGTTTAGTTTTTTTTCATTATGATCATCAGTCCAAGGTCTAACGACCCCGCTTAAAGGGATTTCTAAGCCCTAACCTCCCGATATCGCTGTTTCGTCGTTAAGACAAAAAGCCTATCACCATTATAAAGAAAAAATACGAAATTGACGCTGACCATTCTGAGCTTATATTGTATGTCTAAATTTTATGAAAAAATAATTAAAATCAAAATCATTGTTTGAAAAAGTAGTTTATTCTTTAAAGTATAATTTTAAATTACTTTACAATGTAACGTAGCGTGTTAATAGTATCCGTTGTTTTATGCAATTTAGTTCAGTCGATTGTATAACACCGCCCGCAAGTGCGCTTCGTGCTGATCACGAATCAAGATATGCAGTCCACGGGAGTCGATTTGATGCCCATAATTTCCTTTGCGTGCTACTTCAATACGAGTATTTAGTCGATTATAAGCGGATTATAAAATGAAATCATTCTTTGAACGGGCACGTGATTTCGATGAATAAAATGCACTTTTTTTAAATGTGTTGAAATTTGTTCTTTTCCACTTCGCATGGTTTTTGGCTTCCTTAGTAGTGAGTATTTTTTACACGCATATCACCCTTGATGACGTCATACCAGCACTTTTTGGGTCTACCCTTCCTACCGGGGTCGGGCGGAAGTTTCATGGCTAAACATTTGTTCCTCATGTAAGTAGCCTTATCAACGAAGGCGACATTCCTACTAATTTGCCCGCTATGTCATAGACATGAAGGCTGCCGTGAAACGATAAGTATTTTCACATGCTTTAAGAAGTGGCAAGCGTCCAGATCTCTTGAAGATCGCGACGCATACAGGTATGCCAAGCGCCCCACTAAGAGAGCTGTAGTCAGAGCCAGACGAGACCACTTACAGCCCTTAATGTATACTGAATTTATAGACGTTTAGGGCCTACGCAGACCGGGACGGCATGGCAAGGGATTTTGCCGTCAGTCAGCGCACATTAGCCGCTTAGATACCGCGGCATTCCAGCGCCTTGCCACGACATGCCACGGCACGACAAAGCACGCCTCGGCAGCTCCTGCTGCCCGATACACTTTTAGTCTTCAGTTGCGTTTGATCAAGTCAAAACGATCGCCAGAGTCCTTGGCAAGCCATTGCCTACTCGCAGTACGCCACGGCATCCCGCCGCGGGAGCCTGTGGCGCGTCTTTCAATGCCGTGCAATGAAATCCCTTTCGATGCCACGGCATCATTTTATATCATAGAAATTTATGTAGTATTTCTATATCGATACGTTTGAATGTCCATTAAGTAAAAAATTAAATCCCTTGCCATGCCGTCCTGGTCTGCGTAGGCCCTAACATATATGTACATTTTATGTACAAATATATAATATAATGCATGTATAAAATGATGTAGGAAATTAATAATGAAATAATAATGCAAGAAATTCAGTTTTAAGATAGTTCAATTGTTTTCTTTCTCATTTTCAAATCAATTTTCTTTTTATGATTATGATGAATCTAGGTGCGTTTTTTATTCGAATTTGAAACAAAAACCTCGAAACTGAGTAGATAGTACTCTAAACGCTTGACGGGATTGTTAAAATTTGGTAAAATATAAGGTTTAGTTAATAGTTACAAGAAAGGATGAGTGATCAAACAGTATAAGAACTTTTCTCTCCTTCTAGGAACCCTTTTTCGCGAAAAATCCTTTTTTGCGGGTCTTACCGGCCGAGGCGAATTCCAGTAGTATATAGGAAGGACTCTTTGGATCTATCTACTTAATATCCACACTGTGACGTTTATTATGTTTACGAAAAAAAGACGTGTGGCACTCGAGGACTGCCGCGGTAAAGCTATTGCGTAGCATTTTAATCAACTTATGCAATTATAATTATTTATTTATTTTTTATTTATGCAGTAATTATTTTTTTTTCTAAAGTATCGATGTTTTCTATCGATAGATATCGCCCATCCCTACCACACTCACCACACGTGCGCCCCTTAAATATACATGTAGGTATATATGTATACATAGGTGTACATTCAAAAAGTGTAACTTGAATTAATATCAAAGAAAAAACTTGAATTAATATATATAAATAAATAATTATAATTGCATAAGTTGATTAAAATGTTTTTCAATATCGCCCATCCCTACGTACAGTCGTACCATATACATACACGTTAAGCGAACGCTCGGCCGAGCTACATGGTAGGCGGAGTGGGGGGTGTTAGGTTTTTTCGTTATGGAATTTCTTGATTCGGTCGCCGCGCTCAAAGCCCGTGATAAAAGCTATGCAATAGCTTAAAAACTTACTTAAATGTTAAACGTATTTATCATTTGTCAGTAAATAGTATTATAAAACATACATGTTAGTAGTATTTATGTATATATTTTTCATCAACCTGATGAAACTAAATTCATCATTTGGGAAGTGGGATTTGGCTTGATTGATGTCAACCTCTCCCCAAGGACTAGTTGGGGGCCGGGCCGGGGCTTTATTGATTCATTCATTGTTATACCGGTTTTATTGCATTTTGAATATATCAGCAGCGTGAATGCTGTTATTCTGAGTTTAAATGGAATATCCGACTGTTTATTTGAGTAACAATATCAAATTTATCTATTGTGATATTTGAGTTTTTGAAAAAAAATCGTTTAGAACCTTAACATAAATTATATTAATAGTCGTTGCGAAAACCTCTTAATTGTTTTTTATTAATTATAAACAACTGAAAATTGATTTAATTTTAAAAATAATCACATATTATGAATGCGCCACGATTGATCGCCATTTTTGTGACGTCACAATGTTAAGGAATTTTATGACAGTAGTCAACAGCTTCTACAGCTAAATTGACTAAATATATCCGAAATTTAGTGAAAAAAAAAAAACTATATCAGGTAATTCAGACATGTGTGATAAATGATTTATAAAGGCTAATTTCGATAATATACCCGATGTGAGTATATTTCTCATAATATTATATATGTCATAATATAATATATTTGTCAATGATACACGAGCGTGCGAGACTAACTGTACTTTATTTAATAATCATATCTACCCACAACCCCCCCACAAATTAACAAAACAAAAAGTAAATATATAACAATTTTTGAACTCATTTAACAAAGAATCAAAGACCAATAAACAATACAAAACAAAAGTCAATTTTTACAAGTATGACATTAATGATGTCAATCAAGATGCCTCTTACACAAACTATACAATCATTATATCTAAACTTTATTGTCAAAAATGCTCCACTATAATAATAATTAATTATTATGTATCATGAAAAAAAAATTAATTTGGAAGAAATAAGTGTTTAAGTTAACAAATAATGACTGGTACTATAATATCCACTATACAATAATATAATAAAGCCTCTCCAGTTTATTAATAATGTTGTATTATTAAATTATTACAAAATAAATGTCATTGATATTAATAATAATTATGCCATAAGAAAAAATACAGACAACCTAAATTTTAATTTTATCTTGCAATCATTAGTTCTATGAAATTTATTTAGTTTCCTCGTTTGATATTTATAAAAAATTATACAGCTACAATCAGTTAAACAAAATAGTCAAAACAATTATGTCAATATACTAAAAAAAAATAAGTAAAAATAAAATTAATTAAAAATAAGTAATTAAAAATAATTAAATCAATATGCTTTTTAAATTTTACTCAAAATTAAAATATTAATTGTGATGATTAAGTCAAAGTTTTTAAATTAAGCCATATATTATGTAATATTAAGTCAATATATAAAATTTTAGCTTCATTCTTCTCAGTATCTCCATCTATTCGGAGGCCTCACTGTCCTGCCAAAACGAGTAACATAATGATTACCTATATTGTTATTATTATTATTGTTGTTTTGGGTGGGTGACTCGTCACCGGGAGCGATGCGCAATGATGGAGCCGGCGCGCTATAGTTATAGAAGTCATAATCTGTGTCATAGTTAATTGTTTTATATTTCTGTAAGTGAGGGGAGTCTATGATTAAATGGCGTCTATTCCTAATAACTATTCGTCCTGTATTTAATTTGATTTCATATTTGCGATTTCCCAAAAAATTTGTAATGATGCCTGATTTCCACACTTTGTTAATTTGATCTCTTACTTTCACTGCTTGGCCAATGGTTAAAATAGGAAGGTTTTTTGCTGTCCGATCATAATAATGTTTGTACACTTGCTGTCTTTTTTTTAACTCTGTATTTATTGAATTATTTTGGGGTTGTTCTAAATTGTCAATTACTGGAAAAACACCACGCAACTTCCTATTTTGTAGCAGTTCCGCAGGTGATGGGAGTTTGTCACTTATCGGAGTATTTAAATATTCTAGCAAAGCCAACCTGAAGTCTATTTTGCTATGTAAACTTTTCCTTAATATGTTTTTAACGTTCTGTACAGAACGCTCCGCCTGGCCGTTTGACTGGGGATAGCGCGGTGATGAGGTCACGTGGCTGAATGACCAATTTTTAGAGAACTCACGAAATTCTCTAGAAATGAACTGAGGTCCACAATCAGATACAACAGTTTGGGGTATACCCAATCTACAAAAAATACATTTTAAATGATTAATTATGCTTTCAGAAAGAGTACTTGTTAATTCTACAACTTCAATAAATTTACTATAATAATCAACAATTAGAAGATAATTTATTCCTTTAAAATAAAATAAATCAACGCCTACTTTAGACCAAGGCTTATTAGGTATTTCGTGAGGGCATAATGTTTCTTTATTATTATTCTTTCTATAAGTCAAACATGTTTGACAATTCATTATTAAATTTTTAAGTTGATTATTTAATTCTGGCCAAAATAACAGCTCTTTAGCTCTAAGTATACATTTTTCAAAACCTAAGTGAGCAAAGTGTAATTTGTGTAACATTTCTTGTTGTAATACTTTTGGAATTATTATTCTATTGCCTCGCCATAATAGGCCATATGCTTCCGACAACTCATCCTTGTATTTCCAGAAAGGTTTCACATTAATATTAACCTTCTGCTTATCACTTGGCCAGCCCTTGTTTATGTAACGCCTTAATATTTGTAAAGTCTCATCACGGAATGTTTCTTTTTGGAGTGAACTAAAATGAGAGTCTGTTAGTTCGTTAGATATCGAAATGCTTCGTACTGCCTCAATAATTTCTTCTTGTAAGCCGTTATCAATATGACTACTGCTATCACATGCACGTGAAAGTGTGTCTGCGATATATAATTGTTTCCCTGGCTTATAAACTAATTTAAAAGTATAGGGTTGCAATCGCAATAACATGCGCTGTAGCCTAGGCGGGGTGTCAATTATGGCCTTTTTTATAATAGTAATTAGGGGTTTGTGATCAGTTTCTACTGTTACATCAGTACGACCATAAATGTAACCATAAAACTTTTCACACGCGAAGACGCACGCATACAGTTCTTTTTCTATTTGAGCATAGCGTTGCTCAGTTTTAGTCAAAGACTTTGAGGCATAACAGACGGGGAGGCCACCTTGCATTAAAACTGCGCCTAAACCGTTCTTACTAGCATCGACTGATATTGTAATTGGTTTACGCATACTGTAAAATTGTAAAACTGGTTTTTTAATGAGACATTCTTTTAAGTCGTCAAAGCATCTATCGTGTGCTTCAGTCCAATGCCACTCTATGCCCTTTTGCAGTAACTCTCGTAGTAAATATGTTTTCTTTTTTAATATTTAATATGGACAAAAAACGCTCCGGCAACACATTGACATCAGCTCCCGTATCGATTTTAAATAATACATTACGGTTATTTATGTTTAAATTCACTGACCACCGATCATTATTATAATTATTTATAGTATAAATTACCTGATTATCAGACTCTGAAATGTGATAAATATTACACATATTGGAAAAGTGGTTTAACTTTTTACAACGATGACACCTTTTGCCATAAGCTGGGCACGAGAACTTTGGATGATTTAGTCCACAATGGCCGCACTGAACCGAACTATTTCTAAGTTTTTTATTTACGCTGACGTCGCGCGCTGAATTCGCTGCTGCAGCGGATTCGTAATGGCCGCGCACCCGGCCGCTGCAGCTCGCCTCGCTAAAGCGCTGCACCCGCTGCCCGCTCCGTGTGCTCGACTCCAACCCGCTGCCGCGCGCGCCCACCCGCATTTTTGTAGAATTTCGGATGACGCTGCGCGTGACCTTGGAACCTTGTGACCCGATTCTCCATACATTTTCATCATGAGCACATTTTTCTTCATTTGAATTGTACATTAATCGCGTCGAATTTTCTGAACATATTTTTTCCAAATATGTTTTAGATACGACGACTGCTTGACATATTTCTATCGCATTTTCCAATGTTAAATCATGTTCCCTAAGCAATCTTTCCCGTAATTTCATATCCACAATCCCACATACCAATCGGTCTTTTATTAATGAATCACATAATGTTCCAAATTCACAGCTTCTTGACAATTTATTTAATTCATATACATATTGCTCAATAGATTCATTATTATTTTGATTTCTAGTAAAAAATTTATGCCTTTCCACCGTCAAATTTTTCTTGTGAGTAAAATAATTTTTAAATTTGTCCAAAATTTCGTCCACAGTTGTACATCTTCCGTTAAATTGTTCGTATAATTCTCTGCATTGTTCACCAATTACGTGTAATAATATGTTCACTTGTATGTGAGGACTCTTTTTCGTTAACTCGCACGCGTCGAAATATATTTTGAAACCTTTACTCCACTTATTCCAACTGTCGCTTAGTGTTCCACACGTAATATTGTAAGAGTTTTCATCAAAACAAAACGGCTCCGGGGGATTTAGTACGGTTTCCATCGTTGGAACAATTAAACTATTTCAAATTTCGTTATACCGACTGCGCCATGTCAATGATACACGAGCGTGCGAGACTAACTGTACTTTATTTAATAATCATATCTACCCACAATATTTTCTAAAAAATGACATACGATTCAATTCAGCTGAAGTTCGAGCTGCTAAAGCTTCAAGGTAAGTTTGTAATAGTATTGCAAATTAAAATATTAAACGATCTATTTTTTATTAATTATATTTAATAACTTATTTATTATTACAGTATCACGCAAGACTTACGGTGACAAGGCTATCGGTTATGTCCAACTGAACTGTAAGAACGGTATTTGCCCAGTTATAGAGCGGCGTGTTTTAGATACTAGATTCAAATATTTATTTGTAATTTGACGTAACTTTTTAATTATTACCAAAAAAACTAAAATAGTTTTGTTATAAAACTTATATATGATCTTTCCATTTATGAAATAAATTTTTATTTCCCAATTCACGCAGCACCCAGTTAAAAAACAGGAGAGCGGTTGTGTTATGCGTACTGGACAACTGCTACACTTCTTACATATAACAATGTGGGGTGCTGTATACCGTCAACTGGCAGCCAGATTAATTAAACTAAGATTCTTGATAACTACTAAATTAACCAATACATTACAAAACCAAAATATTGTATTTTTGATTTCCAATCTCTCATCCCAACCGCCTGTCAGCTTAATCCCCTAGACTCGATCCAACGGCGCGCAGTTCGTGTTGTCGGCGATCCCATACTCACAGACGGTCTAGACACACTTGGACTTCGGAGAGACTTTGCGTCTTTTTGCGTATTCTACCGTCTGTACAACGGGGAGTGTTCTGAAGAATTATTCAGAATGGTGCCCTCGTCGTCTTTTTACCCCCGCACTGCCCGCCATCGGCTGGGTGTTCATCTCCATTTCTTGGAGCCTCTTCTTTCTTGTACGAAACAGTTCTTTAGAACGTTCATGCTTCGTACTCTCGATCTGGAATGAGCTTCCGGCTGAGGTTTTCTGAGCGCGGTACGTTATGGGGTTCTTTAAAAATGGCATTGTAAAATTTCTTCGAGGCCGGTAGCGCGTTCGTTATGCCTCTGGTGCTGCAAACGTCCATAGGCGACGGTGACCACCTGCTAGGGTGGGCCGTCTGCCTGTCTGCTGAACTCTAGCTATAAAAAATATATTTTGTTTTAATTATATCACCCTTGAGTTTACATTACAAGCATTAACCCTTAAGCCTGGGGTTGGTTTTAATATTGTTAAGGCTGTCTCTATTCATGTGCCTTTTTAACACATTAACTTCCAATTTTTTTAAGTTTTATGAGCCGATTCATCCGTGGCATTATAATACATAATCAGTTATGTATATGGCAGACAATATTTTATTAAGTTATCATTTTTACATATTGGTTTTTTGTCACTACCACTGAAAGAACTTTATATCTTTTTCTACATCGCATTTATAAATTTTCAATAGATTAGGAAAAAACTGCCTAAAGAGATTTGTAGGGACACTGACATAAGTGACCCAGGTTTTAGTTCCCATACGCGGACAACGTTAGCATTGCCCCTGGCATCTCAATCATCGATAGACCGTCAGTCTGTCTGCTGTTCTATAGCAATGAAAAAAGAAAGAGTGAAAATTTTTGGTTCAAAACAGTAACTTTGAACCGATGCTTTGAAGATCTGTGACTGGTCATTATCATCTATGGAGTGATCAATAAACAAAGTAATGTAAACAATTAGAAACTTTAAGTACTTGTGTAAAAGTTTTCAATTTCAGCCAAGCAGTCAGTAAACTAGTCAAATTAGAAGCCAAGTATTATGAAGGGAACGCGGTGCCACTGCGAGCGGGTAGCGGACGCTAACTTGCTGTAATTTGGTTAATTTGTGCCTATGTTATCGCTTAACAAATGGCCCAACGTGAGATACTGGTGGATTTTAAGCCGCTGGCGTTCTGCCAGCGGGTGGCGTTTGCGTGACTATTAAATAAACTAGAAGTGCTTAAATTATACGTGGACGTATATTGCTTACCTCTTCAAGCCCTCATGTAGCAGGTAATGGAAGACGTTATGTATTCTTGTGTTAATAGCCTACTAGGTCCCACTAGGTTCTGATTCCATATTCTGAAGACTATTAATATATATTTTATTAAAGTTTTGTTAATATTATGCAGTATTTCACTAAGCCCTACAAATAATTATCATTACTGTCACTTAAAATTTTGTTATAAAATATTTTTCTCTTTTCTCGCTCGAGTGTTAAACGCGGTCAACCGCAATTTTTTAATAATATTAGTAATATTTATATTATGAACAGGAAACGTTTTTTCTTATTAAATCAAATTGAAAAGCAAAGCGATTAAAAAAAACATCAACTACATAATTTTTTTCTATTAGTGAGTAACATAAGATATAATATTTATACGGCTCTTGTTGCTATCGTACATATTTATTTCTAAAATTGTATATTAAATAAAAGTTTAATAAATGAAATAAATATGCATTAATAGAAAACCAAACTGAAATAAATATAAATATATTGGGACATTTCACACTACGCCATCTAGTCCCAAACTAAGTTGGATAGAACTTGTGTAATGGGAACTACACAACTGATATACTAGATATATACTTTTCTTTTGTAAATAAATACACTTTATATATAATCACCTAGATGCTGGATCATACGTTACGCCATGATGTCGTCAAAAAATATTGTATTTTATTAGTATTAATTCTTGATAAGTATGCAGTTTTAAGTTAATCATTGCTATAAATTAGCAGACAGGCTGCCAGCCCACTTCATACTTTTACTGCTTATACTGGTCTGGCATGTGATAGTCTGTGTTAGCTGCCAGTACCTCACTAAAACTGCGCTCGCCACGCAGATTACCAAAAAATACTTTCTCCGTGCAGGGACAAAGTACTACCCAGCGGCCGGGTTCGGTTTGTCGTTGAAGGTGACAAAACAACCCTAGCTAGGTAGTAGGGCTCCAAGCCCGTCTGAATGACAACCATCCCTGGTCTATAACCATGCCGTCATAATTAACGTATTGTGTTCCAGCACTAGCGACCCAGGTTCCAGTACCCCTATGCTGAGTACTCTTCGCTCTTCTTCTGCTTACTAGCAGTCACTGTTGCCTATGAATGTTTGCAACGCCAGGGGCATCGTTAATTGGAATTACTATCTAGGTCACTTGCCAGAAGAGAACACAAGGTTTACTACGTATAATGGCATATTTAAGGAAAACGTTTAAAGATTTCATAACATAAATGTACACTGTTATATTAGACCGAATACACTCGTTTAAGCGAGCAATTCATGTCCACTTTCTAATAGAGCGGTGCCAATATGCGCGAAGGGTGCAACCACAGTTGTCGGGACTAAGGACGAGACGTGTGTATCGTTTGTGTAGAACTATTCCTGTACCACCCTCGTGTAGGAATCGAATATTTTCTTAACGATGGTGAGATTATAGATATAGATCAAATCTAAAGCGCGCGAAAATGAGCCGCTTCCAGTGCACTCTATTCATTGCGGACGAATTATAGGACGTTGTACTCGGCACTTCATGACCCCGCATAAGGTACGAAGCTCACGTGAATTATTCTCGCTTTTTCCGTGGACACATAATGAAAATATGTCCTCAGTAATTATTGAAGTTTTACAATTGTAGTGATCGCGACTTTGGGCAGTGATAAAATAAGTTTCCGAAGTGGAAAATAACTTAGCAGATGTTACAACGATGTTTTGCCGTATAGTCTTTGCAGGAAATTAACATAACACAAGTTGTTTCACCAAATACGTCATAAAGGAGGTAACGAAGAGAACATCCGCCATGTTTGTCCAAGGTAGATAAGCGGCTTACATATACCGGTGATCTCGATTTTCAGGTTTCATAACGATGTTTTTCTTCAGCGTCTGTACATGGAAATTATGTTATAGGTAAATAAAGAAATGAATAAACTGGAACAATTCACATAGCACCATCAAGTCCCGAAGTAAATAGCATATCGGTTGTGTTATGGGTAATAGACAACTGATATATTACTTAAAAAATATATATGTATATCTATACAAATAAATAAAATTGGAGTGTCTGTTTGTAATATTAAAATAACCGCTTTTTACTAAGTGCATTTGGATGTATACACGGTACATATACCAAAACAACATTTTTTACAATTTTTGTCTGTCTGTTTCGGTTAATCGCTGAAATGGCTGCGCTGATTTTGACGGGACTTTCACTGGCAGACAGCTGATGTAACAAGGAGAACTTAGGCTATTTCTAAATAAAAAAAAGTTTTTGTTAAAAATTATAAGTTTCGGAAATTTTATATTCCAATTTAAGTTGATCTCAGATTTATATCAACAATCATATGAAATAGGGTTCAGCTTAGGCTGGAGTTCTTAAGTTCGAACGCACGTATTCCCGAGGCGCATGGCGTAACAGTTGCATTCGATAAAACTGACTGTGTGCATATTTCATTTATTTATATTTTAGGGTTTATAGGGTTTGTAATCCAAAATAAACCAAAAGATATATCCAAAAAATGCTACGCGGACGGAGTCGCGGGCACAGCTAGTTATATATAAACATCTGACTGATATACAACTGATATTCGTAAGCGTATCAATGTTGTATATGCATATTAGGCGAGAATATCTTCCTTAGCTATGATTTTAATCATGAGAATAAAACCAACGATCTTTGACGACCTCCGTGGCATAACGGCTAACGCACTACAGTAGGCTTGCGGAGGTCACGGTTTCGATTTCCGTCTCGTGTTTGGGTGTTTATGTATAATATGTATTAATTTATAAAAGAAAAGTATATGTAGTATGTTAGTTATCTAGTACCCATAACGTAAGTGCTATGTTACTTTGGGACTAGATGGCGTTGTGTGAATTGTCCCAGTATATTTATTTATTTACTCTCAAATACGCATAACTAACATTAAATTACATAAATACTATTTCGCGTTTCATTGACACACCAAAAACATTTTCGTACTTCGTACCCATATATGTTAATGTCGTGAACCTTACTAGATAGGTCAAATAGGTCAGAGGTTGGGATCCATCAAGCGTGTGTTTTATAATAAGAAAAGTTTTGATTAAGATATTGGTATATACTAAAGCGAATGTAATTTGTTTTAGAATTTCTGAAATTCGCACAAATAAGATTTCAGTATTTAATATTATGAATGTGAATGTTTGGATGGATGTTCAGTCAGTTTCTTGTAGCTGAAAAAAAAGGCAATATGTAAATTTTTTCACATGTCAAATAACGGTTAAATTGTTTCGGAGTTAATAGCGAACAAAATATCGAATAAATAAAATAAATTAAAAGGGCAGATTTCAATATCTGTCATAAAGCCAGTCATGTTATACGGTGCTGAATGTTGGGCCAGATGTGGAAGACCAGAGGCGTTCCTATTCAGCTGAGATGAGAATGTTGAGATGGATGAGTAGTGATAAGAATGGATAAGGATAGGAACGAGTATGTAAGAGGATCTCTGAAAGGTATAACTTTAAATGATACATTGAGAAGAAAGAGACTGACATGGTACGGGCATGTAATGAGAAGGGATGCCGAGCACATTGCTAGAAGAATATTGAACCTGAAAGTAGATACAAGGGTAGACCAAAAAAGTGTTGGAAAGAATTTGCGATGCATGATATGATTATATATTCAATAAATTGTATTCCAAAAAATAAGTGGTAATTGTGAAATATGTTAAAGAAGTAAAAATTGACTATGTATAATATATGCTATACCTCAAAAGGGTCTATGTATAATGTATTGTTATATATAAGCATGAATAAATTGAATTGAATTGAGGGTTTGTGAAGTGACAGATGAACAATGCCAGGATAGAGTTAAATGGAAGGAAAAGATATATTGTGTCATACCCAAATGATTGGGACAAGGTCAAGCTAATGCTAAATATCGAACAAACATATTAAGTGGGGACATGCAACATATAATGCAAGGGAAAGGAAAATGTGGGTAGCAATATAGCAAGAGGGGTACAGCAAAAAATATGGATCGATTTTGTTGAAACATTTGAGATTGTTCTAGAATGTTTATTTTAAAATATATATTTTTACAGATCCTAGTTGTAAAAGTATAATCAGGAATGTTAGATTCAAGTTTATCTTAAATATTCTGGTGTGGATATTTCTTAAATTTATGATGTCATTTTTAAATAACCTAAATGTAGGTAGGTTTCCTTAACATAAAATTAACCGGAAGTTTAAAAACACAATAACCAAAATTAATACAAAATACTTGTAGAAATAATATAATAAATTATTTAGTTAATAATATGCCTAAATAATTTTATGTTCACATTTTTAATTTAATATTATAATATCATAATTGTTTCCGTTTCTGTTGTAAATATTTTGGTAGATATTTAATTTTGGTTATTGGCAAGTAATGACAGGAGGGGAGACACCTGTCGACGAGATATAAAAACTAGCGACAGAATATTATAAAAGACGGTGTAATACTAAAAGATGGACAGTGTAAGAAATATAATTGATAAAAAAAATATATTCGGGGTTTCATAAAGCATTCTTCAAATAAATCCCGTTTGGTCCCTTTGAGTTTTACAAGCCAATTAAACAATAATTCCTTTGTTCATAGGAAATAGTCTTTCAATAATTTATGTCGTAAATTGAATCACAATTTTCGCATAAAATCATTTCCAAACACAAAGAGCTTCCCGATATTTTATTATTTTCGGTTATGCGATATCTGGAACCAATTTACCTCACACGCTCTTTCCTTTTTCCATCTCTTTCTACCATATGAACTTTGTGATATATCCATCACGTTTTTTCTTATAAAATCCCTCGAGTAATGATGGAATTTTGGGAATTTCGTGCATCCAGAGTGTTTGGAGTAATAGTACTTTTTATTTGTACCATTATTAATTTCATATTTACCTGACCTTTTAGGTTGTGTTACTACTAGATAGATAGATAGATAGATAGATAACACTTTATTGTAAACCAATTATATAAACACAATGAAACTTATTTACACAATCAATGAGTACTTGACTTACAATGGGCGGCCTTATCGCTACAGAGCGATCTCTTCCAGGCAACCCGGGCTATAGAACATTATTGGTGTTACATTGATGTGGAAGGGAGGTATGGTAATAAATAATAATTATATTTTATTTACATAATAAATTTACTACTTTTTGGAATCAAAATAAGAAAGAATAAGAATTCGGTAATGTCTTTAGGAAACGATCTTTCAGATGTTTACTTAGTCTGGATGTATTTGAATTCGGTTCAGGAATGCTCAGTTGTTTATTATCTATAATAAAAGTATATTTTGCTTCGTTCGGGAATACACGATGTGCTGTGATAGTTTCTAAAACAATATAGATCTTGATCCCCTTTAAACGGCCAGATTTGTAGATACAAAGTTTGAACGAAATCTGGCCGTTTAAATTGTTATCGGTCCTCGATATATCTATATCGAGGACCGATAACAATACACTAATTTGATTATTGTTATTATCCTTACCAGGATCATCAGGATTAATGAATTTTCGGACCGGTTCTCGTCCGATCATCGAAATTAAGCAGCGTCGGGCGCGGTCAGTACTTGGTTGGGTAATTTTCAAAAACTGACAACAAGCACCCCACACTTTTTTGCAATAAAATTAATTTTTTTGTTAATCCCACTATCCTTAATATAAATTTATTGAAAATTATTTTTTACCTTTTAGTTTGATTTTCTATAAAAGCGTATTTTTTTAAACTATAATTTTTATTACTATGGCCAATTTGAGAGAATGAATGAAGAACGATTGACGAAAAAAGTGTATAAGGCGAGTGTGAATGGAAGTGTTGGAAGGGGTAGACCTAGGCGGACGTTTCGAGACCAGTTCAGGGATGTCTTGAAGAAAAAGCCAGGTCAAGAGTACCCTAAACCGAAGGGCATGTATGAAGGGAATAATGAAAGTGGACGAAGCGAAACAAGTATGTAAGGATCGTAGCAAGTGGAAAGAAGTGGTCTCTGCCTACCCCTACGGGAAAGAGGCGTGATTATATGTATGTATGGACAGTAGACATGACGGTAAACTTTATAATGGAAACTGGGTAACTAATGCCGGAAATCAACACAAGATTATATAGTGCCAAATTTAGAGACAAGGGAATCCAAACAGGTTAGCATTTCCATCTAGACAGGCTAATTTTGTTGCTTTTTACAACAGGCCACCCCCGGCTGAAGGGATAAATATTCTTACCCAGCATGGTGAAAATCATCTACTCAATTGATGAAAAAATAGCTCACAATATAAACAAAGATTTCTTTGAAAGAGTGTTGTTGCACTTAGTAGTTGCTTTAATAAATTTGCTGAAATTTAATTTAATTTTTAAAGGCAGCTATATATGTTAAACTGGCCATGTCCGCCCGCTTCGCTCGTCGAATAACAGAAGAAAGTAAATCGAAAAAAATATGAGAAGTTTTAGTTTGCATGCGAGCTACACTGCTTGCCCCACTTTTCGGCGGCAGGAAAACACAACACGTAGTGCATATAAAAATTGTTGTTTTTTAAAACTTTCAAAACTTTATATTAAATAAAGACATCGCAATAATTTTATTTTAGATAAGGGCCAAGGGTCTATGAAATAAAATTTAGAAAATGTAATTGTAATATATCCAGTAGTTTTGCCGTGATGAGCGCACAACTGCAGTCATTTATCTTTTTATTTATAAAGATAAGAATAGTTTATATACGACCTTTAAGACCAGATGCCCTACGAACTACTACGAACCTTTTTTCCTTCCAGGACCATTGTAAAATCATTGAGGTCGCTAAATCTGGAGGATATAAGCAGTTGACGTCTGCTTACTGTTATTTTTTATTTTTTCAGGTGTCATTAGATACTTTTAATTCAGTTCATGTCTTTTAATGTAAGACAAATTTTATCAGATTTTAATTTAAAGGATTTATCTAGTACAAGTTCAACTCAAACTAACTTTTATAATTCTTTCCCATCTATTACTATTTTTGAAATTCAGAATCTATTCTATGTACAATATTACAAGTGGTTTACTTAACAAGTATTGTTAATTAACATGCTTTATTTTCGAAGTAAATAATCAAGATGGCATATTGAGATTACTTGCTAGTAGTACATTACCAATGGTCGAAAAGTAGATATATTATCACTTTCGAAAAATGAGTTTGTATTTTTTGCAACGTGATATAATTAATCACTTCACTTCCGTTAAGTAAAATATTTATGTCTGCCATATGACTGTTAATGACTCTGTCTAATAAGATCCTAACACCAAACATTATCTGGTGAGTTGAATGATTACACAGGCTAAATTAGTTCAACATTCGAGCGCGCTAGATGGCGCTGTACATTTTTGAATCGCGCTATAGTTTCATTAATGTCATTTACCTGGGGTCACTTATGTTTTTAATAAACGAGTTTCATCTGCAGCGTTGAGTTTTATTTTTGTTGTTTGTTCGTTTTAATAATAGTTAGAGAGGTCGTTGTTGTCGTTTTCTTTGGTGGTCGATTTGGTAACATTCGGTCGTTGGTCGTAGTAGTCGTTGTTGAATTCAATCTTCTAGTGATCGGATGCTATCTGTAGTGCCATCGAAATTGAGGAAAATTTAGAGTCGCTGACAGACTCTCTGCTGACCTTTAATGACAAGGACAATAAAAAATAAAAAATTTTTAGGGTGGAATTCGATATTTGTCCTTATCAAAACCAAACAGAAGAAAATATTTTATCCTATTTTGTGACGCAAATGACATGAACTAGCTTCGATCTGAGATTATACTTTACAAAAAGTGTAAGTTTTAGGTGAGGTATTATTATAAAATGTAACATAATAATTGCGCGGCGAAATATTATTAAATTACACCATATGAGGTGGTGGTAGAAACACGCACACTTTTTCGACATTTCGAATCTAAATGACACCAGGAGTCTATCCCAGTTTTTAAAGCGTGCACTGATAAAACCCTAAAATCCTGGATCCAACTTCTTTCATTCGTTTTGATCCGGTATCTGCTAAATACGAAATTATTTGCACTCGTACTACTCTGTCGAGAAAGTAAGAGCAAGTATGTCAAGTAAGTAAAGAAAAGTAGTATAGTATATATTTGTCTCTATCGAATATCTACAAATACAGAAGTAATCATCCCGCACCAGCATGAATGGTATTTCTCTCGTTGTCAATTCGATTTTGTGTATAGAATGAGTATTAAATCTGTGAAAATTCTCATTGGAAAATCTAACTCTGTAACATTGGTAGGGGTAGGCAAATACATATAGTATTTGAGGAAGTTTGTCCAAATCAATTTGAAAGTTGAGCTGTGCCCGGCGTATCTGACGCGTAATTTACTTGCTCTGGGGCGTCCCCTGTTTACTATTTAGCGAATCGTGTAAATTGGAACACGTTATCCTCATTGCTTGTGATATGTTCCCCTGGTATGATAGAATGAGATAGGCAAGTGGAACACCTGTTCAGACGATCTCCTGGTGTAACGTCTAACGTACGTCGCGCGTCGGTACGCTTCCGTCAGCGTGTGTTTATCCATACAAATATTATTGATGTGAAAGTACGTCTGTTACGTTTTCATCTCAACCGCTGAAACTATTTTGATGGATTTTGGTATAGAGAGATTGGGCCTTGGAGAAGAACATAGGCTCTTTTTTTAAAATTTAATGGCAGAACAAGGTTTGCCGAATCAGATAGTGTACAATATGTATTTATTTATAAAATAAAAGTATGTATGTAATATAGCAGCTATCTGGTACCCATTACACAAGAGCTAACTAGTCCCGAACTAAGTTGAGTTCAGGACTAGCGTTGTGTGAAAAGTCCCAATATATTTATATTTATTTACATAACACGCTAATATACATCGGACAAGCGTGACGGGTATACTCCTTCCCTCTTGGGGCGGGACTGAAACCAATAGTGAGTAATTACGAACTTTTAAAACGCTTTATATTAACTTAACCTGTACGTATTCTATGTATCCATGTATCCATGTAACGGAATTCTCAGACTCGATTTCTACTCACATTTTGCACACTTGTTAAGACCTGATGACAATACACACATTTTATAATTAAGTCGCATAGGCCTTATCAGGATCATCAGGATTAACGCCGAAACGCCATCTTGAGTTTAATTATTAAACTGCCGCAAGATGGCGTTCAATTAATAAAATAATTTATCGATTGGGAATTGACAACAAATAAATTATATTTTATAGTTTTTTTTTAAATGGCGACAATGCTTTTGGCACTGATTTGCCAAGGTCTAAGTATGAAAAGCCAGATGGTAAATATCAATTTATTAAAAAAAATTTGGCCGGTATTTTATACAGATTGTCTACTAGCTTGTAAAAATTCAAATCTACTAATAAACTTTGTACAACTAATATAAAAAATATTTATAATATTTAGAAATTTTCAAAAATTTACTTAAATAAATATATACCTGAACGGATGAATACTATGACTTACATATTATATTTATATGGAAGTATATACATTGAGACGCCACTACGACATAATTAAATATGAATGTCATTGGAAGATAAAAATTTACTTAGAGTATAAATAAAAGCACTATGAACTAAAGTCAGTAGGTAATTAACATTTACAGGGCGCGGAAAGTCACGGGGGAGAATGTCATACAGTGGAGTAGAAATTTTCCGGCAATAAAAGAAAATGTGGTCAATCGAACCTTCGCCTAAACCACATTCACAGAGAGAATTATCGCGAATTATTTTATAGTTAATCCGGTAAAATCTCTAGAACTGGAGAGCTCTTTGTCTTAGAATTTGTCAGCGAGTTTGTTTACCTCGGATCTCTATTGACTGATCAAGGAGGTAGTATATCAGAGATCAAAAGAAGAGCACAAATTGCCAAAGCTGCAAAGACTAAGCTGACACTCATATGGCAAAATCGAAAGGTCTCCAACGTAACCACAATGAGACTAGTCCGAACATTGGTCTTTTCAATTTTTCTCTACGTGGTAGAACCATGGACAATTAGAGCATCAGAGCGCAAGAAAATAGATGCACTCGAAATGTGGTGTTGGAGATGAATGCTCTGTATACCATGAACAGCCAAAAGAAAAAAATAATCTATTCTGGAGCAGCATCGCATTAAAGTTAGGCTCTCAACAATCTGTTATCGAAATTTTTGAGTACTTTGGTCACATTGCCAAACGACAGCCAGATAACTTGGATAAGCTGATCGTGACGGGCAAGGTAGAACGAAAGTGACCCCGTGGACGATTACCTAGCCACTGGTGTGACCAGGTAACCGCCTTCACTGGACTCCCAATAGCAACCGCTATTCGAGAAGCCGAGGACCGGGCGAAGTGGAAACAGCTTACGAGACACGACCTTCAGAAATGAAGAATTCGACCAAGAAGAAGTTAATCAAACTAAGAAGTTTAAAATAAATTATAGTTAAAAAAACTTAAACACTAAAAAATAAATAGTTTCAAACTAATTCTGCATTTCGGAATGAAACTAGTAAAAAAAAAAAATTGTAACGGTTGATGTCGAGCACCCCATGTTTTTTAGAATAGTGACATAAATTTTCTCGTTAGTAATTTTATTCGTATATGTTAAGAATTATTTTTTACTTTTTTTTTAATTATAATTTATTTACATAATAAGTTACTGCATAACGGCACTATAAATACCGTTATTATAAGAAGAAAACGGAGAGCGCCGGGGAGACGAAACCCTGACCCCCTGGCGCCAACACTTCAGAAGAGGCCCGCCTTGAGACAAAGGGCGGGCCGGCGCGGGCCCGGGCCACGAGATCGGCAGGCCACATATCCGTAGGCCAGCAGGGTTTTTTTAGTGGGTAGTTGGATGGCTGAACATCTTCCCCGGAGTCCCACATATCCCTCGGTCCCCCCGGGCCGGGGGAACCCGTCAAGAGAGGTTTTTCCCCGAGACAAAAAAAAAAAAGAAGAAAACGGAAGAGAATTCCAGTCGTCATTTCTTTCTTTCCTTTCGTATCTTCCCCTCATATAAATTGATCGCTGGGTATCCTTCTGGATGAATCTCAATTCTCTGATTATGGACCATCTGCTTGTCTCAATTAGTTTAGCGTTAAAGACATGTGAACAAAATCACTTTGATTGCCAACTTCTGGCGTAAGGTCTAACGCACTTGATACGTTTACGAAAGTCACAGGTTCGATTCCCGTCTCGTGTCTGGGTGTTTATGTATAATATGTATTTTATATACAAAAGAAAAGTATATAAGTAGTACGTTAGTAGTACCCAAAATACAAGTGCTCTGCTACTTACTTTGAGACATGATGGCGCTGTGTGCCATGTCTAAATATGTTTATTTATTTATCTTATTATATTGTTATTTATTATACTTGCTAGTTAACAAGATTTTTTATTCTCATAAATCTTTTAACCATCAGAAGAGCGTCATGAATCGACCCCAATATTAAAGATACCATACAATATTGCTGAGATTCAATAAAACGAGCATCGATTAACGAAAGGTAATTTAAATAACTGGACTAAGAAATATATAATTATTATTAATTACATTTTCTTTCAAGAAACATTTACAACTAAGTAACATCATGTCATAGCGAATAAAGACCAGTAAACTAAATTCTTTAATTTACGACTTTTGTTCCTTTTCTTGTGTTAAGTTATTATCTAGACTGCTACTACCAATCGTCAACCTGGAAGTATAAAATGTGTAATTATGATCACAAAATGCCATGCAGACGAAGCTACGGGTACACCGAGTAACTGATGTTACTCTTTAAAAGCTTGTCAACAAAGTTTTATCCATGCAGGGGTGGAGAAAGAATACTAACCTCTGCGGCTGGGGTCAGCTTGTCATAAAAGGCAACAAAACAAACCTGGCTACGTGGTAGGGCCTAGAGCCCGTCTGGATGGCGACTAGCTTTAGTCATAAGTATGTCGCCATAATAACCTTGTGTTGTGTCCCGGCATTAGTGACCCAAGTTCCTGTACCCTTATGGGACAGCAGCATGTTCGCGATGCCACTGACATTGCAAACACCCATAAGCGACGGTAACTGCTAAATTCTAAGCGGGCTGTCAGCCTGTCTGCTGTCCTACAGCAATAAAAAATTTACCATCAAAATCAATCTAACTTAATAGGAGTATTCACTTTTATAGGTTTTATTATATACTCGTAAGTTTAGGCCTTCGCCTGGCCCTGGGACCGTACTGGACAAGAGTCCCGGCAGACAGAGAGCAATGGAAGCAGTTGGAGGAGGCCTATGTCAAGCGACACACCGAGCTAAGAGACATTCTATAAACTATGGTATTAATTTAAAGAGGAAATAGCTCGGAACAAAAGGCTACTAATAAATAAATAAATAAATAAATAAGTTTAGGCCTGAACTTTTCCATTATTTTCCTTTTATCCTTTATTTTATAAACCCTTACACTCGGCTAACAAAAAAAGAAGTATAAGAAATTGACAGCAAATGTCATTTTTTAAAATAAAAAAAGTCATGAAGTATTCTAACGTACAAAACGGTATGAAAAGTAGCGTAGTTTTATTTCTGAAGCCATAAAATTTTGGAAAATATAAACCTTGATAAATAAAATTTATTCTTAACTTATTGTTAAATTTTAACTACGAGTCCAGACGTTATGAGCAAGAAATTAACTACTCGCCACCATTTCTGGTGGAAATAGCCATAGCACAACGTGTCTCTTTACGCCCTCAAAGGTCCTCCCTTGCTTTTAACGGTTCATTTTAACCGTCGACGACGTTCTGAAAGGACTGAGCTATACGCGGATATTATAGATACTGTACTCGTGAGGTTTGTAAAGGAAAAATTTGAAATTGAAACCACATTCTAGAGGTGACTAGATTCGGAGATATTTAATATAAAGTCCTTTGCAAAAAAACGGGCGGTTTTGATTTTTGTACATTATTGGTAATAATTTAGCTCTAAAAAGCTTTTAAAAGCTAAATTATGTTACTGGCACTTAACAAAGAGTCTAGATATGAAAAAAAAAGTTAATTCAAAATTCGAAACTTTTGTTTTTAAAAATAATAATGCCTTTTTCAGTTTGTGACTTTTTGCTTACTTTTCGCGGGTTTGCGATTAAAGGGTTATCAGGCAACTAAAACTAACTTCTCGTTATTTTTAGTACAAGAATTTATGTTTGTCGCATAATCCTTATTGTGACTAAAACATATCTTTGTGTGTATTGTAAGGAAGAGGGGTGCAGCCAATGTTATGTCTCCTAACGGTTAAACGTGAGTCGATCAACCGTCCAAAGAACCTGGACTCGATACCAAGAGACAAGTTCCGTTCAGAGAAGGCAAGGTGATGAGAGAAAACGTTGCACACAACCACGAGACGACCGCTTATTAGTGACTCAGGGTGCTTACATAAAGAAACAGGTTTCCGGTACAGACAAATCTGTGCTAGTCGGTACCGATCGGTGCAGATTTGTCTGTACCGGAAACCTGTTTTTTTATGTAAGCACCCTCAGATGCTATTACATAGACAAATTACAGTGCAAATGCAGTTAAATAGACCTCAAAAGAAACCTTGAAGAGGTACGAGGAGCACAAGATAGCTTATGGACTGTGAGGAAAAGGCTTTTAGCGGCTGATATACGCAGTTGACGACCAGCGCAGGCCCCCAAGTTACTCCGTGAGCACCGGATTGCTCAGTTGAGTTTCACTAGAAATTGCCTATCTTGGACACTAGATAACTGGAGTAGCGTACTCTTCTCTGAAATCGCCCTTTATGGGGAGGGTTCCGTTATGTTTTGGGCGTTTATACCAAGAAAGTATACCGTACCGAGAATTACTTAAAAATGGCGCACTAAATGCGCAAACGTACAAGAAAACCTTTGTCAACATGCATAACCTGCACTGAATGTAATTGGTGAAGATGCTTATATGCAAGAGGTCGGTATTCGTCGTTTAGATTGGCCAGTACGGAGCTCCGTCCTTAATCCCACTGAGCACGTCTGAGACCTCCTAAAAAGGCGAGTACGATCTATTCAATAACCTCCACAAAACATCAGGGAGCTTGAACTTGTGATCTCGGCTGAGTGGAACATATTCCACAGGAGAGGAGAAAAGGGAGGTCATACTCGTTAACAATTTTTATTTTTTAATGTCTTCTTTTACAAAAATATCATAAAAATACTCGTAGTCTTAATTTCATTATACCCATAAAAATGTCCATTTTAACGTGGCTCTCTGTTTACATTGACTAAAACACCGATTAAAAATATAAGTGTTATATACTATATTCTCATACTTACAGCGGACATACTTAAAGCATTAATATTATCCATAGAAAATCCAATGCCTGTAAGATGCCTGTATTTTTTTGCAAAAGAATGTTTATTAAATTATAAAGTGTGCATGTAGATAAGATGCGATATACAATTATTATTACAAGAAATGAGTAAACACTTTCATAAGGAGTCGTTAGAAGCGACATTTGGTCTGATTGATATACATTTTGTATTAAAAAGTAATAGACTAACATTTCCGTATAATGTGGAAGGAAAATGGTAAGGTAATTGCTGAAACTGAGACTCGATGGATACAGGGGAAGAGGTGAATCAAAGAAAAGATAACGTAAAAAATTACGCAAAAACTTTAGATAACGAATAATAGAATACAGAGGAGAGTGGAATAGTGGAGAGGAGGAGATTGAGTTAAGAAGAAGTATGTTTCGGTTCCTCCATCCGAGGTCTCTCGCTCCTAAAAACATTCAGACATATCTATTCCATTTCAATTGTTTCTTGTGCCTTATTAGTTAAGAATGAAAGAATCACTGATAGGTAGATAGCACGCTGTACCTCACATTGCCCTTGATCTCCAAATTTCAAGCTTAGATCCAATTGTGGGATTTTTTAAAATAATTTTTTTTCGAGTCTGACAGGGCGTTGGCTAGTAGTGGCCAATTGCTTTGATCACCTGTCTGCTAAGCTCTGGCTATTAAAAACATGGGATGAAATAATTGATGGTATTTATCCATGTATCACAAATTGTTACCAACGCAAGCGGCGCGAACTAAGCTGCCTCAGTGAAGATTGGGCACCTAATTCAAAGCGTTTGATGTAAACCAGGAATAACCACTTCGAAGACTAACCTACAGTCCAGTTTATACAGTACTAACGACGAAGAAAAGCATCAGGAACCCATACCAATATCAATTTAGTTATTGTTCCTTGAAAGAGGAGGTCCAAATTCAACAGTGGAGTCGGGTATACGAAGGTAAAACACCCGTCAATATGCCGACCCCTTACGGTGACTGTAAGTAGCGACGCCGGCTACTTACAAATATCTGCAAACTTTCTACAGTAATTACTCCACCATAAAGAACGAAGACAAGATTATTAAATTTTTATACCATCGTATAATAATATCACGATTACTAAAGACAAACGTTTAATGAAGTTAAAAACTTACAGCCTCGTGTTACAGAGAAAATGGTGGGAGATTTCTTTTCGACGGCGAAAACTTTTAATTTTCCGCCTTGAATCCACCCTGCTGTCTCTAATTAAAACCGTGGTTAATAAGGCCGAAGGAAGATAAATTGATTTTCTGAATTATTCTTTTGTCAAAATTATTTGTCAAACTCCATGGAATCATGTCTTTTGTTTAAAGACTGCCTTTCATTAGGTGAAAACCGAAAGATTTTTTAAAATATACGACCATATACACATAGACTCGATAAACTATTTGCATAATTTTTTCCACCGTGGAAATCCAAACCATGACTCCAAATGTTATATAATATTATCTGTGGTTTTGATTTTTATAATGCTAAGGTACAGAAGACAGACTGACTCCCTACTTAACAGTAAGCAGTTACCTATGGATGTTTGCGACGTCAGAGGTACTGCTAAAACGTTGCCGTCCGAGCAAGAGAACTGGGATACGGGTTACTTATGTTGGAACATATAAAAAGGTTATAATAGCGACATATAAGCGGTTTTATAATAGCGGTATTATAATAGCGACATATAAGGTGGTAGCCATCCAGACGAGCTTGGAACCTTACTATCTAGTTGGGGTTGTTTTGATGCGTTTTTGTGACAGGTCATCCTCAGCCGCAAGGATCAGAATTCTCCATCCCAGCGCGGATAAAATAGCTGCTCATACATACTCTAACAAAGGTTCCGGTAGAGTTATGCTAGATCTATGAACAGAATTGTTATAAAAACTAACTAGTTACTCCTTTTATTAAAGCCCAGACGGCATACGACTTTGTGAAAGTAAATTCCAGCCACAGTTACAACTGTTTTCTTGGGGCTGAACACTAGGAAAATAGCGCTCAAAGAAGAAATCCAATTTTGCAATACTTAGAAACGTACTTTGGGTAACTCATAATAAACTATTCGTTAAAGAGTTAACAGTAAGAAAATAAGGGTACAGTATCTTGATTGTTAAAAAAGTACGAGAAGCTCAAGTGGTTTAAACTTAAACCATAATAGTTAGAAAGCGCATAACACAAACGAGAAAATTTCTTCCGGGAGTTTTCGAACAACACCTATATTCATTTCGATAAATTTTATACTTTTCTATTATAAGTTACAAGCGGTAAGCGATTTGTAAATAATTTTTAAAATATTTTGGTTCTAGTAATAGTTTTAAGATTAACATATAAATTACTTTTATTATTAGAATGTAGAATATTAATCTAGTGTAGAATTCGGAATGCTAACCCTTATGCTAGTCAATAAATTATTAACTTTGTTTATAATATATGGAAGGCAGGCCAACATAGCTATTTGTATTATAAATACAAATATACCTAGGATATTTAGCCCCATATTAAATAGCATATCACTTGTATTGTGGGTTATACATAAACAACTTTATACTACTGATTTTTTTTATATGACCAATATTTTCACCAAAATATCAAATATTGAACACAAATAACTATACATAATTATTAAAAAAATAATAGTATTCGAACCCGGAACCAACCCCAAACACAATATCTAAATTTATAAACAAAATTTAGACTCGAAACTCAATATTTAAAATTTTAATATTTTAAAATCTAATATTCAAAATACAATTTAAAACCTATTATTGTGTAGATAGAAAAAAAGAGGGTAAATGAAAACACTTTAAAAATAATCAAAGCATAAATAAATATTTATTCATATTATTTACATCATTTCAATTTAATATTGATTTAATTGTTATGGATTTTATTTTATATATCAATAAACTATTTTTTTTTAATATATAAAATCAATTATTTCATATAAAAAAAAATTCAACTTCAATACCAAATCAGGATTCGAACCCGGAAACGATCCGAGACCCAATCCAAATCTATAAATAAAATTAACACTCAAAGTTCCAAATTTAAAATTCTAAAATGTTTTCAAAATATAATCCAAAATTATGTTCTAAATTATTCTCAACAGTAAATCGAATATTTAAAATACAATTTCAAACCGAAATTTAGTCAAAAACTACGAAATATAAAATTTGAAAATTACGATCATACAAACTAATTAATTAAAATATTAAAATCGAGTAAGCCTAACCATACCTACCTACCTAAACAAACCATCTAAAATAGATTTCTTAATGCGGCTCTCGTATATAAAAAAGGTGCGCAAAGTACGTTGCGCAAAGGAACGTAACGCCTCACTTTTAGTTAACGTTCGATTTTAATCCTCATAAAATTTTCATACCACGGGCTAAATATGAAAATCGTTTCTTATGAAGTATACTCCAATAAACTCTAATAAACTCCAAGAATCACACACATGTACAGACATACTTGTATTATAGGTTTAATCATAACACGAAGCCTGCTTATCTATCGGTACTGTATTGAATTGAACTTTGTTTTAAATGCTCTTGTTAGAGAACGTACCTACGTGACCCGTCCAGGGGGGAGGATTAAGGATGTTTACAAAATACCACGCTTGGTCACAGAGAGGAGAGGTTGAGAGGTTGGCTCTTAGGTTATCTTCTTATAGTCAATATCTTCTAAAGGAAATCCCGTGCTTTTAGAGCTATATTAAAAAATAACGTCCAACGTTTAGTTTCAACTTGTAACAAGCACGAACGAAAAAACACTCGCTTGTAGAATGTTATTAATAAAAAAAAGTATGTGAAAATTACAAATCACATCTTCTTTCACCTAAACCACAATCGGTAATAGTTACAATCGAGCTATGAAATGAGGCACTATGTATGCGAAACTTTGACGTCTTATATTGAACAATAATAATAAATAACAAAGACAAATGTTTTGCAGTCGAACAGGAATTTGCGAGGCCGCAAATGTTTAACCGCATTACGGTATAGCACGGAATTTTTTGCAAATTTATTGTAAGCATATTTTTTCCGTGAAGGGGCGGAATAAGAACACTGACCCAGGCGGCCAGGGGCGGCCTGTCGTAAAAGGCAACAAAACAAAGTTTTTAGAGCCAGCCAGTTACAAATATTGATAAAGAAAACTTCTTTTAACTTTCGATTATAGAACTCTTTAGTTACTTAATATGATATAAAATTAACGGAACGATACAGACCAATTAAGATCCCTTGCCAGTATGCCAGAGAGGTCATAAGATCGGCAGAAAATAGAAGTACCTAGCAAAGTCTATGATGCGTATGTGGGGCGAGTGATGGCAGCTCCTGCAGACTAGATACGGCCTTCATTAACTGAAGGAAGCGACTAGAAAGAAGAATATGATTACTGTATTCATTTGTATTGTCGACGTCCTGGTCTAACGGCTAAAGCACGTCGGTACGCTTGTGTAGGTGACAAGTACGATTCACGTCCAGTGTCTGGGTGTTTATGTATAATATGTAGTTGTCTAGTACCCATAACACAAGTGCTATGCGTTCTTGTTGTGTGCAATTTGAATCTGGAGCGAGAAAATTTTCGCTCCATAATTTGTTACGACTTTCGTTGTGGTATTTATTAATCGACAACAAAGCTTCGATATAATAAACTTCGAATGGCATTTAATTATTCATAAATAAATGCAATTAATTATAGGCAATATTAATTACATGCTAAATTGCCAGCAAGAGCTTCAGCTTTATCTTGCGCCATTATTTACAATTAGTTTAATAAACTTAAGCGTGAGCGTAGAAATCTCAGTGATGATCTGCACATGTGAGGGACGTCCTTCAACAGTAGCATCTGAAGATAGCATCGGTGCTTTGCGATGCATGATAAGGAAAGATAAGAGAGTGACTTAACGGCAGATGCGGGCAAGCTCAGGCATTGTAATGAGTCAAGAACAAAAATATTACACGAATATTTCGGCGTCAGGAAACTTTACACTTGATGGATTCCCCATAGTTTGATCAAAGACTAGAAACATTTCGTATAGATTGGTGTCGCAAAATGTTAGTTCAATGTAAGTGACTCGAATGCTGTATTTATTATCGACATAGATGATGAAAGCTGATTATATTGCTATGG
Source organism: Malacosoma neustria (assembly GCA_963693495.1). Lineage (NCBI taxonomy): Eukaryota > Metazoa > Arthropoda > Insecta > Lepidoptera > Lasiocampidae > Malacosoma > Malacosoma neustria. The sequence continues at coordinate 15,599,706 of OY856388.1, forward strand.
ACCCGAAACTAAAAGACAAGTTGATCAGTCAGGGAACACCCCCCCTTTTGAAGATCGGCCATCTAAGGTAAAGAAAGGAAGAACTCAAGAAAACAATATATTATCTGGTTTTTTAATTGGAAAGGATGTGCTGGAAGATAGAAGGACTGATATGCTAATTGTTATTTGCCTGTTGTCTTGGAAAATGATCGACAGCAGCGCCCTCCAAGCGGCAACATCCTCATCACGACAATGGTTCGGTGGACACCGCAAAACCAACAACGAATATTTAACCGTGGTAGTTGTCGAAATAATAAGCCATCCGCCATATAGCGCTTTGTGACTTTCATTTATTCCCAAAAACGAAAGATACTTCGAGACATTCGTTTGATGAGCCCTGAAGGTGCGGTGAGTGCATTCGAATATGCCATAGAGAGGTTTCTTCTAAAGAAGGGAATTCTGAATTCTTCTAGGGAAAATTAATCCAATGTTTTTTCCCAGTGATTCCATCGAATGCGAATATGTACAGAGGGGAACCAAGAGTACTTCGAAAAGCAAATTTTCCCAATGGAAACTGAGATTTCAAGTGCAAGGCTTTTCCTGTTTGCTATAAGAGCTTCTATTAAAAGTATTAAAACATCCTGAATAATATTTTTAAATTATTAATTAATTATATAATTTATTTAATTATTATTGGAATTTCTGTAGTATTTCTGCTAAGATACAATTTATTAATATCGATATTCCTTCATTTTTCAGCCATAGACCTTTGAACTGTACCAATACACTCGCCCTTAGAAACTGGGGTAGTTAAACTGAGTGCACACACTCGCTTTTGTACGCTCATAGGTCAGCAGAAAATATTCGTACATTTATTTATATCTATACTACTATTATAAAGAGGAAAGATTTTATTGTTTGTTTGTTTGCATTGAATAGGCTCCGAAACTACTGACCCGATTTAAAAAAATTCTTTCACTGTTGGAAAGCTACACTATCCCCGGGTGACATAGGCTATATTATATTTTCAAAAAACTTAGGGATCCTTACTAAAACTCCAATAATGTAACCCAAACTGTAAAAAAATTACCTAAAATATTATTTAAATCGCGTGCGCTGCGAAAACTATTGATGATAGAATAAAATAATGTACTACAACTTTGCAGAACATATCATTATTTACAAAAAGTGTCGCCACAGTATATGTCTAACTATTATAGTTATGCCACATAAGTGCTCTTTTATTTTATCATTATTTACAAAAAGTGTCGCGACAGTATATGTCTAACTATTATAGTTATGCCACAATAAGTGCTCTTTTATTTTAAAAATTTAATTAAAAGGCCGCCCTTAGAAATGGCTCTTTATTTGTATCTTGGTATTAATCTTTATCAAAATAAATTACTTCATATTCAAAACTGCTTCAATACCTTTAAATAACTTTTTAAATTATTCAATTCGGATATTACATTCGAAAGATATCACGAGTTTAAAAATGTAAGTATTAGAAAAATGTTGCGTGGTAGCCGCTCACCCTGTTCGGCTAGCTAGGCAGCACCTTAAGCAATGTAGGCGTGCGTCACTGGGGTTTTTACAAAAATTAGAAAAAAAAATACTTATTAAAAAATAACGAAAATAAAGAAAAAATAATAACAAAAAAATCATTAAAATAAAAGTTCATAGAAATAATAATATTCAAACTTTCTTTATAATTTTAATTTTTAGTAACCTGACGCAAATAGAAGGTTTTGCCCTCAGGGGCGCTCCTCTGTCCGAGGAGTGCACGGGTGTGCGTACCCGAGGTGCCCGAGCATCCGTCGCTTCACTCCCCTCTACGTCCCAGGCGACAGAGTCCTACCTTTCTTCCCGTCTACCTCCTACATCCTTTCCAATTTAGCTCTCTGTTCGTGGCGTGGTCCCCGGTGGGATGGTTGCGAATACTGATTGAGGTTCCGGGTTCTGCCCTGGGCCCTGATTTGGTAGTCGAAACCATGCCTATTTCGACTGCGCCTGCACAGAGAGTGTTCCCGGGCCGGGAATTGCATCCTCACTGTCGATTGGTCTTGCTGGGCCGGCTACGACGTCAGGCGACTCCCTGGTTTTTCTGGAGTGTCGTCTGGTAGTCGTACCCACGCCTGACTAGCACGCGATGGGGATGCGAGTCCCGTCCGGAATTGACCGCGGACCTGTCGCTCCCGGCCCTGGTTCTGTCCATGGTCGGGGGCGATCCTGTATGGACGGCCGTCACCTCCTTTTGCGAGGCAGTAGTGTCTGCAAGGGAGGTGGCGGAACGGGAGCGGGAGTCCACCACCGCACTCCCCTCCCGCCAACGTAGGCCGCGTCGTCAGCGCCGGAGGGCGGGCAACGACCTCCGGCCGCCGTAGAAAGCGGCCGCGGGCATCCCCTCGGGGGAGGATCCGCCGCCCGCACTATTGCCGCGAGGGAGACGGCCGCGTGCTGTTCCGCGGCCCCCTTCAACTCCTAGAGTTGTTACAAGAGAGCGCCGGGGGGACGAAACCCTGACCCCCTGGCGCCAACACTTTAGAAGGGGCCCGCTTTAAGACAAAGGGCGGGCTGGTGCCGGCCTGGGCCACGAGATCGGCAGCCCATATATCCGTGAACCCGGGCGTAGGCGATAGGAGAACAGCGGGGTTTTTAGTGGGTAGACGGATGGTCGAACATCTTTCCCGGAGTCTCACATATCCGTCGGTCCCCCCGGGGTGGGAGAACCCGTCAAGAGAGGTTTTTCCCCGAGACCGAAAAAAATAGAAGGGTTTATGTGTGTGTATATACCTAGTCAGGTCATAAATTCTGTCACATGTTTAATGTAAAATAATTGTAACAAGTTTATTCATTATGTAACCATTCATATACCAAAATGAACTTAACAAAACATAGATTCTTATGACATTAAAGTTTATTCAAAATGACCTCCGTGATTTTGAATACAAGCCTTCAATCTGCGCGGCCAGTCGTCTATCGCAGCACGAACGAGGTCCATGTCAATATCAGCGGCTGCCTTAATCAAGGATGTCTTGAGTGACTCCAAATTGGGATGAGGCTTTGAGCACGCCTTTTCCTCCAAGTGTTGCCATATCTTGTAATCTAACGGATTCAAATCTGGACTGGAGGAGGGCCAGTCTTCGTGCCGGATGAAGTCGATTTCACGCGCTGCCAGCCAGTCTTGTGTGCTCTTCGCTCTATGAGCTGGCGCCGAATCTTGTTGGAATACCCAGTGCCTGTTATTGAACATAGTATGAGAAACAGGTTCCACAAGGTTCGTCAGGACTGTATTTTGATACACAACAGCATTCGTTTTTACACCTTTCTCACAAAAATGTACCTCTGTTAAGCCCCAATAAGAAACTCCCAACCATACCATGAGCGAGGATGGAAAATGACCTCGTTGGACACGCGGAATACGGTTGCTCGCTTCTTCACTACTGTGTGCGTACACCTTATCATTTTGTTTGTTGTAGCTCTCTTCTACGGTAAACATTTTTTCATCCGAAAAAAGAATTTCCCGATATATTTTTCCCACGTACCGCTTCAACAAAGCGCGGCATCTCTTCAGTCTCAGGTCCATTAGACGAGCATTCAAACGATGTCCTGTTTTTCTTCGATATGCCCGAAGCCCTAAGTCTTCATTTAACACCCTTTTCACCGTGGTTCTGCTTAACCCCATCTGAAGGGCCAACAGTTTCTGCTTACGTTTGGGATTTCTTTGAATTCGTGCCTTCACAGCTTTTATCACTGCTGGAGTCCTAACAGACCGAGGGCGACCACTTCTTGACCTGTCATCTACACTAGAGTCTTCATTGTATCGTTTGATGGTACGATAAACGAATCTTTTGGTTATATTCAAATTTTTCAGTATGTTAAAAATTTGAATTGGCGCGTAACCGCAACGATGCAACGCAATAACTGCAACACGGTCTTCTTTAAGCGTCCACTCCATATTTAAAAATGAGTAAAATTGCTAAAAGTATACATTTTTATTTTCATGAACAATTCGAAATTCGAATTCAATAAACTTTTTTGTGGCCAGCATTCTAAAAGAAAAGTTTTTACTGTGTGACAATACTTATGACCTGACTAGGTAATTTTTAATTTTGAAATTTTTGTTAAATACCCGTGCGAAGCTGGGGCGGGCCGCTAGTAAGCTATATATACATATGGCTTAAATCTTCTTATTAGTGGTAGTCTATTTCTAGCCGAAACGTGGATACTGGTGGCGTGACTGGTTCAAAAATTTCAATTCAGCGGGATATGGAGCGAGCTATCTTGGTATTTCTTTTAAGGACAAAATCTGATATGAGGAAATCCTTAAGAGGACCAAAGTAAACGACACACCTCGTAAAATATGTAAGCTGAAGTGGCAATGGGCCAATCACATTTGCCACAGGACCGATGGGTGTTGGAGCATAAGTTGGAGTGGAGACCGCATTTAGGTAAAGTGTAAGGCGCCCTCCAGCCCGATGGACTGATGACTTACGTAAGGGACCAAACGATACTTTACTCTCTATAATCTACCAGAACAAGTATTACATTTGTCGCCTAAAACTGCCTTAATCCGTGCAGGGGTGGAGAAAGAATACTGACCTCTGCGGCCGAGGTCGGCCTGTCGTAAAAGGCGACAAAACAACCCTAGCTACGTGGCAGACCCAAGCCCGTCCGGATGACGATCACCTTTGGTTTTAAGTATGTCGCTATAATAACCTTATGTTGTGTTCCGGCATTAGTGACCAAAGTTCCTATACCCTTATGGGTCAGCAGCGTGTTCGCGATGCCACTAGCGTTGCAAACACCCATAAGCGACGGTAACTGGTAAACTCTAAGTGGGCGGTCAGCCGGTCTGCTGTCCTACAGGAATAAAAAAATCGACGAAGAAGTGAGAAAGTGTAGCTCTATGATTGTCTTTGGATGTAAAAACGCTGCTTTATGTATTGTATCTCTCTCTATGGGGTTGGTACCTCATGTCTGAGGATCATGGTTAGCATCAAGGTTGCATCGGATGATTTGTCTCCACCGGTTTCTGACCAGTGTATTTTCTACGACCGTGTAGAATTTGGATGACGAGTGTTTCACTTGATTGGGCTATCTTGTTGGTGAACGACCGCGAGATCTTTTACCTTCGGTGTTCCTAACCACAGTCAATTTTTTCAAATTCTCGTCGCCTCTGCGAATTGTTGGTGTATGGTGGATAAGTGAGTTTTTATTCGTAGTTAGGTTTGGATCGATGCATTGGTGCGTTTTGCAGTCCCAAGTATTATAAGCAATCGTCTTCAGCTCCACGTATCGAAAGTATCCATCCTTTGTTTTACACGGGCTAGAATTGTCCGCGTTTCTACTCCATGCAGAAATATAGGGAATACCAAGGCTCGTATCAATCTTATCTTGGTTTTCATGCCGATTCCTCTTTTCTTCTAGATGTTTTTTAAACGGGTCATGGTACATTTTCCCATCCTAATTTTCCTTTTTATCTCGGGGACAGGGCAGCCATCGTTGCAGATTTGGGAGCCCTGGTAAATGTAGCGATCGACGATATTAATACCAGGAATCGTAATGTATTGTATAGTAAATTTAAACGTAGCGTTTTTTCCGTAAATGAGCACCAATCTTTAGCAAAGGAAATTTCAATTCAAGAATTTGTTATTCAAATTGGTTAACTCCAGCCATCGTAATTACTTCTTCTTTTCTTGTGAAACATCTTTAAGAATATCCGTTAATCTTTCAATTTTATTGCTTTTATCTAAATAAGTTGCTCGTTTTTGGATTTAACGGGTGCTACTATCGTTTAAGTAAAAATATTTAAATTCATTATATTACATGATGAATATTTTCCCCGTGCAGGGATTGATTAGGAATAATAAGCCCTGCAGCCGGGAGCAGCCTGTTGTAAAAGGTGACAAAACAGCCTAGTTAGGTGGTAAGGCTCCGAGCCCATCTGGATGGGAACCATCCCTGGTCTCTAACTAAATACGCGGCCATATTAACTTTATTTTCTGTTTTGTAATAAGTGATCAGATTCTAGTTCCACCAAGCGGACGGTAGCGTATTAGCGGTGCCCCTGGCATCGCAAACATCCATAGGTGACAATAACTGCTTACTATTAAATGAGCCGTCAGCCTGTCTGCTGTTTCACAACAATAAAAAAATATATGGAAACAGCTTACATAGCGCCATCTGGTCCCAAAGTAGCAGAATGCGATAATGGAAGAAAGCAGCAAAATGAAACAATTGAAGATAAACCTGCTTCCTGCTGTAGAAAAAGAACACGTTCGACAACACACAGTTTTAACGGGGCTTTTTCTCCAATCAAGTATTTAGTTCCAGTTCTTTCCAAAGCTAATCAGATTGATACTTCGAAAGTAAAAACCAAATTAAATATTTCTTTCTTGGCTGTAAGCTAGCAGAACGAGCCATCTATTAGTCGCCCTTTACGGCGCCATTCCGACGTACTCTCTTCTTCTTGTTAGCGAGTAAGAGGTCGTAAAATGCGACAAAACTATCCTAGCAAGGTGGGTGAGCTGAAATTTCGACTTGATGGCAACCACCCAGGTTGTAAAACATACCACCAAAATGACTATGTGTTATGTAGGCACTAGTACTTACCACTAGTTTCTATCCATGCAGGGGCGGAGAAAGAATACTAACCTCTGCGGCCGGGGTCGGCCGAAAAGGCGACAAAACAACCCACCCTAGCTATGTGGTAGAGCCTCAAGTGCATCTGGATAACCACCTTTGGTCTTAAGTATACTGCCATAATAACCCTGTGTTGTGTTCCGGCATTAGTGACCCAGGTTCCTGTACCCTTATGGGACAGCAGCGTGTCCGCGATGCCACTGGCGTTGCAAACAGCGATAGGTTACTGCTAAATTCTAAGTAGGCCGTCAGCGTGTTGGAAAGGCCTCTGGTATTGCAAAGGTCTATAGGAGACGGTAACCGCTTACTACCGGGTGGGCCGTTTGCTTATCTGCTAATCTGTTTTACATAAAAGTTAATAAAACAGACATCATTTATGAAAAAGCCATATTTAACAAGAACGCTGAAACGGCAGTTCGGGTCCCGTTGCCTTCGAGGCAAGAATTAATATGAAAATAACTTTCTTTGGAATATTTTTATAATTTCATGAGAAAATAAAATGAAACAATTACCAAAATAATATTTTCTTAAGTCTAACATGTTTCTTTCGAGAACAATCGCTGTTTTCTTTAGAATTTAGGGTTGAGTTATTATGGAATACAATTTACTAATATGGTAAATCATTCTCGATGTTTGTTGGTATATTGTGTAAATATCTGAGTAGTCCCGGCTAAAACCAATAATAGGGTTACCCCATAACCTAGCTAAGGAGTCGCGAAAAGCAAACGAGGCCAAGATTTTTCTTTAGAGGTACAGTACGCACGTTGCACGTTTGATTCTCAATTATTCAATCTTCTTTTCTTCTAAAATTTTAAAAAATATACTGAGCTTATTCTTTTACATAATAGTCATCATATTCATAATATATGATATGATGACTATTATGATATAAAATTTACAAAAGAAAAAGAAGTAAAATCTATATAAAAATGGCGTGCTTTTACCCTGAAGACTGCAAGCAATTTGCAGTATGTCCGATGTTAGTGGCCCTTTGTCCAAAAATGTGCTGCGAAGATCCACCTATGTGCAATCCCTGCTTGCCACGATGTCCTTCGCCGCGAGTTTCAAGGGCTCTAACTTGCCAAGAGGAAGATTGCTGTGAGCCACCACCAAAATATATGAAGATGGACCCATTGTGCACAAGCTGCCTGTGTCTGCATTCAAACGCAACTGAATGTAGGACCAAGAGCATTCGAAGACGCTCGGCACTGCAAATTTCCTATTTAGAAGCCCTCGTGACGTAGTTGTCGAATGTGAATTGTGCACGGACCCTGTAAAAGTCGGCGACCCGGCAAAAGTGCACCCTGCACATCCAAACCGACATTCGGATGTTGTTTACTTAAGAAGAAACCAATAAAAGTATCGCTTGAGGACATATTAGATGATTGACAACGAAATTTCGTGACCTACTTTCAATGTGAAAGAAGAAAAATAATTTAAATAAAAAGGTTGACAGATTTTTTCCAAAAATGGGTTAACGTCAGGCAGGCGGCCGGTTGTAAAAACTAAGCTACAACTATTACAACATGTAACATGTTGTGCCGACCCCATATAATGTGGGATAAGGGCAGGAGGAAGAAGAAGAAGTCATCATACATACCTATACATACATATAACCACGCCTCTTTCCCGTAGGGGTAGGCAGAGACTACTTCTTTCCACTTTTCACTTCTTTACACTTCATTATTCCCTTCATACATGCCCTTCGGTTTAGGGTACTCTTGACCTGGCCTTTTTTTAAGACGTTCCTGATCTAGTCTCGAAACGTCCGCCTAGGTCTACCACTTCCAACACTTCCATTCATAAAGGAGTGCAAAGCTCCATTCACCATGTTTCCTGCATTCACTCTTCTTTCAATATCACTCTCACCTATCATATCATATCATAATAATCTTTATTTATGTAATATACAAACAATTGTGACATCCACGATTGTCAGATGTTGACACGTGTAAAAACAAAAATACGGTGTAAAGACAACAGATGCCAACTCTAACTTCTTGTGTTACAAAAATTAATGTAACTTGTCGTAGGGATATTTACAATACAAAATAATAAACAAATGAAATAAAAAAGGTGTCCCAGACCGCTAGTAGTATTTACAAAACGCTTGTTGCTTTACCGCGTTAGATGGCAACATTAATCAGTTACCCGAAATCTAGTCCTAGTTTTTAGTAACATGAGACCTGTATGAAACTTGTCTATTTAGTTTTAGATTTGCTTTTGTGCAGTAGCAGTCTCCGCTACAGCTTACAGAAAGCTTTGTCCAGGCAATGAAAAGTCGCATTTCTTTTATCTCTTTCACTCTAGTATTTTGGTACCAGAAAAGGAACGGAAGGACACCAACTTACAATATTTTCTCTGTACATAATGCGTAAAATTTTTGGCTTGTACATAACAACGGAACTCGGTTTCGAGTGGAAGATGTAACAACTTAAATAAAGAAGAGATATTTATTTCAAACAATTTTAATAGCGCTTTAAAAATATTTAAAATTCCTACAGACGAAGTCGCGGGCGGATGATAAGAAATTATTTCTTTATACGAGTAAATTAATTTTATTAAATTATTATACTATATAAACATGGATTGTTATTTCTGTGTGCTATCATTTAAAAGCTGGTTTAATGACAATATTATATTATAATTCAATTTATACAATAGTTGTTGCATGAAATATATTATTTTAAATAAGTCAAACAAAAGTTTAACTATTTCGAACATACAAACAGTTTTAAATATAAAATATTGTTCTTTGTTACCGTTTATATAAGTTTAAACCAAGTTGGCTTGACGCTAACTGGTTATACTCGTATTCATCGTCAACGAGACAACGTGTGCTGCCAAATACAATATCATTATTTCATAGCCATGAGATTGGAAACGGTCCCCATGCTTATTGTTCACCAGTTCTTGCAAAGCATATTGCTTTTAAATATTTGGCTCGCGTTGCACATATTTTATGGTAGAGTCTAATTTTAGGCGTTTTCACGCTTGAATAGAAGATTTGCTTTTTTAACGCCGGATAGTATGCTTCATTTTTGAATGTATGTTTTTATTTTATTTTCTCATATGCTTGTGGCATATAAATGGATCTAGCTAACAGCGAACCAAAAGGCGTGACAACTACGACCGATCCCTAATAAAAAGTATTAGATTTTCGTACCCGAAGAATATTTTAAATGAATATGAAATTAGAAATTCCAAAAGTTGTTTAGTTTTATTTTGATTTTTCAATAGTATTCTTTAATATAGGAGTCGTCAATAAGCTTTAATTTATTAATTTAGCAGCCCGTAGACGGTACACGGCACCTATATGTTTATCTGCATAAGTGTTATTCTGTATTTGTTAATTTTGCAATTTATTCATATGATGAGTGTACAGGCATTCATTCACTTCAAAGATTAAAGAATGCGACCCGATCATCGTGTCAAGGCCTTTTTCAATCAGCAGCTCTTAGTATGCACGCATATGCACGTACTCATTCGATTTTTTTCTTGTGGACCAAAGGCCAACCGGCGGCAGCTTTCTTCGTGTTCCAAGGTAAGTTGGAGTTATTTCCATTCGGATCAATACCCAAATTGACAAACAGATCTGGTAGCGAATTACTTAAATATAAGTATTCAGTCTGCTTAAAAGGGCCCTTAATAGCCCTAATAATTAGAATAAACTTTTTATTTACAAACGAATAAAATTGACGTGTCTGTTTGTAATATTAAAATAATATGAAAAATATCGATTAGAAATGGGATTTAAAATAAAGGATGATTCTCATATTTTCTGAAATTCTTTTCAAGATATACAAAACTAGCTCGCGGTTCAAACGATAAATATATATTTCAGGTATTCAGCATTTAGACTGTTTTAGAGTAGTTGGAGTAGAAAATTGGTGTTTAGCCATGTAAACCTCTTATAAAATTGTTTTTTTTTTTAAATTAATTAATTTAACTAACATAAACATATTTCTTTACATTTTTTCATACGTATATGTTAAAGAAGTTGCCCGTATGTGATATTTTTATAGGTTTTTCAATTCGTAATGTAGTGTATTTGGAACTACCGATTCATAACTGGACTTAATAGATAGTAGTGGAAAAGGAAACAACTTCTCATCTCCTTTACTGTAATCAACACGCTCATACTGGCACCACATATAAAATACTTGCGCTACTTATCAGAAATAGTTAAGTAGTAACCAATTTTGTGTCAACATCTTTTTATTTACTGAAGAGAAAATTTCTCTTATTATGTAAAATTAATAAGTTATTTATCCGTGTAGGGACGGAGAAATAATACTAACCTCTGCGGCCAGGGTCGGCCTTTCGTAAAAGGCGGCAGAACAACCCACCCTAGCTACGTGGTAGGGCCTCAAAACCCGTCTGGATGGCGACCACCTTTGTATGCCGCTATAATAACCTAGTGTTGTGTTCCGACATTAGTGACCCAAGTTGCACCCTTGCGGGACAGCAGCGTGTTCGCGATACCACTGGAGTTGCAAACACCCATAGGCGATGGTAATTTCTTAATTCTAAGCGGGCCGTCAGTACGTTTGCTGTCCTTCAGCAATTAAAAAAAGTTTTATATACTTTTATTGATTGTTGTTATTTATAACGTTTCCAAATTAAATAATTACTTAGATTAAGTTATAAGTCAATATTTTTTCTGAATGTTGGTAAACATGTGGTGATTTCTGTTTTGATATTTACAACTATGTATGTACCACGTTTGATGCAATAAATGCTTATTCTATTCAAAACTAGTCAGTCGTTCCTGCCCGCATCGCTGGTCAAAAAACAGAAAAATGTAAATGGAAAAAATATGAGAAGTTTTACATAGTATGTGCGCAGTACACCGCTTGCGTGGCAAGAAAACACACACGTAGCACCTAAAACAATCGTTGTTTCTTACAACTTTTAGAACTTTATCTATACAAATAAATAAAATTGGAGGGTCTGTTTGTAATATTAAAATAACCGCTTTTTACTAAGTGCATTCGGATGTATACACGGTACATAAACCAAAACAATATTTTTTACAATTTTTGTCTGTCTGTCTGTTTATTCCGGCTAATCGATTTTGACGATTTTGACGGGACTTTTACTGGCAGATAGCTGATGTAACAAAGAATAACTTAGGCTATTTTTATTTTAGAAAAAAAAAACAATAGTTTTTGTTAAAAATGATAAGTTTCGGAAATTTAATTATCTAATTTAAGTTGACCTCAGATTTATATTATCAATCATATGAAATAGGGTTCAGCTTAGGCTGGACATAGTAGGTTGAATTTCCAATTTAAGTTGACCTTATATATCCAAAAAATGCTGCCCAAAGTCACTATTCCACGCGGACGGAGTTTCGGGGACAGCTAGTATTAAATAAAGATACAGCTATGTTTTTTTTGATAAGGGCTAAAACTTAGAAAATTTATTTGAAATCTTTCCACGAGTTTTTCCATGATGCGCGCACACCTGTAGACCTCATTTTATTTATATAATCGTAGATGTGTTTTAAATTATTAACATATAAGAAATCCTACTTCTTAGTAGGATTTCTTCTAGATTAAACTTATTTACTTATGCACATGCGTTTAGTACATACATTAGTTAAACCGCGGACCTAACTTTAATTTGGCTTTGAGGATAGTCTACAAAAACCAATAATTAGCCAAATTTATGAACTTGTCAACTCAAACGAGTGCACTATTTAGACCACTGTGACAGTATTCGATAGTAAAATATTGGGAATATCGGGAGATGGTCAAATATCTAGGCTATCTACCAGATTTATTAACCAGTATTATTTCACGGTTGCTTTTTACATCTAATACAAATTTAATCTAAAGTAATCTTAATACAAAATATTTATTGTTTATTAAATTCTTTATTACCGCATAGCTACCCAATTCTAACTATTTCTTATCCTAAGGTTGCCTAGTAGAGATTGCCTTTAGTAAGAAGGCCGCCTTTTTGGTGGTCTTTGTATTACATTTACTGTCACTTTTTAACTGTGAATTAAGAATATTTTATTGAATACAAATACATTTTTTGTGTGAAGATAATAACTGTTTTTCTTAAACCATGAAAGCTTGCGGTGAACCATCGCTCGTTAAACATAAATTTTAAGTGAAATCTTAATATCATCTGACTTATGTAATAACTTAGTAATATGTTATATATAAGCATTGCCAGGATATTAAAGAACGCGAACGCGTTTTCTTATAATCGCTTACAATTAATACCTTTCGTCGAGAATAATTAATATTAAATTACGTGATGAGTTTGGTACAAGTTAAAAGAAGACGCGATTTTGAGATACTGTAATGCGGTTCGAATCTGAGTTTTTATCAAATGGTTACTTAAAGGGTCAAGGGCCATCACCGCGAAGTATAAACTTTCTCTTGAAATAATAACTATTTACTCTGGCAACCGATTCGTTTGGTTATCCATTTAGATACATTTATGCATAGTTGAAGAAAACTACATGTCCATTTTGAAGAAGCTGTTGATCGATAACATTGGAGTAACCTAGAAAAGTCCCATAGGTACTCTGACGATATAAATGATGTAATTTATATTTAATTTATCGATGAATTCCTTTTGTGGCTGAGGATCAGCAGATAGGCTGACGGCACACTTAATAGTAAGCAGTTACCGTCACATATGGATGTTGGAGACGCTAGAAGCATCGCAAATACGCTGCTGTCATTGGGGTATATATTAGAAATAAATAAAATATCAATTTACGTTTATATTAGCAGTCCTCCAACATTAAAAACATTTCTTATCAAGACCATAACATTATTAGAATTTACTTAAAAAAACTTTTAAACATAATATGGGATGAGTGCTAGTAGAAATATAATTTAAAATCGTTCAATCGACAAAATAGATTTCAACCGTTCTGCTTTTGACTTGTGGCACATTACTAATCTGTCGAAGATACGCGTCAGGCGCAAAGCTCATGTGTTCGCAACATGTTTTCATGAGGGAAACAAACGAGTCAACTGGCAACATTCTGTTTGGTGTCGTCTATTTAGGTCACGAAGTTGTACTTATATTTGAAAATAGGGAAGCTGAAAGATTTCTTCTTGACACAAGCATTAACAATTTAAAAAATATTTGTTAGTGATCAATAAATTTTACAGTTGTTGCTCCTAATTTTCCTAAAGAGTAGTAACAGGTGACTAATGTTAGTTTGAAAACATCGAAAGATGGGAACCATACCGGTGGGCGGTGTCTCTTTTAAGGATGTGGGTCATTATCAGCAATGGCTTATTCAGGTTGTTTTAAGTTTTTTGGTATGTAAAAGACAAACAATCGTGAGATATCAATCCAAAAAAGGTTTCTGTAGTATTTGCTTTAGTTGAAACCTGGACTATACTCCTGGATGTTGATAATAATTAAAAAATGTATTTAAATATTTACCGTATGTTTGTTTTAATATAATGTACCTGAGGTCGATCCGCATACAGACATAAAAAGATAACATATTTATTATTTTTAAATAATTCGTTTCAGTTTAGGCGTGCGTTGACTATCCGTTGTATTTTGATTTTTTTAAATTGCTTTAGTTCAGCAGACGACCACTCTAGGGGCACCGCTAACACTCTACCATCCACGTAGGGTACGGGAAAATACCACAAGGTTATTATTTTTTTTTTAATGCTTTAGGACAGTAGACAGGCTGACGGCCCGCTTAGAATTTAGCAGTTACCGTCGCCTATGGATGTTTGCAATGCCAGTGGCATCGCGAACACGCTACTGTCCCATAAAGGTACACCTACCTAGCTAGTGTTGTTTTGTCGCGTTTTATGACTGGCCAACTCTAGCCACAGGGGTCAGTATTCTTACTTCACACCCGGATGAAGGAAATATCTTTTAATTTATTGCGAGAACCTATCTTAAAATTACTCTGAAATTCTTTATATATACCTAGTCAGGTCATAAATTCTGTCACATGTTTAATGTAAAATAATTGTAACAAGTTTATTCATTATGTAACCATTCATATACCAAAATGAACTTAACAAAACATAGATTCTTATGACATTAAAATTTATTCAAAATGACCTCCGTGATTTTGAATACAGGCCTTCAATCTGCGCGGCCAGTCGTCTATCGCAGCACGAACGAGGTCCGTGTCAATATCGGCGACTGCCTTAATCAAGGATGTCTTGAGTGACTCCAAATTGGGATGAGGCTTTGAGCACGCCTTTTCCTCCAAGTGTTGCCATATCTTGTAATCTAACGGATTCAAATCTGGACTGGAGGAGGGCCAGTCTTCGTGCCGGATGAAGTCGATTTCACGCGCCGCCAGCCAGTCTTGTGTGCTCTTCGCTCTATGAGCTGGCGCCGAATCTTGTTGGAATACCCAGTGCCTGTTATTGAACATGGTATGAGAAACAGGTTCCACAAGGTTCGTCAGGACTGTATTTTGATACACAACAGCATTCGTTTTTACACCTTTCTCACAAAAATGTACCTCTGTTAAGCCCCAATAAGAAACTCCCAACCATACCATGAGCGAGGATGGAAAATGACCTCGTTGGACACGCGGAATACGGTTGCTCGCTTCTTCACTACTGTGTGCGTACACCTTATCATTTTGTTTGTTGTAGCTCTCTTCTACGGTAAACATTTTTTCATCCGAAAAAAGAATTTCCCGATATTTTTTTCCCGCGTACCGCTTCAACAAAGCGCGGCATCTCTTCAGTCTCAGGTCCACTAGACGAGCATTCAAACGATGTCCTGTTTTTCTTCGATATGCCCGAAGCCCTAAGTCTTCATTTAACACCCTTTTCACCGTGGTTCTGCTTAACCCCATCTGAAGGGCCAACAGTTTCTGCTTACGTTTGGGATTTCTTTGAATTCGTGCCTTCTCAGCTTTTATCACTGCTGGAGTCCTAACAGACCGAGGGCGACCACTTCTTGACCTGTCATCTACACTAGAGTCTTCATTGTATCGTTTGATGGTACGATAAACGAATCTTTTGGTAATATTCAAATTTTTCAGTATGTTAAAAATTTGAATTGGCGCGTAACCGCAACGATGCAACGCAATAACTGCAACACGGTCTTCTTTAAGCGTCCACTCCATATTTAAAAATGAGTAAAATTCTAAAAGTTATACATTTTTATTTTCATGAACAATTCGAAATTCGAATTCAATAAACTTTTTTGTGGCCAGCATTCTAAAAGAAAAGTTTTTACTGTGTGACAATACTTATGACCTGACTAGGTATATAACATATATTAAAATGAAAATATTGACATTATAATCCTATATACCTTAAAAGTATATAAAATGCAAGTCTTAACGAAACTACTACCAGCTTTTCTACAAAGAATATGCCAATATAGAATGCAGCAAGACAAAAGTTTAAAAACTTAACAGTCCACAAACTAGTTTAAAACTGTAAGGCAAAAGGGGGTAGGTAGACAACTCAAAATTAATTCCTCTTTTGTAATACGATGAAAAAGCAATGAAACTTAGTCGCGAGTTTCTCGTTCACCTGCTCTCAGATCTCATAGACTGTTAAATTTTGTATTGTAGAACAGTAATTTACAATTTTAAATGTATTATTTATGATTAAAAATAGAATTGAGCTATCCGACTACTTACTAATCTATTACCTACCTGTATGCAATTTGGTTTATGGTTTATATTTAGCCTACGCCGTCTCGTATATCTATAGTTTTCTAGATGTCACTGTTACTGTCAAGACACCAGTTAGTTCTGGCGAGTGGGCCATATACAGGACATAGATTTCTAACTATTTCCGCGGTTAAAGAAATATCTCAGAGGCCATAAATTTGAAGATGATGATTTTTTAAAGGATCAGGACTAATATTTAAGAAAAAGGATGTTTAATTGGACATTAATGCCAGAACAGAACACAAAGTTTGTATGGCGGTATACTAATAGACCAAGGATTTGCTATTCAGACAGTCTAGGAGCCCTACCACGTACCTAGGTTAGGTTATGGTTATTTTGTCACCTATGACTGGTCGACCCCGACCACAGGGGTTAGTATTCTTACTCCACTTCTGCACGGAGAGAAATGAGTAGGAGAAAGAAACGAGTATAAGGTTCCCCAGTCCCATGGGTACTTATTCAAGCTTACAGATCGAATCTAGATGACGGTAATGATCAAGGTATTTTGCTGAATCATTATAAAGGAAATGTACTCAGTAATAATAAGTAAATAAATAGTTTGTGACAATTCACACAGCGCACTCTAGTCCCAAACTAAGTAACATAGTACTTGTGTTATGGGTACTAGACAACTGATATACTACTTATACTTTTAATTTTTTTTTGTAAATAAATACATATTATTATATAGACACATAGACGCGAGACGGGAATCGACCCCGTGACCTCCGCGAGCGTACCGAAGTACGTTATCCATTACGCCACAGAGGTCGTTAAAGCTCAGTATGATGCATGGCTTTTTTATGAAACCGTTTTCCGTGGTGAGCCTCAGCCACGTTTCACCTTTGTCAGCACTCATCACTGCTCAGCTGCAACACAACATTTCAGATTCCCTAGAGTCGAGTATATAGTTTGTCAACGTTGGTTTGATGCCAGATTATCTCTTGTACACGGTTCAGAGATTTTAATCACTCAGCACCGTGTTGCCAAGACGCCAAACGACGTGCCAACCTCGCAAGTTTTCCGCCAAACGACTATCTTTGGGTAAGTGCTTATATTTTTCAATTTTAAGAGTTTAGTTTTTTGGCTTTAATTTTTTATTTAATTCTTTGCGTTCTGTTTTTGTTTGCATGATTTGCTGTGGAATACCAGACACGCTGTCGACCCATAATTAGCAGTCACCGTTGCCTATGGTTGTTTGCGATCCCAGGGCCACCGCTAATACACATCCGTCTGAATAGAGGAACTGGAACGTGGGTCACTTATTTATTACAAAATAAGGTTATTATGACGGCATGCTTAGAGACCAAGGTAGTGTCAGACAGTTGGGTTTGTAGCTCTGTTTTGTTTTGTCGCAATAGTTATACTGCTGAAACATTAATATTTTACAGTATATTACGTACAGCGTGTTTGCAGTTACACAATAATAAAAATATAATCGATATAATATATTTTTAATGGAGTTATTTGTACTCGCCCGCTATTTGATGATATAGTGCAATAGTTTCTTGGAAAACTTTATCATAAGATGTCAAAGATTGTAAGCTGTTCTTTATTTATTCCAATACAACATAATTTTGTGCTCAGTTATCATAGATATAGGATAACAAAACTCTCTACAATATTAAATATTAATTATAATGGATAATAAAATATAAAGCAACGAAAATTACTTGAATTTCAGAATAAGTGCTTCTATAGTTTTTAAATCCATTTCACGATTATCTTTTGAGGTTTGGAGGTTAACTGACACAGTGGTTCCGAAAAAGACCAAGTCTTCATTAGACTTTTAATTCTTTTCGGTCTGTAACGACGATTTATTTCAAATTTATTCAAATTAATGCCACAACAAAAAAAACCTTTAAATAAATCCAATTGATTTAAAATTCGTTTTTAACTGTTAGCTCAGCTTTTTGAACAATAAAGCTTATATTTTTCTGATTGACAGCCTAAGATAGATTGATGTTCAAATAGTCAAGAAACGTTTACTCATTCTATCGTCAGTGTTGGCGCGTTTAGGACTTAATTTTGGTTCCTTAGTATAATATAATAATAATACTTAATTTATCCCTTACAAAAAATATTTACAAATTTTCTTAGTTACTTAAACTTATCAGTCCTTTTAATTTGGAAGGCCCCTTTTTGGGTAAAGACCACCATGAAATTTCTACTCTTTTCTATTTTCAGCTGCTTCTATCCAATTTGGGCCCGCGGTCTACATTATTTCGTCGGCGTTCGTCGGTGCTTAGTATAAATTAATATATTTTAATCTAGAGTCTCAACTTTGGTGGTCGTAGTGTTAGCTCCGGATTGTTTTGTTCAGTCTGTAGCTAACGCTTTGTTGTTGACTTCCACATATCTATCGCTTTTATAAGTAGTATTTCCTATCGCAACTACAAATATTTATCTAATTTCAAATTTGTATAAATAAATATATATATCGTGACAATTCAGAAGGCGCCATCTAGTTCCAAAATAAGCAGCGGAGCGTCATGGTACTGACATACTACTTATATATGTTTCTTTTGTATATATAAATAATATAAATAAATATCATAATGATGACATTATGATGTATGGTATGAACCATACATCGGTAATGTAAATTAAATCCACGAGCCGCACTAGCATGTAACGTGCGAAAGCTATTACGCCGTGGTGTTAGCTGTCGAGGTGACTTTTCACCTCGTTCTGGAGTGGTCACCAAACAAATATGCATATATAATAATAAATAATAAATTTATTTCTGAAAAGTAACATATACATATCTAGTTTAATTCACCTGGCCCCTGAACTAGTTTACACTGTATCTCAGAAACCATCTTGGGAATGGAACCCGTGCCCTATGGCTTGTACTTGCCTTATTGACTAAAATATTATACTTTAGCTATTTATGTTTAACTTTATGTCCAATAAATATTTTGGATTTGAGTTTGAACGGAACCCAAGAATTAAATATTATACAATAAGCTGTTAGTATTTTTTCAATCGCTGCCGGGACGATAAATCTCATAACTTATTTATTCCCGCCCACCAAGACCTTGCGGAACTCTGTCAAAATTAACGTATAAATCTTGCCGTTTTTCTGCCTGCCAACTAACTTCCCGACGGATTGCCTCCATTTCAGTAAATATGGTTGAAACTTTTTTCTGATTACAAGTCATGCCTCAATTTTACAAGTTGTTTCGTCCAGTTACGCGGCTGGTTTCTTTTTTAATTTGTTTTTATTATTGTTCTGTAAAAACTATTTAACTCATCTTGTTCGTCATTTCCCAAATGTTTTAATTTATTAAATGCATATACGAGTATATTATATGACGCGATATTCTTTTTATCCTTATCCCAAACTACGCGGCATCAGCCAACATATTCTCTCCTTCCTCTCTCAGCATTTATACCTTTTTTAGATATATTATTTTTATCGCGACCCATCCTAAATACAACGCGGTCGGTTGTTTATTCCAAATTGAAATTTCTTGTTTGTTGTGTTCTTGTTTCTAATTAACTATCCTTTACTTTATATGTACTACCTCTTTTTATATTCATCCACTTTCCTTGTCATATGACATCCTTCGATACGCATTATTAGACCATATCACGCACGCTTAGTGGCTTTTCATTTAGTCAATCATTGGCGTGATTTCTAATTTTATCAATTCCTTAACTAAATAATATTTTAAAATTCTAGCATACCTTGAAGGTAGATGGAAAAACTTTTAGATATCTGCAAAGTATAATTTTTAATAATTGTATAATAATTTCACTTGTATTTAGTTTGTGGCTCCAATGCTTAAATCACCAATTTGTCAATTTCAAAGTGAGTTAGAGCATGTCAAAATTTTTGAAAAGGCAGGTAGCGAAGTAGTTTCATGAAGCATAGTAATGAGGAAACGATTTAGAGGGTAATTTTTACTAACTGTTATTGCTAATATCGGAAGCAGCGGAAGTAATCTTGATGGGTCTTTTACTTTTATAACTAATATTATAAAAAATGGGTAATCGGCTAGTTTGGGGACTGTGACCTCAACTGATTGCCAGATTAATGAAACAAGGATTATTATATTAACCAATACATTTTACAAAATAAAATATCAAAGCCGATTCTATTTTCTCAATTCCTCTTTATCATTCCGATTGAAAATCATTTGGCAAATAAAGACAAGAAAATAAAATATTTTTTATTGTGTGTGTGTGGTCATAGCTGTCACAACCCTTTTCTGACTCGGTCTATGTATTGATAGTGCTATGCCGCGAGTCCACAAGTTCAATGGCAATGCAGAACAAAATCAAAATACTCTTATATGTATTCCTCACAAATAACATTATTTAGACTGAATATACATGTCTGCCATTTGCATGTTGGTGAATAAAAGCTCTGTGATTCAGGATTCAGTTTTGTGCAGCGATATGTATTAAAATAGGCATTTATCTATCTATCTATCTTTAAATTTAGAGCGATTAGGAAGTATCCTAAGAGCGTACGCAGAGTACTGCGTGCGCTTCTATGACACATGCTAATGAAATTCACATAAAAATAAATTGATTTTTATAATTATACTAGCTGACCCGGAAAACGTTGTTCTGCCATATAAATAATAAAATGTCAAAAAATTAAAAAAAAAATTTTGGGGGTGGGTCACCCCTAACATTTAGGGGGATGAAAAATAGATGTTGGCCGATTCTCATAGATACCGGATAAGCACAAAAAATTTCATCAAAATCGGTCAAGCCGTTTCGGAGGAGTATGGCAACGAAAACTGAGACACGAGAATTTTATATATTAGACTAGCTGACCCGGCAAACGTTGTTCTGCCATATAAATAATAAAATGTCAAAAAATTAAAAAAAATATTTTGGGGGTGGGTCACACCTAACATTTAGGAGGATGAAAAATAGATGTTGGCCGATTCTCAGACCTACTCAATATGCTCACAAAATTTCATGAGAATCGGTCAAGCCGTTTCGGAGGAGTATGGCAACGAAAACTGTGACACGAGAATTTTATATATTAGATTAATAATTAATTTTGAACATTAATTATTCCAAATAAGAACAGGGTTGTGAAAGAGATCTTAATTGTCGTTTCTCTGATTTACATGTAACTTGTAATTCTTGTATAGGTATATATTGTAAATAGTAGTGTAGTAATATAGGTTATAATATAAGACTCTTATTTACAGAGAAACTAATTTGGTTCATTTATTCTAACCATCCAAACTTCGTACTATAAATAAGTAATACTGTAAAGAAATCCTTTTTCTTTTTAATATAAATGTGAAAGGACGGCTGAATGTTTCTCACGTCAGGCGGAATAGAATTGTGTGAAATTTGGGAAAAAGATTATAATCCGGAACAAGTGATAGGCTACTATAATCCCAGCAATTTGATACAAAATACGAAGGCGGTCCGATAAGTACTTAGCCTACAAAAGAAAAACGATAATTTTGGAAAAGTGCTGATTTATTTCTCGACATAGTCTGCTTTTAGCTCGAAATACTTGACTCAGCGATGTTCCAACTTCTTTAACCCACCTGAAAAATACGTTTTCTGGAGGTCTGAAATGAAGGCCTCCGTAGCGGCGATAACCTTCGACTCAAATCGAACCTCATTCGACTCAAATTTCTTCCAACCCAAAAAGGATCCAAAAAAGAAGTGTCATGGTTACCAAATCTGGAGAATACGGTGGATGGGGCAGCAGTTTGTAGCCTAATAAGACCAATTTAGTCGTGGCGACGGCGGAGGTGTGAACATGATCGCTGGAAACAATCACTATCGAAGTAGTCGGATGGAACGTATGGTTTTTCATTCATATGGTGTATTTGTAGAATATTATTGAATTATATTGTAGAATATTAGATAATGATATAGATATAGATATAGATATATATATATATATATATATATATATATATATATATATATATATATATATATATATATATATATATATATATATATATATATATATATATATATACCTAGTCAGGTCATAAGTATTGTCACACAGTAAAAACTTTTCTTTTAGAATGCTGGCCACAAAAAAGTTTATTGAATTCGAATCTCGAATTGTTCATGAAAATAAAAATGTATACTTTTAGAATTTTACTCATTTTTTAAATATGGAGTGGACGCTTAAAGAAGACCGTGTTGCAGTTATTGCGTTGCATCGTTGCGGTTACGCGCCAATTCAAATTTTTAACATACTGAAAAATTTGAATATAACCAAAAGATTCATTTATCGTACCATCAAACGATACAATGAAGACTCTAGTGTAGATGACAGGTCAAGAAGTGGTCGCCCTCGGTCTGTTAGGACTCCAGCAGTGATAAAAGCTGTGAAGGCACGAATTCAAAGAAATCCCAAACGTAAGCAGAAACTGTTGGCCCTTCAGATGGGGTTAAGCAGAACCACGGTGAAAAGGGTGTTAAATGAAGACTTAGGGCTTCGGGCATATCGAAGAAAAACAGGACATCGTTTGAATGCTCGTCTAATGGACCTGAGACTGAAGAGATGCCGCGCTTTGTTGAAGCGGTACGCGGGAAAAAAATATCGGGAAATTCTTTTTTCGGATGAAAAAATGTTTACCGTAGAAGAGAGCTACAACAAACAAAATGATAAGGTGTACGCACACAGTAGTGAAGAAGCGAGCAACCGTATTCCGCGTGTCCAACGAGGTCATTTTCCATCCTCGCTCATGGTATGGTTGGGAGTTTCTTATTGGGGCTTAACAGAGGTACATTTTTGTGAGAAAGGTGTAAAAACGAATGCTGTTGTGTATCAAAATACAGTCCTGACGAACCTTGTGGAACCTGTTTCTCATACCATGTTCAATAACAGGCACTTGGTATTCCAACAAGATTCGGCGCCAGCTCATAGAGCGAAGAGCACACAAGACTGGCTGGCGGCGCGTGAAATCGACTTCATCCGGCACGAAGACTGGCCCTCCTCCAGTCCAGATTTGAATCCGTTAGATTACAAGATATGGCAACACTTGGAGGAAAAGGCGTGTTCAAAGCCTCATCCCAATTTGGAGTCACTCAAGACATCCTTGATTAAGGCAGCCGCCGATATTGACATGGACCTCGTTCGTGCTGCGATAGAGGACTGGCCGCGCAGATTGAAGGCTTGTATTCAAAATCACGGAGGTCATTTTGAATAAACTTTAATGTCATAAGAATCTATGTTTTGTTAAGTTCATTTTGGTATATAAATGGTTACATAATGAATAAACTTGTTACAATTATTTTACATTAAACATGTGACAGAATTTATGACCTGACTAGGTATATATATATATATATATATATATATATATATATATATATATATATATATATATATATATATATATATATATATATATATATATAGATATAGATTTGCAAACTATTAAAAAAATGTAACTTAGGTATAACTACTATCCTATTTAGTGGACAGTAAAGAGTAATCTATCAATCCTATAACTTAGTATTGGAATACCATCTAATAGGATTCATGTTTCAAGCACAGCTTACTTTGTGATAGTGCAATGCAAACGCATCAGTACCGCGAGCCGATTCAATAGGCCAAATTGCGAAACGGACAGCTCTCTGCAAATGGCTTAGGGCGTATGGTCCAAGTGAGGAGAAATCATTTATATATTTTTAACGATCTCCGTGACGTAATCTAACACGTAACGTTTACGGAGGTTACGGGTTCGATTTCCGTCCGTCTGATTGTTTAAGTATCTATTTACAAAATGAAAAGGTGTAAATTCATATTGAAGCAGAGGAAGGAGAAGAAAATAATCATGGAAGAAGAAATGAAGAATAAGAAGAAGCTCAATAAGACCTGATTTACCACTACAACAGAATCATGCCTACCGGGGAAACCATGTTAAAAAAACACGATTCGTACACTACATGTATGTATTTTATGGGAATACAGCTCTAGATAATTTTCGAATGGCTTTTTCTCAGAAATGTTAATTCTTAGAGAAAAAAGGATTATAACAATTTTAGTAAATGGATGACCTGATCTAAAATTTTAGTCTGAGCTATTTTTATCGTAAAACTAACCGTTTGACCAAAACATCCAAAAATCCCATTTTGCGACCTTTGACCTTGAATAAAATTTATAGCACACACGGAATCAATGGAGACTTTTCCCTTATGTGCCTGTAAATTTTCAGCTTGTTGTGAATTTATGCAAGGGTCAATGTATATTTTGACCGGGCTATAAGTATGCTATTTAAAATGCCAATATGCCTCCTTCAACCATTTTGGTGTAGGCCTCTTTCAACTTTTTCGTCGCGACATTGAGCTTTCTGGATCCAATTTGAACCAGCGATCCTCTTTATATCGTCCTTCCAGCGCATTTGTGGTCTTCCTTGAGGGAGCTTATTTCCCCACGGTTTCCACTGGAGTGAAGTTAATAAATTAGTTTAAATAAAATTGTTACTTAGATATAAGATCTTTTGGAAAATAAATTTAAAAAATTGGTAATTATAAATATATAGTAGATATTTAGAAGGCATATACAAAACGTATATATCAGAAGTTTGCATGTTTAAATTGCGTTGCGGTTACAACAATAGCTACCATATTATATACGCTGTAACATTCGAGTGTCGGGGACTAAGTTCAACTGGAGCCCTTGAATACGACGAGTCCGAGGGCGCGTGCGCACGACGGCTAGCGAGCGTTCGCTATGGTTCTTAGTATATTACGAGTAGTTGTCTAGTACCATAACACAAGCACTACGCTTCCTTATGACTAGGTGGTGTGTGTGAAATGTCCCAATATATCAAAAATGCGTGTTCGAATTTTGCTATAGTAAAAATGTTGTTTAAGTGCTTTTATTATATTAGGATAATGTCAAGTATGCTTTTTGTGCCATTTTCCTTATAACTGTACATTCTATGACACCTTCTTCGCACACACCTTCGTTCTCCTTTCTCACCAAGAGATATTTGTACGATGCCAGTCACGGACCGAGATTGCACCGTACAGGGATGAGAGGGATAAGCTTGAGAGCCGTGGACTGTATGAGAGAGGATGGGATAGGAGCGGTGGCTCGAGAGACGCGATGCCTTGCAATGGGCAAAGAAATTCGCACTGACCTTGATTCCACCCCTTCCCGGTTTGGTTCAGGTCCACTCGCAGAGGAACTGTTACACGACACCAGCTAAATGTCACTAGCTAAATATTGAACACACAATGTTATTATTATTATTATTTATTTATTTCAGACAGTTACAAAATCATGTCCATAGTGGGTTAGTAAATTATAAGTAAACTTAAAAATCTATTGTTAGTAAACACAAATATAAAATGATCAAAATGTCCATGTCGCGACTGGTGCGTGCAGCTGTTATGGCACGGCCAATAAGAGTTAGAAGTAAGCGAAGGCAATTGCGCACGGCGCAGAGAATGGTCTGTAGAGGTCGAACGTCGAGTTATATTAATATACCGAATATACAGAAAGTGAGGGTAGAGAACAAAAATCAGGAGGCGAGATTTTAATTACCCTTTATGCAAGGATCGAACAGATATAATCCTAATCGTTTCCGTAACTATTGGGGAGATGACATGGTCCCTCTGTGCGTTTTTATATGATAGTTATAGAACAGTATATAACTATGAAGAACTCCGTGGCACAACAATTTCATACAACAAGACGACAGCGGGGTTACAATTCAATTTCCGTCAGAAGTCTGGGTTTATGTATTATAAGATATTATTTATAAAAAAGCAAAGTAAGAAGTATATGAGTTGTCTAGTATCAATAACGCAATGCTACTTACTTTAGGACTAAATGGCGCTGTGTGATTTTTTTATAATAAATTCATTATTATTCTTAATAAAAAATTCAAAGTCAAAGTCAAAATTTTTTATTTTAAATAGGCCTGAGTAACAAGCACTTTTAAAATGTCAAAAGCTAGATGTCTGTTCCAAAAGTGAATCTTAAGGAGAAGAACAGACAAGA
This sequence comes from Malacosoma neustria, assembly GCA_963693495.1. NCBI lineage: Eukaryota > Metazoa > Arthropoda > Insecta > Lepidoptera > Lasiocampidae > Malacosoma > Malacosoma neustria. The sequence continues at coordinate 15,625,952 of OY856388.1, forward strand.
AACTCCATGGATGTATTTTGTACAAACATTTATTATTATAATATGAAGTATATATAAACATAATTATAGATAGAACACGAAATTAAGTTAATTTACATGATTATGCGGTTTACTCTAAATGTGATTAATATTTTATAATAATTTTATAACGTTACCGCTTATAACATAGACCGCATGGACAGTCTAGTCCAGGAAGGCTTTAAGTTGTTGGTGTAGCACAGGAAATTACGCGGAGCCAGGTGAAGTGGTTGCTTACGAATCAATGTTACATTGTTTATAGATGTATCGTTCGAAGGCTTTGTTAAAACACAGTACTCGTATTAAAGTGTTTCTTCTCAGTTCAATAGGAGAGAGCTTGGGAATTTAATATTTTTTATTGCTGAAAAATAGCAGACAGTCAGATGACGGCCAGTAACTGCTTACAATAGTAACTGTACTATTGTAAGCAGTTACCGTCGCCTATGGGTATTTGCGACTCTAGGAGCTCCGCGAACTTTATCCGTGCAGGGGCGGAGAAAGAATATTCACCTCTGCGGCCAGGGTCGGCCTATCGTAAAAGGCGATAAAACAACTCATCCTAGCTAAGTGGTAGGGCCCCAAACCCGTCTGGATGGCGACCATCTTTGATCTTAAGTATGCCGCCATAATAACTTTGTGTTGAATTCCGGCATTAGTGACGCAGTTCCTGTTCCCTTATGGGACAGCAGCTTGTTCACGATGCCACTGGCGTTGCAAACACCCGTAGGCAACGGTAACTGCTAAATTCAAAACAGGCCGTCAGCCTGTCTGCTATCCTATAGCAATAAAAAAACTATTATGTTACATATATACATTTTTTTTGTAAACTAACCCGTATCGCATCTCGCAGTGTTTATGCATAATATATATTTATTTACAAAGAAAAATATTTATTGTATTAGTTATCTAGTAGTCATACCATAAGTGCTAAGCTACTTACTTTGGTACTAGATGGCGCTGTGTGTATTGTCCCAGTATATTTATTTATAAACAACCAGACGCGAGACGGGAATCGGACCCATGCGTTAGCCTTTACGCTACAGAGGTGGTCAAATTGTATATACATTGGTAGAATTATAATCTTATTTGAGTTGTGAATTACACGTGAGTGTTACAAGAAACAATGGTGGACAACGGCAGTACGTGAGAGAACTCTCGAGTTCGCTGAGCTCCGTCCATTCCTGTCCTCTCTCAATAGGGTGGTCTTCATGCGAAGATACGACCACTATCTAGGTATAGATCGTTGGTTCATACGGTTCGAAGGACCAAAAAGAAGTTGTACGATGCCCGTCAGGGACCGAGATTGCATCGTACAGGAATGAGAAAGATAGCTCGAGAGCAGTGGACTGTATGACAGAGGAGGGGAGAGGAGCGGTGGTTAGAGAGACACGATACTTTGCAGTGGGCAAAGGAATTCGAACTAACCTTGATTGTTCCCCTTCCTGGATCGGTTCAGGTCCGCTCGCGGAGGAACTGTTGCACGGCACCAGCTAAATGTCACGCACACTGAATACAACACAATCTTATGGCACGGCCAAAGAAAGTTAAGAGTAAGACCAAGGCCCCACCGCAGGCACGCTTAGCGGCAAGAGGTTAGCTGATCGCTTCGATGACTTATCCTAGTGAAGGCACGTTATGTGCGCGGCCCCACCGCTCGCTGAGTGGGTCGCTTGGCGCCTCGATAGTCGCCTAGCGGTTAGCGACGTGAACGGTCGTGTTGGTTTTTTGCATGGATTACTGGGATGCATCATGGAATCATCATCTCTGTTTAAAGTTTAAAGATCAAAGGTATCTTGTGTCATACGTAAGTCAAAAAATTTGTCGGGGTAGTTACGCAGTTTTTTGTATAAAATTACGAATTCGCCTTCACTGGATCTCAACATGTTACTATCATGTACCCAACATGTTCGATACCTTTGGTTAAGTGAATGAAATTTTAGGATAGTGTTTCCAGTAAGAAGCAATTTTTTAGATAATTTTGAGAGAGACATTTTAGCACAACAAAATATACGTCTACAACCACATTTTAGATCACCAGACACGAATTTTGTAGCCAGGCAGTATGGCCACTATGTATTGAAGCGTCTCAACAACTAAGCTTGCCTCTTAGCTAGCCTCTAAGCGTACTACCTGCGGTGGGGCCTTGGCCTAACTGAAGCCAATTGCGCACGGCACAGAGAATGGTCTTCTAAACCAATGCCTACTCATAAGTACTACTAATTTAGTTTTAAACAAACTTAAAAATATCGCCTGTCTCAAAAATGTTCAGTATTTTAAAGAAAGTCAAATAAACAAAGGACATGAGTCAGAAAATTAATAAAATTAACGTCAGAAACATCGCAGAAATAAACTTTTAAAATATTAATCTTTATTATGAGAACAGTCGGATTCCTCAGTGGGGACAAAACAAGAGAGTTAATTAATTATTTAATACCTGATGGCACAGTACTACATGGTGCACAGTACTAGTCACCTTAGTGTGTAAACTGCTAATAATATTGCTTATTATAAAAAATTACTTTTTTGTTTGTATTTGTTTGCTGTAGACAGACTGAAGGCTTACTAAATTGTAAGCAGTTACCTTCGCTTATGAATGTTTGTGACGCCGTCTGCAGGGGTAGCTGGAACGTGGGTTGATTATGCCGGAACACAACACAAGATTATTATGCTGGTATTTTAGAGACCAGAGGAGATCTTTAAATATGGAGGTAGGGGAGAAGGAGGGGAGGGGGAGGTACTACCCAGCCGGGTTTGAGCCCTACCACCTAGCTAGGGTTGGTCACCTCCAACCTTATTATTATTCGATTGGACGGAAAAAATTTCAGTCATACAGCTACAATCATGATTAGTAATTGGTTAGTATATTATATTTTACTGACAAAACTCGAAGGCAACTTGAAACAAGATGTATTATTATATTGTAATCTCGGGGCACGGCCGTACCATCCTTTTCTGGAAGCAGTTCAGGCCATTTTCGACCCCATATAATTTGGTTGTGGATAAAACTAGAAGCCTAAATTTCAGTAACCAAGCAGGCATTGTATGAACACTGTGTATTTCAAATTTTATTCAATTTGAACCAGTAGTTTACGAATTATAAGTTGTTAAAATTTCTTATTTTATCATTCACTGACTGACAGATCATTAAAACTCTGAGGCACTTCTAGCAGTCATAGAAGTTTCAAATTTAGAACACAATAATTAGTGTTTAGTGTATAAATCAAGGAAAAAGTAAAATATTTTGCAATTTCGGTAGTTTTCTAGATATACCAACTGCATAAATAACTTTGTAATACTATATAAATGTATAGGATTATAAAGTTACATTTGCAGTTAATGAATCAGTATACATGTATCTACAAAAAGAAATGAGATGCCATCAAAAACAAAACTTGTAAAAAAAACCAAGTCTCGCAACTCAGTTCTTCTACCGTAAAAAGTTGTGAGATCCATGTAATACCAAGTTGGTTACTTTATTAAGTCCCTACTTAAGGGACCTTCTGTCTTAAGTTATTACGTAAACTTTTACCAAACAACATCTTATTTAATATAATATGTATAATATGTATTACTTGTGAGATACATTGTGTTTTTATGCGATTGCCAAGTCGTTCTATTTTATTTAAAACATAAAATATTTTGAATATTGATATGATCACTATAAGATTTTGTTAGGTGAACTAGTTACGTAAAAGCTTAAGACAGTAGATCCCTTAAGTAAGAACTTAATAAAGTAACCACCTTGGTATTACCCGGATGTCACAACTTTACGGTAGAAGAACTAAATTGTGAGACCTGGTTTTTTTTACAAGTTTTACTATATGTTAATATAATATTTATTTATTATAATGTATTATTTATTATATTAAAAATACATTATATATTATATTAAATAACATTATAATTAATTTTTTATATATTCATGCCTTATTTTACGACCATTGTTTTGATTTTGATGTTTTATTTTTCTAAATTTCTTAAAATAATTCTCGTATTTAGCTAAAATCGAGTCCAAGCGATGGTTGTTAAGAAGATACTCGCCCCATGCATGTCAAGTTTGTCATATGCATGGCTAGGAGAGTCAATGAGAAGCGTTAAAAGAAGCACTGAAGTTTTACCATATGATTATTTGTTTGTGATCATTGAAAATATAAGCCGGGGGAGGGGTTCTCGTAAGTACTAAGCTCTGGTTCCCATTGAGAAGCTTTTCGATAATTGCTGATAAAAAATTTTTTTATAAGAACTTATTCCACTATTTCCATTATTCTGTTGCAAATATGTATGTCATTACGAAACGTACAATTATTTTCCATTAAACAAATTGGGTTTAACATTAAAAATGTATCGATATCAATTTTGACACAAATATGACAGATTGCGGAAAATAATATCATTCATCATTACTACGTTGGTATTTATTGTTATATTTTAATAAATAAATATAAGATTTTGATATGTTTTACAGACAGATATATGTTGTACAGGTTGCGTATCTAAAGAGCTGGTATTTAAAGCACTGGCATGCAGAAATGCAATCGCAATTTTAGGAATTTGACTTGCTGATATTGACCTTTATTAAAGATACTTATTTTATTTAATGAATTTTTAAATAAATTAAACTCAATTTTGAAGTAAGTACAGGTTTATGTTCAGGAACATATTATATATTTCCTTAAGGTTTTCTTTTATTGCTGAGGAACAGCTCACAGGCTGGCGGCTCACTTAATCGTAAGCCGTTACGCTGCCAATGGATGTTTGCGACGCTACATGCGAACACGCTATATATATATATATATATATATATATATATATATATATATATATATATATATATATATATATATATATATATATATATATATATATATATATATATATATATATATATATATATATATATATATATATATACAGTGGTGGTCGTATAATTAGAAACACTTCTTGTGAATAAAGAAAGTATAACTTCAACGTACAAATGTTTGTAAATATACACAATCAATTAATAATCATGCAATAATAAAGCCACTCAAATGAAAAACTCATTAAATGCATAAAATATAACACATTCTTAGTTTTAGTTACAAAATAAGTCTTACACATGTAGGAGTTTATTTACTGTTCCTGGCCACTTCGACGCCTAATTAGAAACATTAAAAAAATCAAACTAAAAGATAAACAATAATTTTCAATAAATTTAATTTAAAGATAGTGGGATTAACAAAAAAATTAATTTTATTGTAAAAAAGTGTGGGGTGATTGTTGTCAATTTTTATTTTGGAAATATCTTGAAAAGCACCACACGCTTTTTTTACAATAAAATTAATTTTTTTGTTAATCCCACTATCCTTAATGTAAAAAGCCGAACTTTAAAGGTTTATTTACTAAGTTTAGCCGTAGTGTAGAAAAATATCATAAAAATTCGTTATTCCACGCCATCTGTGAGTATCGAAGGCTACGTCTGTACGTGGGGCTGTCCCCATACAACTACGGGTGCTCCGTGCTTCAATTAAAGGCCAACGGACTGGCCACCTAAATCCTATTAGATGCTCCTGTGTAGACATATTCAGTTTGCATAGGACTTAGTTTACCGAGCTCCGAAGGCTTTTAAGAGATAATATGTCTATATACCCTAAAAGTTTTGCAAGAATGACCTCCGTAGCGCAACGGAAAGCCTACGGAAATCATGGCTTCGTATTCTGTCTTGAATTTAATTAATATAGGTGAGTCTAGGTGTATAATAATTTATTTAAAAAAAAGCATAACAGTATTTCAGTTGTCTAGTACCCATAACACATGAAATCTGCTGCTTATTTTAGAACTAGATGACGCTGATAATTATTTAATTTTTTATGTAAATAAATACATAAAGATCCAGACTCGGGCGGGATTCGAATAAGTAATCTCAGGCAAACCGAAGCCGTTGCATCACGGAATGATGTTGTGAATATATCTATATATAAAATAATATTCGATAATACTGGTTAAATTTTGCATGAAAATTCCACTCAACTATACTTTAAAGCTGCAACACGGGGGAACGCCGACCCTAATTGGAGTACCATAGAGTGTGCACCCTTACGTCGCTAATTTGTCTACTTCGAGAGCTTTTGGTTCAGATATATTTCACAGGTATTTAGTCATGTCATTTTAAAGTTTTGAACTTCCTTCGGAGTCTTTTTTTGCCTGGTATACTCTGCTAAATAAGGCTTTGGCGCTAGATGTTCGCTTCGGGGATGAGGAAGTTTGACTAGAGTCCTATACAATCAAAATTTTGTCAAATCTTACTATCTATCATCATAATCATCGTCATCATTTTGGCGTTGAATCTCGGTTGCAGCCCAAATTCTAGCTTCGGCGTCCGGAGTCCGCTTTCCGACTTTTTTTTCTCCACTTCGCACGGTCTTCAGCATGCCTGGTAGTGAGACCATTGGCACGCATATTACCCATTACGACGTCAAGCCAGCACTTTATGGGTCTACCCCTCCTGCCGGGGTCCGGCAGAGGCGGCATGGCCAGACATTTGTTTCCCACGTAAGCATCTGGTTGCCGCAAAACGTGGCCGTACCAACGGAGCCGACACTCTTGTAATTTATCCGCAGTGTCACGGACATGAAGACCGCCGCGAATGCGGGAGTTCCTAACGCGGTCCTTTGGGGGTCAATATATCTATAATCTGTTATTATTCTCCGTGCAGGGCCGAAATAAGAATACTAACCCCTACGGCCTGGGTTGGCCTATCGTAAAAGGCGATAAAACAACTCTAACTACGTGTTAGGGCTGCAAGCCCGTCTGGGTGCAACCACCCTTGGTCTACAAGTATGCCGTCATAATAACTAGCGTCGCAAACATCCATAGGCGATGGTAACTACTTAAGTGAGCTATCAGCCTGTCTGCTGTTCCTCAGCAATAAAAAGAATCATGGACAATTAGGTCATCAGAACGCAAGAGAATAGATGCACTCGAAATGTGGTGTTGAAGACGAATGCTCCGTATACTTTGGACGGCCAAAAGAACAAACAAATCTATTCTGGACCAGCTTCACATTAAAGTCAGGCTCTCAACAAACTGTTATCGGAAGATTCTTGTGTACTTTGGTCACATGCCCGACTACAGCCGGATAACTAGTTTTTTTATTATTGTAGGACAGCAGACAAGCTGACGGCCCGCTTAGAATTCAGCAGTTACCGTCGCCTATGGGTGTTTGCAACGCCAGTGGCATCGCGAACACGCTGCTGTCCCATAAGGGTACAGGAACTTGAGTCACTAATGCCGGAACACAACATAAGGTTATTTTGGCGGCATACTTAAGACCAAAGGTGGTCGCCATCCAGACGGGCTTGAAGTCTACCACGTAGCTAGGGTGGGTTGTTTTGTCGGCTTTTAGGACAGGCCGACCTCGACCGCAGCGGTTAGTATTATTTATCCGCCCTTGCACGGATAAAAATTTGGATAAGCTGATCGTGACGTGCAAGGTAGAAAGAAAGCGACCCCATGACCGATTACCTAGCCGCTGGTGTGATTAAGTAATTGTCCTCACTGGACTTCCAATAGCAACCGCTATTTGAGAAGTTGAGGACCAGATGAAGTGGAAACAGCTTACGAGACAAGCCACGGTTGATTTTCAAGCACATGACCTTCATTAATGAAGAATTCGACCAAGAAGAAGATACTAGATTCGTTTTAAAACTGATTCAACGGTGAACAGTGGAATGAAACCGAGATTAATCATTTGGGTGATTTCAATGAAGTTTCATAACAACCTTCAATAATATTAATATAAATTATCATAAATGTGGGTAAAATATTTTATATCATGAAAATACCGATATTTTCAAAATCAACAAATATGAAGAGTTCTTTTCTGCTTTAAGCTGTCATTAGACATCCAAACTGCTATTGAGCAGGTTAACTCTATCAGAGTTAATAAGTTACTCTATCAAAACTTTAATTATAAAACCCATGCGATAAATCATTATGAAAGATTTGAAAATGATTTTCACCTGCGTCTAACCGCTCTTTTTCCAGCCACTTGCCCCATGACTATTTGTTGTAAAAGTTTATATCTGGAATGCCTACGTATGTGACACAGATAGGCAATCTTTCTCCTTTGTCCTTTTGTATAAGATATGCGGAGCTGGCAGCCAAACTTCACTAGTTGAAGAGGTACAATAATAACAAGAAGAAATGTGATTTGTATGTTAGTGTTGGCGAATTATGACTATTGCCTGAACAATTTTCCAAAAACAGAAATGTCCTTTTTTCAGACATTTCCATTACATAATGGTCCATAAACAAATTTAACATTTTATAAATGCGAGTATGGTTATAGATTATGAAGCCAGTACGCTAGTATGGAAAAAGTCGACTTCACATAAAAATAAGAATCTCAGTACGCTATTTTGCAGCTTTCAAAATCAAATGTGCATCAAGTGAGGGTAAGTACCCTACTTTTTATCACTTATGTATGTGTGCATGTATTGTTATGTATTAATTATAACCAACAAATTTACTGGCGTAATTAACATCAAATACGACGGAAATGCTTGCAGCACTAGTATGCGGTGCTTAATAGCTTTAGCAAGCTATTTAGCACTGCCAGCCTCTCCGCTGTCCCACAACAATAAAAAAAAAACCTTACAATGGAATGTCAACCATGATGTAGAATAGTACTTTGATATATACGGTCGCATCCCCTTAACCCGGCCTGTTTGCGGACACTGCAGTTTGCCGACCTCTCTCCACTGTTTGCACCACAATCTACTCGAGATTTGTTAGGTCTTGGTTAAATGTATTCGATTGTATTCATTGTTTGTGAGAAAATGGTTGTTTATAGCGGTGAAAAGAATTAAACTTATGACGGGTATTGTTACAAAGCGTGTTACTTTAGAACAAAAATGGAATAATTATTTATTGTATTAAACATGGTACATCAGCTGTCAAAATAAAAATCACACATGTTTCACTAACATTCGACATGCAACATTGTCTTAAAACTAAAAATGTAATAAATTATGTCAAAATACTAATTATTGACAATTAAAAATTTAAAAAAAAATCATTAATTCAATAAAAACAATTGCCAATGAGCCAATTTATTAATTTGTTTTTAACAGATGTAAATGTTATTTAAAACAAACGTAATGGCAAATTTCTTAGATCGCATGGTAAATGATTGTAGATTTTTATAATCATAACCTTGCAATTATTGCGGTACATGGCGTTGTTACAAATTATCATTTTAATACTTTAATATATTTTGCCTCTCTTTACGTATACTAGTGTTAATCTTTTACGATTTTTTTTGTTATATAGAAGACTGTCGTATACATACACGTAGCGATTTAACTTCACCATTTAGAGGCGGAGAACAAGGGTAGTTTATTATTGAAAGTATTTTAAATTAAGACACTTTGTATGTAATGTAAAAAATAAATGTTCTTTGTTGTAGAACAAATGTATACAAACATAAAAAAACTAAACAACAATTATTATAAAATTCAGGGCCATGTCGCTAAAAGAGATTTGTTCGAGGCTATTTTAGATATAAACAATTGATAATTAAAAAATTACATTTATAATGAACAAGAACTAGTTTACCCGTGCAGGGGTGGAGTACGAATACTGACAGGCTTGATTAGCCTGTAAAAGGCGACAAAACAATCTTTGCTAGGTCGTAAACCTCAAAGCCCGTGGCAACCCATAACCTTGTGTTGTGTTCCGGGATAAATGACCAGGTACCAGTATGCCTACATAGATGGCTGCTTATCAGTGGTGTTCCTAGCGTAACAAACATCCATAGGTGGCGGTAACTGAAAACCTATAGTATAACCATCAGCCTGTCTGCGGTCCCATAGATACAAAAAAAAATCTGTAGGTTGGCAGCTCAATTGAAGGCTTAAGTAGTTCGTAAACTTTATACTTAAAATAAATATAGAAATATACTTGTTTAAATAATTAAAGCAATAAATAGTTTTGACTTGTAGATGACAATGTACGTCAAATCGGACGAGTAATATTTATTTTGTCTTAGTATCGAAAAGCATTAGGTAAAAGTTTTTTTAAAATATTAGATATAATTAACATACATTGATGTTACACTACAAATCCTTAGAGCGCGAACCGTCGTTAAATCAACTCTCAGGCGTGTCGTAGCGCGCGCATGTATAAAGTTTATAATAAGTTAATTACATTTATAAATAACCATTTAAAATATGACCCTTACACATAACAGAAAGAATTACGAGAGTCCATATCTACATTAGAGGCAAATATTTAATAAGATACTTTTTTTCAAAAATCCTTTCGTAATTTATGCAAAATATTTGAAAATTATCTTAGCACTAAAATGGTTAAAAAAGTTACTTCAAATATCAAAATATCGAACAGCGGGGTTTTTTAGTGGGTAGTCGGAAAAATCTCGCAGTCCCACATATCCCTCGGTCCCCCGGAACCGGGGGAACCCATCAAGAGAGGTTTTTCCCCGAGACCAAAAAAGAAATCAAAATATGAAATATCATTTATTGCCACACACATACATTATAATCAATATACAGTATACATATTATACTAACAACAATATATGAGTACATATCATATTTAATATTAGCTGTGCTCGCGACTCCGTCCGCGTGGAATAGTGACTTTAGGCAGAATTTTTTGGATATATTTTAAGGTTTATTTTGGATTACAAACCCTATAAACCCTAAAATATAAATATGCAAACAGTCAGTATTATCGAATGCAACGTTCGAAACTACAAAGTCCAGCCTAAGCTAAACCCTATTTCATATGATTGATGACATAAATCTGAGTTTAACTTAAATTGGAAATTCAACCTACATTGTCCGGCCTAAGTTGAACCCTATTTCATATGATTGTTGATATAAATCGGAGGTCAACTTAAATTAGAAAATTAAAATTTTCGAAACATATTTTTTAACAAAAACTTGTTTTTTTCTAAAATAAAAATAGCCTAAGTTACTCCTTGTTACATCAGTTATCTGCCAGTGAAAGTCCCGTCAAAATCGGTGCAGCCATTTCAGAGATTAGCCGGAACAAACAGACAGACAGAAAGACAGACAAAAATTGTAAAAAATGTTGTTTTGGTATATGTATCGTGTATTCGTCCGAATGCACTTAGTAAAAAGCGTTTATTTTAATATTACAAACAGACCCTCCAATTTTATTTATTTGTATATATATCACAAAACGTTCCTATGTGCGACAGGGATACCAACTCAGCGTACACTGTGTTTTTACCACAACACTGATTTTCAGTTGGGTCCTTCCATTTCAACATGACAGTTTTTTTACTTACGACTTCATAATAACAAGCATGTATTGTGAACAATATTATTTCTAGTAAGCGTCTCATATCTATCTTTTAATTACATGATTTCAGAAATACATAAGATTGAGAGTGGGTAGTGGGAGTGGTAGCATATACCACTTACATTATATGTTTATATATTATGTATGTTTATTACATACTCCCTGTAGTATTTAATGTCATCAGTCGCGTGAAGTACTTACAGTTTAGTGTGACCTAATTATCTCCCAAACGGATGGACGTGGCACCTGTACACCACTAGCCTTCATTATGTTTTAAGCTCACTGTATATATATCGTATACGTAGCAATACATAAAACAGACTGAATGCAGGATGGACAAAAGGTTATTGCATGCAGCAGAGATGCGAACGTTGAGATGAATGAATATATCAAGTGAAGTTCGAAAGATGCGTCAATGATTGAGAAGCGGAAAAGACTAGCGTGGTATGTCTATTTAATAATGCAAAGAGAAATATGTCATGCTAGCTGTGCCCGCGACTCCGTCCGCGTGGAATAGTGACTTTGGGCAGAATTTTTTGATATATCTTATGGTTTATTTTGAATTACAAACCCTAAAATATAAATGAAATATGCAAACAGTCAGTATTATCGAATGCAACTGTTACGCCATACGCCTCCGGAATACGTACGTTCGAACCTACAAAGTTATAAAGCGGTTATTTTAATATTACAAACAGACCCTTCAATTTGATTTATTTGTATAGATAACAAAGATAATGTTTGAAATGAGAGAGGATAAATACAAAAGGAGGGGTACACCAAAGAAAATATGGGTGCATTGTGTAAAAGATGATGTTATGGCTAAAAAGGTGTGAATGTTCAGATGATGACTAATACACGAGAGTAGAGGGAGAAAACACATTGTACCAGCCCCACGTAGTCTGGGATAAGATCAGGAAGAAAAAGATGTTACAATACGTAAATCAACCCTTTTTTTTGGTCTCGGGGTAAAACCTCTCTTGACGGGTTCCCCCGACCCGGGGGGACCGAGGGATATGTGGGACTCCGGGAAAGATGTTCGGCCATCTGACTACCCACTAAAAACCCCGCTGTTCTCCTATCGCCTACGCCCGGGCTTACGGATATGTGGCCTGCCGATTTCGTGGCCCGGGCCGGTGCCGGCCCGCCCTTTGTCTCAAGGCGGGCCTCTTCTAAAGTGTTAACGCCAGGGGCTCAGGGTGTCGTCCCCTCGACGCTCTCCTGTGTTGACTCAAGGAGTTGAGGGGGGCCGCGGAGCAGCACGCGGCCCTCTCCCTCGTGGCAATAGTGCGGGCCGCGGATCCTCCCCCGAGGGGTCGCCCGCGGCCGCTTTCTACGGTAGTCGGAGGCCGTTGCTTGCCCTTCGGCGCCGACGACGTGGCCTGTGTTGGCGGGAGGGGAATATAGTGGTTGACTCCCGTTCCGCCGACTCCTTTGCGGACATTACTGCCTCGCAAATGGAGGCAACGGCCGTCCATCCAAGATCGCCCCCGACCATGGACAGAACCAGGGCCGGGAGCGACAGGTCCGCAGCAAATTCCAGCGGACTCGCATCCCCGTCGCGTGCTAGTCAGGCGTGGGTACGACTACCAGACGACACTCCAGAAAAACCAGAGAGACGCCTAATGTCGTAGCCGGCCCAGCAAGACCAACCGACAACGAAGATGCGATTCCCGCCCCGGGAACACTCTCTGTGCAGGCGCAGTCGAAATAGGCATGAGTTTGACTACCAAATCAGGGCCCAGGGCAGAACCCGGGACCCCAATCAGTATTCGCAACCATCCCACTGGGGACCACGCCACGAACAGAGAGCGAAGTTGGAAAGGATGTAGGAGGTAGACGGGAAGAAAGGTAGGATTCTGTCGCCTCGGACGGAGAGGGGAGTGAGGCGACGGATGCTCGGGCACCTCGGGAACGCACACCCGTGCACTCCTCGGACAGAGCAGCGCCCCCGAGGGGGAAGATGTTACAATACGTTTTTTTGGTCTCGGGGAAAAACCTCTCTTAACGGGTTCCCCCGGCCGGAGGGGACCGAGGGATATGTGGGACTCCGGGAAAGATGTTCGAACATCCGACTACCCAATAAAAACCCCGCTGTTCTCCTATCGCCTACGCCCGGGCCTACGGATATATGGCCTGCTGATCTCGTGGCCCGACGTAAATCAACTATGGTTAACCAACAATTTAAAATCATGGTTAACAATTATTATTGGTCCTCTCAGGTCCAACACTGCTATTTTTTCTGTATTTTATGCTTGTATATAAAGTATATTATTTATTTATGCTCTAAATCTTTCATATTATTTATTGTCTTCACCGCCACTGTCTTTTTTTCAATATTTTTCCTAGTTTAGGGGTTATCTGGAAGAGATCGCTTTAAGCGATAAGGCTGCCCTCAACAGCCTTGAGGGCTGCCTTCAACAATTATTGTACCTAGTTTTTAAGAACATAGTTTTAATTTGGTGCACAATAAAGTGTTTTCATTCATTCATTCATCAACCGTTTCGAGTACTAGTGTGATGACATCAATATTATTTGAGCTACGAGCAGTAATGGTTAGTTTAAAAAAAAACCTGAAATAGACGTTGAATGTCGACAGTTTTGAGACAACGGTTATAATTATATTCAGTATGTTTTTCTTTAGTATTATAAGATAGAACATACAAATAAGGACAAAAAAATTATAATCTGAATTTAATCCTCTTTGTTTGTATATTATATTAATTTGGACCCTCCTAAAACACCACATCGTTTAAAAGAACGTAAATTTGAAAGTATAAAAACATTTTTTCAAAATTTTGCATAAACATGCAAACTGCCTGGATACGTATTTCCTTACAAAAAGCTAATTAACATAAAATTATCAAAGCAAGTCGCCGTATTTAAAACACATTCTCTTTTAATTTGATTTTTGTAATTTAAATTTGTATTACAAAGAGACTGAAGTCTCTTACTCTTACTTTTTTAGTATTTCCTACATATTTTCTATTACACCTTGCGCGATAATTAATAAATTTATGACTAGCTATAAAGTTCTATAATATTCTACCATCTATACGTTGGGGAATGTTGTGAGGAACTGTTTAAAATTGTGCCTTTGTCGTCTTTTCACCACCGCACTGCCCGCCATTGACTGCGGATTTATCCCCATTTCCTGCACGGAATGATTTTCAAGAATTTTCTCCCTGGATTTTGGTTAGGTTATCCCAGCGCAGAACGTTATGGAGATTTTCAAGAAAAGCGTTATAAAATTTCTTCGGCAGCACGTTGGTATTGCCTCTGGTGTTGCCTGTCTGCTAAACTCCATATACAAAAAAAGTAATAAAAACGTATATCCAAGAGTATAATATACTGAAAAAGGTATATTTTTTTTATTGCTGTGAGACAGCAGACAGGCTGGCGACCCGCTTGGAATTTAGCAGTTACCGTCGCCTATGAGTGTTTGCAATGCCAGGGGTATCGCGAACACGCTGCTGCCCCATAAGGGTACAGGAACTAGGGTCACTAATGCCGGAATACAACACAAGGTTATTATGGCGGCATGCTTAATACCAAAGGTGGTCGCCATCAAGACGGGCTTGGGGCCCTACCACGTAGCTAGGGTGCGTTGTTTTGTCGCCTTTTACGACACGCTGACCCTGGCCGCAGAGGTTAATATCCTTTCTCCGCCCCTGCATGGATAAAATTAGTCTGCAGGTTGTGTAATCAAGAAACGATATCTATCCGTGCAGGGGCGGGGAAAGAATACTAACCTCTGCGGCCGGGGTCGGCCTGTAGTAAAAGGCGACACAAAACAACCCACGCTAGCTACGTGATAGGGCCCCAAGCCCGTCTGGATGGCGACCACCTTTGGTCTTAAGTATGCCGCCATAATAACCTTGTGTTGTGTTCCGGCAGTTGTGACCCAAGTTCCTGTACCCTTATGGGACAGCAGCGTGTTCGCGATGCCACTGGCGTTGCAAACACCCATAGGCGAGGGTAACTGCTAAATTCTAAGCGGGCCGTCAGCCTGTCTGCTGTCCTACAGCAATAAAAAAAAAACGAATTAAAAAAAACACCAATCCAAAATTAAAATGAATTTACTTTATACAATAAATTGTCCATGCAAGGGCGGAATAATACTACCTCTGTGGCCTGGGGCGGCCTGTTATAAAAAACGAAAAATAACCCTAGTTATGTGGTATGGTTCGAAGCCCTTCTGGATAGCAATCAGCCCTGTTCTCAAAATATGGCCGCCATAATAACCTTGTGTTGTTTTCCAATATAAGTAATCCAGGTTCCAGTTCCCGTCTACATGGATGGCAGCATGCCCATGGTGTCGCAAACATCCATAGTTGATGGTAACTGTTTAATATTAAATGGCCCATCAGCCTGTCTGCTGTACTACAGATAATAAAAAAATATACATTTGGCGAGGCTGTATAGTTTATGATCTAGGCCTTACAATGAGATAAAAATTATATTTTTATTATCTAAATATGTGTAATAGATATTTTATGAATTGTTTTTAACAAATTATTTCTTTCCTCAAATGACACCGAATACTGAACTATGAAGTTATAAAATTTCATAATTTTTTTGTAGGAGCGACTTCAACTTTGTATATTTTATGAGAGGACACCGTTATCAAGGGGCTAGTCGTTTTTAATTAATTAAAAGCTCGGATCAAGTCGGAAAGGGATTCGTGATAATGAACAAGCGAAAAACTCGCTTTTTATTTTTAATTTCCTTTGCCAAAAAGTCGTGACTGCCAAGTTTTAGTTTCTTCACGTTTCGCAAAATGAATGTTTTCTGGCCTAAAGATAAAAATATTCGGAATGTAAGTGCTTAACTTCAGACACTTGTTTTATTTAAAAACAAGACTTAAATAATAATTTTAGCTTTGAAACTTGAAAATAGTCTCCAACTTAGGATATTTACTGAGCTTTAGTGTCCTAGCCGTGTGGTTCCGGACAATCCATACTAATATTATAAATGCGAAAGTAACTCTGTCTGTCTGTCTGTCTGTTCCTCTTTCACGCCTAAACGGCTGAACGGATTTTGATGAAATTTGGTATGGTGATAGATGATAACCTAGAAATGGTCATAGGCTATAAATAATCACGCCATCGTTCTTAGGGGGTAGGCAGTAGGCAGATAACTAAATTGAGTTAGTGATTTTTTGTGCTTATCCGGTATCTATGAGAATCGGCCAACATCTATTTTTCATCCCCCTAAATGTTAGGGGTGACCCACCCCCAAAACATTTTTTTTAATTTTTTGATATTTTATTATTTATATGGCAGAACAACGTTTGCCGGGTCAGCTAGTGAGTAAATAAGGTTTTAATTTTTAGGGCGTCGTATAAAGCTAAAATGGACTTCTGCTAGCTCACAAGTAGAAAATAAAATACACTAATTATTTAGCTTTAAGGGTTTAGGAGTCAAACGACAGTCACGTCCTTAAGCCAAAAATACAATTTTCTTATGCGTCTTCAATTTTGGATAACAAGGATAAAACTCTTGTTAATTTAGAAGAAGAAAGTGTCCTTTACAGAATTATAGATCATATTGTTCCGATTTTATAAAGAAACAAATACGGGGAAGATTCACACAGTTTCATCTAGTTGCAAAGTAAGCAGATATGCTGGGTGGTAACTACCTCTGATGTCTTTATATGCCGCCATAGTAAATTTGTGTTGTGTTCCGACTTAAACGGCACAAAGGTTTCAGTGCCCCTGGCATCACAAACATTTATACGTGATATAGGTTACTATCAAATAGGCCGTCAGCCTATCTACTATTATTCCACAGAAATATAAAATAATTCCCGCCATAGAGAATAAAAAGATTTAAAAAATATTTGGGATCAAAGACCAAACCTGAAATTCCGTAAACATTATTTACAACGTCCATCGATAAACATAACACGGTTTCTCGTTCAAACCCTCGGAATTTACGACACAGCACTCCAGTGCCCAAAAGTCATTGGCTAATTTATTTATTGTCTATTCTGTACCCGAAAGGATCTATATTGTGGTCCTTTATTCGCCGAGATTCTTTCATTCCATTGCGTGTACACGTGTGAAGAATTATGAATATAATAAGATGTGGCTGTGTTTTAGTTTTTTTTTATTGCTTCAGGACAGCAGACAGGCTGACGGCCCGCGTAGGATTTAGCAGTTATCATAGCCTATAGGTGTTTGCAACACTTGTGGCATCGCGAACATGCTGCTGTCCCATAAAGGTACAGGAACTTGGGTCACTAATGCCGGAACACAACACAAGGTTATTATGGCGGCATGCTTAAGACCAAAGGTGGTCGCCATCCAGACGGGCTTGGGGCCTTACCACGTAGCTGGTGGGTTGTTTTGTCGCCTTTTACGACTGGCCGGCCCCGGCCACAGAGGTTAGTATTCTTTCTCCGCCCCTGCACGGATAAAAGTTATAGAAGGTAGATATAAAGTCATCTCATATGGAGGAGAAGTTGAAAAAGAGTTCAGCTTTATGCTTAAAATTATAGTGTTGTAATGTCTATATCGACAAAAGTGGAAGACGGGAGGTGGAGTCAGGAAGAACATATAAATAGAAGACCTGGTGTCCGAACCCAACATTATTGGAGAGACCACAATGCGGATAGGCTTCAGTGGCTCAGACATCTAGAGAGAATGGCAGAGGATCGTGTCGTGAAGAGAGGGTACTTAGGACAACCAAATGGGAGAGGCGTCTTCCGGGCGTGATTGGGCGTCCTAGATACCACTGGAAATACATAGTAGCTCAAAACCTACCCAATCTCGGCCATAGTGACTGGGGAGGGATTGCGCAAGACCGAGAGGCATGGCGTGATCTTGTTTCGGAGGCCACAACTCACTTTGGGTTGTTGCGTCACCACAGTTATAGTTAATATTTATAATAACGTTTCCTGAAGGAAACGTTACTGAAACGTAACGTCAGTAACTGAACGTCAGTAAACGTTACGTTTACTGAAGTAAAATTATTTGCAATTTAATGTTTCCTTATTGGCAACATCGAAAACAACAACATCGTTTGGCCATGTTGAGAGAATGAATGAAGAACGATTGACGAAAAAAGTGTATAAGGCGAGTGTAATTGGAAGTGTTGGAAGGGGTAGACCTAGGCGGACGTTTCGAGACCAGATCAGGGACGTCTTGAAAAAAGGCCAGGTCAAGAGTACCTTAAACCGAAGGGCATGTATGAAGGGAATAATGAAAGTGGACGAAGCGAAACAAGTATGTAAGGATCGTAGCAAGTGGAAAGAAGTGGTCTCTGCCTACCCCTACGGGAAAGAGGCGTGATTATATGTATGTATGTATGTAACATCGAAAAAAATATTTTGGATTGGATTTCCCTAAAATCGTTTCTTAGTGAGTGAGAGTCTACATAGCAAAATGGCTATGCGAAATGCAGTGACGGATTTGCCCTAAGGCCCAGGAGGCCCGTGCCTAGGGCGGCTAGATATTAGGGGCGGCCAATCGTGACAAAAAATTCACTGATAATAACAAGAAACTGATGATAACAATGACGGAGCAAAGGTTAAAGTTCTTGCTTTGCTTAACATAGAAGCTGGTTTTTTAAGGAAGTTGGATTGCGAAGATTTAATTAATGATTTTGCTGCGCTTAAGTGCCGACTAGTTTTGTAACACGTTGTAAAACACTTATTAAATCTTATCTTGTATGAGAATAAACCTGTAATTAAATAAATAAAACCATATTAAATGTTTTATTTAAATGTGCAATTATCCCTGAAACCTCGGAAAATATTATAAACTAGCAAATATTACAGTTAACTAAATTTCTGAATGTATTTCGATAAATGTTGGCAAAAATGTATATTCATTATGTACTCAATATGATGGGTGCTGAGAAAGGGGTGGCTGGTACTTACTACATGGCCTGGGGCCTAAGGTGGCAAGACTGCAAATCCGCCACTGGCAGAATGTTAAGTCAATTGAGTTTATAGTTTTAAAGATCTCATGATAAGTGGTATTAGCGCTGTTTAAAAAGTTACAGTATGTTTATATTTTTATTTATAATTCCAAAGAAAGTGATCCTCAAAAGGAGAAATCAGATTCCCGTCCCCTATTAGTCTAAGCTGACAAGATGTAACGTGTTGAAACAGGCCTGTGTGCGAATCCCATGATATTAATAATAGCTCATCTGTCAGAGCGATCCCTGCGAAGGTAGTAAAGCTTGTTTAGGTTCTATGATCTGTTTTGTATGTGGGTTAGGTCCCACGTTGTGTCTAGATTGTAAGTATTTATAAAGATTAAGTTCGAAATGCCGGTTTGTATCTGCCATATTAAAGTAATTCGTTTGTTGTTGTATATATTGAAATGTTTATTGGATAATATTTTATAACTACTGATTATAATCAGGACCAATAATGATGAGCTAACGAGTTCTGCAATGGAGACCGCGTCTTGGAAAATCCGGCGTAGGATGCCCCCCAGCCCGAACTACCGAATAATCTCCGAACCGATCCCGAAATACCCCCGCAATTAATTCTAAAATACTTTTAGAATTAATTTCAAATAATTAAATTAATATGTCCAAAAATATCATTATTACTATAACTATTAATTTAGATCATTATTAATAAATAAATATAAACTTTAAGGACATTTAAGAATAAAATAAGCTAGACAAAGAATTGTAAGATTACCAGGAATACCTATAATCTCTTGAAATAAGCTCCAAATAAGCTTATTTTTGGAACCATTGTGAACATTGTGGAACTTCTTGATCGAACGTATAGACACTAAACTATAGACGCTTTAGGTTTATTTGAATTTTCAATAAATAAATCGTGAAAGTTGTATTTATAATTAGCTGCAACAATACTCTGCAGTGCCACGTATGAAAAATAATTTTTTTGTTTTAATATTCCACTTCACACATAAACAAATATAATTTTTTTATCTTATTTCATTCATTTCAAAAACGAAATATTATATATATATATATATATATATATATATATATATATATATATATATATATATATATATATATATATATATATATATATATATATATATATATATATATATATATATATATATATATATATATATATATATATATATATATATATATATATATATATATATATACCTAGTCAGGTCATAAGTATTGTCACACAGTAAAAACTTTTCTTTTAGAATGCTGGCCACAAAAAAGTTTATTGAATTCGAATTTCGAATTGTTCATGAAAATAAAAATGTATAACTTTTAGAATTTTACTCATTTTTAAATATTGAGTGGACGCTTAAAGAAGACCGTGTTGCAGTTATTGCGTTGCATCGTTGCGGTTACGCGCCAATTCAAATTTTTAACATACTGAAAAATTTGAATATTACCAAAAGATTCGTTTATCGTACCATCAAACGATACAATGAAGACTCTAGTGTAGATGACAGGTCAAGAAGTGGTCGCCCTTGGTCTGTTAGGACTCCAGCAGTGATAAAAGCTGTGAAGGCACGAATTCAAAGAAATCCCAAACGTAAGCAGAAACTGTTGGCCCTTCAGATGGGGTTAAGCAGAACCACGGTGAAAAGGGTGTTAAATGAAGACTTAGGGCTTCGGGCATATCGAAGAAAAACAGGACATCGTTTGAATGCTCGTCTAATGGACCTGAGACTGAAGAGATGCCGCGCTTTGTTGAAGCGGTACGCGGGAATAAAATATCGGGAAATTCTTTTTTCGGATGAAAAAATGTTTACCGTAGAAGAGAGCTACAACAAACAAAATGATAAGGTGTACGCACACAGTAGTGAAGAAGCGAGCAACCGTATTCCGCGTGTCCAACGAGGTCATTTTCCATCCTCGCTCATGGTATGGTTGGGAGTTTCTTATTGGGGCTTAACAGAGGTACATTTTTGTGAGAAAGGTGTAAAAACGAATGCTGTTGTGTATCAAAATACAGTCCTGACGAACCTTGTGGAACCTGTTTCTCATACCATGTTCAATAACAGGCACTGGGTATTCCAACAAGATTCGGCGCCAGCTCATAGAGCGAAGAGCACACAAAACTGGCTGGCGGCGCGTGAAATCGACTTCATCCGGCACGAAGACTGGCCCTCCTCCAGTCCAGATTTGAATCCGTTAGATTACAAGATATGGCGACACTTGGAGGAAAAGGCGTGCTCAAAGCCTCATCCCAATTTGGAGTCACTCAAGACATCCTTGATTAAGGCAGCCGCCGATATTGACATGGACCTCGTTCGTGCTGCGATAGACAACTGGCCGCGCAGATTGAAGGCTTGTATTCAAAATCACGGAGGTCATTTTGAATAAACTTTAATGTCATAAGAATCTATGTTTTGTTGAGTTCATTTTGGTATATGAATGGTTACATAATTAATAAACTTGTTACAATTATTTTACATTAAACATGTGACAGAATTTATGACCTGACTAGGTATATATATATATATATATATATATATATATATATATATATATATATATATATATATATATATATATATAAATATAATATTTTTAAGGGAAAAACTTTAAATCACGTCCTCATATCTTTTAAATTTAAAAATAATTTGATCAATAATTTAGGAATAAACCACCTGCTAATATTTATTTTTAAATTAACTTGATCTAGAAATAAAGATGAAAATTTAAAAAAATTACATGAGTAACTGTCTGAATAAATATGCGAATAGTCAAATTAAGGAATAATAACTTTTAGAAGTGCTGCGTCAGAATAGAGCGACGGAAATCCTGTCCGCCATCTTGGAACCGGATGTAGCGAGATACACGGAGTAAAACCCTCGCTACGATTGTGCTTAGTAATTATTTTGCACGCTACACTAACAAACGTTTAAATATATTTCGTTTTATTTGAATACTTATACTTGTTTATAAATAATAATAGCCCATAATCGTCAACTGACATTGGTCCTTCCCTAGAGAGTTTAGCTACGTGGTAGGGCCTCAAGCCCGTCTGGATGGCGACCACCTTTGGTCTTAAGTATGCCGCCATAATAACCTTGTGCTGTGTTCCGGCATTAGTGACCCAAGTTCCTGTACCCTTATGGGACAGCAGCGTGTTCGCGATGCCACTGGCGTTGCATACACCTATAGGCGACGGTAACTGCTAAATCCTAAGCGGGCCGTCAGCCTGTCTGCTGTTCTATAGCAACAAAAAAAAAAAAAGAGAGAGAACGGACTATGCGTACTATTTGAATATAATGGATATACTTTTTTAAAGCTGAGATTGGCAAAGAGGCCCAATCCGATAGTAGGTGGTCACCTTGTCTAAATACTTCAAAGGTAATGCCAATACACTGCCGGCCGTGAAGAAGAGGTTTACTAGTGAAATACAACACAAGATCTTTATAGCGGCGTGTTTTGAATCCAAAGGCTCCAAACCCGAAGTTATTGGAC
Organism: Malacosoma neustria; assembly: GCA_963693495.1. NCBI lineage: Eukaryota > Metazoa > Arthropoda > Insecta > Lepidoptera > Lasiocampidae > Malacosoma > Malacosoma neustria. The sequence continues at coordinate 15,648,703 of OY856388.1, forward strand.
GCTACTAGGATTAATTGACTAGCATGAGAATTTTCTACGTGCAGGTGCAAATTAAGAATATTGCCCCTGCGACCGCAAAACAAGCTAGTTGGTAGGATTGTAAACCCGACTGGATGGCAACCACCCTTGGTCTCTACATATGCCACTCTAATAACTTCATGTTGTTTCTTCATTAGTATTACAGGTTCCCCTACGCGGACAGCAGCAGTACCTCTGGAGTTGCAGACACTCATAGGCGTCGACTACTGCTTAGTATATAAGTGGGCCGTCAGCGTACTTGCTGACTATGGCAATACAACATATCATACTAAGGCCTTTGTTGTAATTGTACAAAATTTACTTGCAACGAAGCTGCGAAATAACTCAAAGTTGGTGTCCTGGGTAGGTAAATAGACTAACACTTCCCTATTACTTGGCAATAAATATGTTAACTAATCTAGTTGTCAGTACAATCCAAACAGTTGCAAATAAATCAATTGTTTCAAATGACTGGTTTAAAATCGGTAGCTTTAACAATGATTTTTGCACTTCAATCGATGTGCTCGTTTTCACGTGAAATCATCGGTTCCATCCTATCATTGCCTCCCACACTGTTCATTCAGTCATTGAATGCCAGTAAAATCCACTGTAAAAAAGTTTCAAGTGCGATTTACACGGTACGACTTCTTAGTACATATGCCCGCTGCACCCGAGGAATTATATTTGGAAGTCGTTGCTTAGTCGTTCGAAAAGAAAACTGCATCTAAACAAATCCTTGCCTGTTACCTCCGTAGCAGGGTTAGGTTTTCAATTAAGGTTGACTGGTTGACGGATTTCAGTGATAGAGAAAAAAATTCTCAGAACGTTGTAGACGTTGCGGTTTAATATTAACCGATAAAATATTAAAAATAAATAAATAAATTAAATCAAAAACCACACAACATTAGTTGTAGCTTATATTTAGATATACTTTATCACAGTAAGTTTAATTTCATGTCATGAATGAATATGGTTAAAAGTGTCTATAGTCAAAACAGTGTGAAAGTATGAGTTTTTATTTAATCTCGAATATTCCAAATAAAACAGGACTGGCAATATTTATTATAATTTGTAAGTTTTTCTTAGAATCATCAGCAGGATTGTAAGGATCAACAGATGCTGGTAAGAGTTGCTCATGCAAGTTTATTTGAGATATACATTGTTCATTTCATAAACGCACGATGAAACCGACACAATATGATTGTAAGAATATATTTAATTGGAGGACGCACTCTTAAAAAGGTAGGGTTCCCTTCCTTAACAAGGTACTCCCCCTGACGTCATAGTTGCCGCAGGATTGTGAACCGATGGGTCGTCAGCTGTACGTCAGTGTGCAACCCTACGGGAAGATGTTCCGTAGAGGGTTAAAGTTTAGTCCTTTAGTTAAAAGGTAGTCCTCACTCGAAGTCCCAAGTTCAAATGGGGACCTCATATCCCAAACAAAGAACCCAAAATGTGGGTATTAAAAAGCAAATTTATAAAGAAAATTATGTTCTTGAAAGTCAAGATCACTGCAATGAGTCTTCGCGGTTATCCCGAGTGCTGCAATGACGATAGATGCGAGTGCGGGGGCCACGAACAAAATACGGCCGACCCACTGCCACTGCTCTGCCAATCAGCAAAGTGCTCGACTTTATCGCGGCAATAATTTTTAATGTAACGTTACAATTACTAGTACAATTTTCCAGGCAAGTCATGAACGTACCGTGAATTGCAAATCGCCCTTTCGTTCACAAAGGGAGCAAGGGGGTAATTTTTCACGCGTGCAAGGCTGTTACATTTTCACTCCATAAAACTATTATCCGTTGTCCGTGGTAATAATGTTCTATTGTAAGCTTTCATCTATTTATTCTTCATGACTTGAGTTTTTCGGCCGCTTTGTTAACGTTTACTGCGCCATCTATCTTTTATGTCAAGTTTCTTTACAGTTAATAAAGTTGATTATAACTGTGTGTAATCTGTATAATCTGTAAATGATAACTTTATTAGACTTAGGTTTCGTTCACGTAGGCTTTATTACCGTCACAAGTCGATCGCCTCACAAGACTTAGGGTGATCTGTCAACGTGGTTACAATTGGCTGCCCGTTGCATGCTATCTGAGTGGCCGCTGTAAGATAAAAACGTAGAGGCAGAGAACCCGTCATCTGTATCGTCTTCTTCCCAGAGTTCTAGCATGGGTAATAGTTTTTTTGGACCTAAAAAGATTTTATAGGTGGATATGAATAAGATAATGCACAAACAAACAACTTTTCTCAGTGGAGGGTAGGAGCAATGAACGATGGCCAGGGGCGGTCATTTGTAAAACAGGACAAAACAATTCAGCTAGTTGGTAGGGCTTCAAACTCAATTGGATGGCGCCCATTCCTAGTCTTAAATATGCCGCCATATCCTTGTGTTGTTTCGGCATAAATGACCCAGGATCCAGTTCTTCGCGGACGGCAGCGTATTAGCAGTGGTGTGGCGATGGTAACTGTTTATATTAAGTAGGACGGCAGCCTGCCTGCTATTTAAAGCAACAAAATCATACAATTGACATGTTCATACATACATCCAGGCCGAAATAAACTATTTGCTAGAATTTTTCTTTAATGGGAATCGATCCTACACTCAAGACCATACCACTTAACTTTCTTAGCTATCGAGCCAGTCGTATTATAATTCTTCAGTAAGTCGAATTTGAGCGGAGATGCTAAAATATCGAGTAATAGAGTTTTCGACTTAAGGAGGATTTCGTCATAAGCGAATTTTGTAAGGAAACATTCAATTTATAGAAGTTAAAATGTATTCTAACTAATTTTGAGTTAGAAAGGTTAAATAAAAAACTTGCGGGGCAGTCTTTGGGGACTGCCGATAGAAGTGAAAACTAAATAATTTGTGAATTGTACCGTCGAGCTATTAAATTATTATTTTCGATTTAGAAAAAAATTGTTAATGATCAAGCATTAAAGTTTAAATTGGTCATTAGCACTTCTTGTAAACCAAAAATTGATCACCCAAAAAGTGCTAGACGCGCCTATAGAAGTTTTCACTTCAAAAACTTAACTGTATTTCATTGTAATAAAGTCGCAATTCGAATAGATATGTATAAGTATTGACAAAAAGCAATCATTTAAAAGTTACATTATAAAATAAACCTTAAGTTGTTATTAATAAGGTTGGTATTACTGGAACAAGACTCCGTCTTACGAATATTAGGAATTTTCGATCAGGACATGTGACCTGACGCGAGTTTAACATTTTTTAACCATGACAAAAAAGTATACAACGCCGCTAAAGAAGTTTTCACTTCAATAAAAATTCTGCTTCTTCTTTGGCGCTACACTTTTGCCAGAGTGGTCGTGGCCGTCACGTCATAAAATTCTAGTAATCAACATAAGAATGCTGTGCAATATCGGTATATTCTTAAAGTCCGTTTTCAAATAATCGACTTGTAAATGTTGTTAATTCAAACACTACTACCCGTGTGTTGGATGTCGAACTGTATCAGGTCCAAATTATTTTTTCGAGTTAAAAAGGTTTTTGAATTAAAGAGTTTGTAGTGATTTAAAAAAGATTTAAGATGATTAAAAATATTATGGCTTTAAAGAATTACTTACATTTTCACATCTGAAGAGCAAAGTTGGTAAATCTAAAGAGATCGTAAACTCACGGGCGTTATTTTACGGTACCTAAAATGAACTGGTTCAAGCATTTCCTTTGTAATGTTACGAAAGCACCGAACCTGAAAATTATTTTGAAAATATAAAAAGAAAACTTCTTCCATAGTTTTATACGGGAATACCCATGTATATTTCTATAACGGGGCATCGGCAGCATTAGCACCATTTAGGTTTGTATATTAATTAAATCATCAGCTAATTGTTGGAAATTAATCAGACTGTAGTTTTATCATTATATTAACCCAATTATTCGGGGTCGAAACAGTATGTCTTTTTTCAATTCATTTTATCCAAGCATGATTCACCTTGAGAGCGTTAGGAATTATGATAGAAGATACTAGATAAGAAATAGTGAGATAAGGGAACGTTGTGGTCTGAAAGAAGATGTAGTGACAAAAATTGAGAAAGGTATGCTGAGATGGTTTGGCCATGTTGAGAGAATGAATGAAGAACGATTGACGAAAAAAGTGTATAAGGCGAGTGTGAATGGAAGTGTTGGAAGGGGTAGACCTAGGCGGACGTTTCGAGACTAAAGCAGGTACGTCTTGAAAAAAGGCCAGGTCAAGAGTACTCTAAACCGAAGGGAATGTATGAAGGGAATAATGAAAGTGGACGAAGCGAAACAAGTATGTAAGGATCGTGTAGCAAGTGGAAAGAAGTGGTCTCTGCCTACCCCTACGGGAAAGAGGCGTGATTATATGTATGTATGTGTGTATGATTCACCTGTTTCTTAATATATTCTCATATTTTTACATTTTAGGTCTACCCCAGATTTTATACAATCCCTTTCATATTCCGCCACCTCACAATTTATCATTTACAAATCAAAGACAAAATGTCCTTAATGACCTTCAAGGAGATTATTTTAAGACAGAGCCGTAATAGAATCTATCATAGTATTTATAAATTTTAAATTCAATGTAAAGGTGGTCGTTATGCCAACTTTGCAGTCAAAGTGGCGCTTATCGGTTTCGATGAGAAAATCCATTGAATTCGTTAGACCGAACTGAACGCTCACAAAATAGATTTCACAAATAAAATCCTAAGAGACGAGAGGATTTGAATACATTTTGCTCGTTTTCATTTTGTGTTTTACTAGTAAACTGATTTATTTTTAATTTTCAAACCACACAAATACAGCTTGACTTTAAAAAAAATATCGTGACAGTTTACACAGTGCTATCTAATAACAAAGTGAGCAACGGAGTTGTGTTATAGATACTAGATTAACATACTACTTATACACGCAAATAAATATTATTCTTATCTATCCAAATAAATAAAATTGGAGTGTTTGTTTGTAATATTAAAATAACCGCTTTTTACTAAGTGCATTCGGACGTGTACACGGTACATATACCAAAATAACATTTTTTTTTACAATTTTTGTCTGTCTGTCTGTCCGTTTGTTTCGGCTAATCTCTGAAATGGCTCAACGGATTTTGATGGGACTTTCACTGGCAGATAGCTGATGTAACAATGAGTAACTTAGGCTATTTTTATTATAGAAAATAAAAAGTTTTTGTTTTTTACTCCCTGTTACATCAGCTATCTGCCAGTGTAAGTCCCGTCAAAATCGGTCCAGCCGTTTCAGAGATTAGCTGGAACAAACAGACAGACAGACAAAAATTGTAAAAAAACGTTGTTTTGGTATATGTACTGTGTATACATCCAAATGCACTTAGTAAAAAGCGGTTATTTTAATATTACAAATAGACCCTCCAATTTTATTTATTTGTTTAGATTTAAGTTGATCTCAGATTTATATCATCAGTCATATGAAATAGGGTTTAGCTTAGGCTGGACTTTGTAGGTTTTTTTTACAATTTAAGTTGACCTCAGATTTATATTATCAATAAAATGAAATAGGGTTTAGCTTAGGCTGGACTTTGTAGGTTCGAACGCACGTATTCCGGAGGCGCATGGCTTATCAGTTGCATTCGATAACACTGACTGTTTTGACTGTGACTGACACTACATGTTTCATTTATTTATATTTTAGGGTTTATAGGGTTTGTAATCCAAAATAAACCACAAGATATATTCAAAAAAATGCTGCCCAAAGTACTATTCCACGCAGACGGAATTGCGGGCACAGCTAGTTATAAATAAATATCGGGGGGTTTCCTGCAAGTGTTCCCTTCCCATATGCTAAAGTCTGATTGATGGTCTCAAAGAATTTCAGACTGCACTCTGCAATTGGTTATAATCTGATAGTTATTTCATAAAAATACACAATAATTTTTAAATGAACTAAATAGCGGATCAACGTAATAATTTTAGCGTTAAAGTTTTAGCGTCTCGGTTGCAATCCATACTTCCGCTTCTTGTCCGGGGTCCTTTTTCTCAGTTTTTTCACGGTATTTGGAATCTCTGTTAGGTTTATTGGCACGCATATCACTTTGTACGTCGACTAGGCACTTTTTGGGCTCACCCCTCCAAATGAGGCACGGAGGCATCATGATTGAACGAAGTCATGAGTAACGGCATAAATAAAATAAATAAATATTTTGTGACGATTCACACAGCGCCATCTAGTCGCAAATAAAGTAGCATAGCACTTGTGTTATGGGTACTAGACAACTGATATACTACTTATATACTTTTTTGTAAATAAATACATATTATACATAAACACCCAGACGCAAGACGGGAATCGAACCCGTGACCTCCGCAAGCGTACTGAAGTGCGTTACCCAATACGCCACAGAGGTCGTATACCTCGATACTAATGGATCCGATAGACGTTGTGCGGTAAAATTAAATTAAAACATTTTTTAGTTGACCGAATTATCAATCTAAACAATTCTTGAAATCATTTGAACACATGGTTTAGGAGGAGTTCAGACACACACACACACACACACAAATATTATATATATATATATATATATTATATATATATATATATATATATATATATATATATATATATATATATATATATATATATATATATATTTATATATATATATAGCTGAATGTTTTACCAATGTGGTTTGTGAAAGTATTATAATCTTATATATATATATATATATATATATATATATATATATATATATATATATATATATATATATATATATATAAAGATTATAATACTTTCACAAACCACATTGGTAAAACATTCAGCTTAACTAAATATAAACTAAAAAAATATACAGGTATTCAAAGATTCAAACATGAATAAACGCAGAAAAACATTCAATCACATATCGTCATAAGCTGCTCAAACGGATTTATCCGCAGTGCGCCGTATTCGCACATATCCGCAGATGACAGGTCTATTTCTAACTTGTACGGATTCTCACTGGAAATTCTTTTGTATGGAATATAAACAGCTTTTTACGCTATTTGAGGTTTTCGTGAATGGAAAAATCGTGGATTCTATTAGAATATGTCTAGGACGTATGTAGATTGGGGCTTAGGAAATCTTACGTATTATGGAACGTAGCCTGGCCTAATTCAGTATAAATAATTTTGCATAACATATTTCTTTTAAATAAGAATCTGTGTAGGTTAGTAAAATAAAATAAAATACTGTGTTACTTATATTTTTTTCTTTTATAAATAAATTAGTTCCATCATTCAATCAGTAAGATTCAGTCAATACATAAGGTCTAGTAAGGTCCTTTATATCATCTTATATAATATAGAGTTTAATCGATATTAATTATTTATAATATAGAAATTGAATAACTGTCCAGCTGTACGTTGTAAATTATAATTCGAAAACCCGCCAGAAGGCGCTAGTGCTGATACTGCGCAAGTGAATGTAGCTGTTGTAGGATGGATTGAAGAATGCTGAGCAAAAATTATCCATCTCACTCTAATATTTACTGATACTATTGAGGTCCTCTAACCTTGACGCACTTTGATGGACACTTTTCCAACACAGAAATAGTTCTCCTGTAGTATTCTCCTCTTCCCTTCATATAATATTGAACAGGACTCAAGCCAAGCCATCTTGATTAAATTCAAATCCTTACATAATACATACATGTACAACCAAACATACTATTTTATTATAGCAAAGTCTGCACGTTTGGCTTGATAGCAATACGTTAGAGCGCCAAACCAAAATTTGCATATGACTTGACGTCTCACCGCAAATAGGTACTATACTCGTTATATACTCTGTATTCTGCTGTTGTTTAATTTATCTTATATCTATAATATCTTAGCTATGTTGGTACATTTTGATAATGTTCAAAATTTGTGTGATAGTCAGCAAACCCTCTTCTGACATGATTTTATTGTATGTGTATATATGTAGGATTTGCATAGAATTAAATTGGATAAATCTTCATTTGCTTCACTATTTTTATTTTGCACTCACATTAACAACCTCATAATCTCTTAATCTTGACACACACTATCTGACACTTTGACACTGACTTCAACACAATAAACTCTGCTTTGACAGTTTCAATCCGCAGTAGTGTTGCCAACAATTAGAAATCTTTATACTAATTAATGTAAGACTTATACAAAATTAAATTAAAATATCTAATAACTAAATTGAAATGAAAAAATTCTTTATTTTCTCCCAAAATATTACAAGATAGTACATACATATAAAAGTGCAATAGGTCGAAAGTGTGTAATAAAAGTACTATCAGTAGCTCAGTGAAATAGAGGGAGACAGGAGTCCAAACTGAGCAGAAGCCCGTCCTATGGATCTCCTGGCCTCTTCTCTCTTACCGTTGACATAAGGAGAAATTATGAAAATGTGGGGGTGCGCGCGTAAATGGATGTGTGTGTGTGTGTGTGTGTACGTGTGTGTGTGTGTGTGATTATGACAATCTCACATATACTTAACTATCGTTAAAACAAAATACAGCTTAGTTAAAGATATGGAAAAACCGTATTATGAAGAATACAAAGCTCTTAAGACCTTCGTTTTACACAACTTTTTGTACACTGCAGACAGTCCACACTTACGAGACGCGAGAGATAGAAAAGAAATTCTAGAAAATGGTGAAGAATGTTTGTGTCTCATGAAAAAAATTTGCACTGAAATCCCTATACAAAAAACTCGGTATCAAGCAGCGTCTGTCCTCTATAATATCAAATACTCGCCATTTCGGACACTTTTCTAAGCTCGATAATCAATCTATCGAACGCTCGAGAAGGCAAAAAGCATTAAGGGACTAAACCTCGAAAACATTTTCATACGATACACCAATTATATTAAGTTCGCTTTAGGTGCATGAAATGATTAAGGTAAGTTAAAATATAATAAAATAAATGGCGAGACATTATGAGGTGTATCACACCTTGCCGTGCTAGACACATGAAGAACATCATCGCTTCAATAAGAGTATGTAATAGCACTGCGCTTTTCTTAAACGGCACGTGATGCGCAACAGCACATCTCCTGCCTCACTCACACAACTGTTGTTTGTCTCATTAAGATATAATTAACTAATTTTATTGGCATCTTTTTAAACACCATTTTTATAAAATAATAAGCAAATTTTGCTCGAATATAAGATGTAATTATGGAACAAAATCAGTCTTTTATAGTGAATACACGTAACAAGAAGATCTCCTAGGAAGAACTCTGCTCTAAGATCACACAATAACAAAACTATTGCCAGAAACCCCTGCACCTCGAAAAGCGTAACGATTAAGAAAAAGTTATTATCTAGCACAGTAAAAAATAATTACCAATGGAATTAAATCCCGTAGCATTTCTTAAGATCATAATAATAAAGCAAGCAACAATATACAAACACACACTTGTATAACATCATCGAATCCATCAAGCGATATCGTTCCACAGCATTCATAACCAAATGAGGTTGGGATACAATGAACGACACCCTCTATTCATCTTGTTTGTGCAACATATCCGATACGACTCCCTCTAATGAAGTGCTTTATCAACTAATAATATTTCCCGCATCTCTACATGCTTTAACTACGGTATATTCTACGAGAACTTTCTATAACCTAACTAAATAACAATACCAATTAAGTGTACCTACAATTAGATATGTCATTACATAGTTATGATAATATGAATTATTATAATCCCCTTATGTGCATTATACAATAATTCACAGTGAAATGAACAATCATAGTAATAAAATCACGGTACCAAATTGCAATGATTGCAGACTATTCGGACAGAATAGCCTTCTAAGCCTGACAATTGTATTTTTGATATATGACAGTTTAATTCGATATTGAGTATTGTCAATATTTTAGTGACGATGTGTGATCGATATCGATTGTTGTGGAGTTAATCGTTGTATAGTGTTCCTGTAGTCAGTTGTAGAAATGGTTGTTGTGTATCAGTTGTAGTCATGTTAAGAATACCTTATTTAGAGGCGGAAATGAAGGAGACTCACCGAACTCCAAGGTATTTTCTTTCTAATATCTCCGTTTTCGAGAATCTTGTATTAATACATGTAATAACATTCTAAATCTATAATGTAGTGGTCTAATATTCATACCAAAGGAGTCTGCGTCTGTCAGTTTGTCGAAAAAGGCCACAATATAACCTCAGATACCACCCTACTACTACTACCCTTGATCTTTAAACATGCTGCTATAATAAGCTTGTAGCGATTGCGACATTAGGGGAGTATTAATATTAGTAAAGTATTTGAACTTCACCCTTTGTAAAAAAATTTTTATTGCTGTAGGATAGCAGACTAAGTGGGCTGTCAGCCTGTTTGATGTTCCAAAGCAATAAAAAATAATTAGTATGTATATTAATAATTAATTATATGTAATAATTTATCCGTGCAGAGGCGGAGAAAGAATACTAACCTCTGAGAGCGGGGTCGGCCTGTCGTAAAAGGCGACAAAACAACCCATCCTAGCTACGTGGCAGGGCCTCAAGCCTGTCTGGATGGCGATCACCTTTGGTCTTAAGTATGCCGCCATAATAACCTTGTGTTGTGTTCCAGCGTTAGTGACCCAAGTGCCTGTATGGGACAGCAGCGTGTTTGCGATGCCACTGATGTTGCAAACACCCATAAGCGACGGTAACTGCTAAATTCTAAGCGGGCTGTTAGTCTGTCTGCTGTCCTACAACAATAAAAAAAGCGTTTCCACTTTTTTGATTAGAAGTATATATATGGCAATATATGGAGCAATTCTGGTCATTGCGTGTACCGCTTTGAGGCAAATAACAAATTCAGTATTAAATCATGTTTCTAATATCTAATAGTGAGTGGGTGGGTACAGTTGTTTGCGCAAACCGCATCGATATTGGGGCAATAAACTTGAGGTACGGGCAAATATTATTGAGATGGAGCAGTCCTGTTCTGTTGCAATATCCATGTTTGTATAATATCCTCATACCCTGGTACATTGGAGTTTAATATATATTGTAACAAACGAGACTTGGATCTTACGAAACTATGTCGGTGTTGGATTGTTGCACATCAGACTGTGGGGTTGAAAAGGTGCTTTTAGATATATGTGGTAATTAAGTCACAGAATATCACAATCAGAAAATGAACTAGGGCTTTGAATTCCGTAATGCATGCATCGCTTAGGTAATTTTTCTCTACTACGATTAAGAAAAACTGTCCGACCTTTTCTTTCCCACATCGAACGGTCTTCGGCGCCGCTGGTAGTTAGTTCATTAGCAGGCCTATCACCCATGAAGACGCTAGCACTTTTTGCGTTTACCATGCTACCCAGGCTCAGCGGCTAGGCATTTTGTCCCCACGTTAGTAGACTTTTTCATACTACATAATAATGATAATTAATATGGGAACTGCATTTGGTATTAGAAATTATATAAACAAATATATTCATAAATATTTGGATGTACTATGATAATTAGCATTAGCACAAAGCGTCAAATATAGTTCCAAAATAAGAAGCAAAGTGCTTGTGCCATGGATACTGGACAACAGAAATACATATACAGTTTTTTTTATAATTATATACATACATGTTAAACATAAATAACCAAACTCCGTGACCCACATAGTCATTCCGACCCGCAAAAGGCGTTGCGCCACGTAGGTTGCCAAATACAAACCAAATACAAATGTATGTAGTTTATTAGAAAAATGTTTTAATAATTTATGAACTTAATATTAGGTCTTTACCTATGAAATTGCCGTTTTGTATGAAAAAATTTAAACGAATTTTTTTCATGTATTTTTTATTTGTATTAATCGAAGTAATCACCCATGCAATCAATGCATCTTTGCCAACGCAGTGGCAGTTTATTGATGCCCTTCTTAAAGAAATCAGCTGGACGGGAGGCAACAAATTCTTCAAAGGCATTTTGTACTGCCTCTCGGATATTGAATTTTTTTCCCGCCAAGAAGTTATCCAAATTCTGGAAAAAGTAATAGTCTGTAGGCGCAAGGTCTGGTGAGTAGGGCGGATGACGGAGAACTTCCAATGCTGGTTGGAGATGTGCCAGCTTCTCCGTCATTGTGTTCAGTTCTTCACAGTACACATCTGCAGTAATGCTCACCCCGTTTGGTAACAAGCTGTGATGAATCACACCGGCGCTAGACCACCAAACAGTGAACATCCTCTTTCTAGGGATAAGTTTTCATTTAGGGTATTGTTTAGGTACTGAACCAGAATCCAACCAACTTGCTGAGAGCTTGCGGTTATCAAACAGAATCCATTTTTCATCGCAGGTAACAATGCGGTTCAAAATTCCTTCATTTGTGTGTCTGTTGAGCAGTGCAAGGCACGTTTCGACGCGTACTTCGCGCTGACGATCATTGAGTTCGTGGGGCACCCATTTCTCAAGCTTTTTTACCTTGCCAACTTGACGCAAATGGACCAATATTGTTTTGACGCTAACGTGAAAAGTTGCTGCTAATTCAGCCGTAGATTTTGTATCATCAACTTCCACAATCGCCTTTAATTCGTCATTGTCAACCAAAGTCTTCGGACGACCGCGAGGTTCATTTTTCAGATCGAAATTCCCAGAACGGAAACGAGCAAACCAATAAAAGGTGGCGCGTTGGTTTGTAGTGTTAGCTCCGTAAACGTCGTTTATGTTGCGTGCCGCTTGTGCCGCGTTGTTGCCACGACGGTACTCCTATTCCATAATTCCTCGAATTTTTAACGTATCCATGATGAAGAAAAAGATTGAAATGCGATAAAATGTAACACTAATCAATAAACAAATAATAATAAACAATAATAAACTTTGGGAAAAAGAATTCCATGTTTTTAAAACAAAATTAATTTGAAATTAGATTTCTTAGCCAAATAAAAACTATTTTGATTTGACATTTCAAATCAAAATAGTTTTTATTTGGCTAAGAATCCATTGACAGTACTGCAAAACGGTAATTTCATAGGTAAAGACCTATTATTATGAAAATAATACATACATACATATAATCACGCCTCTTTCCCGTAGGGGTAGGCAGAGACCACTTGTTTCCACTTGCTATGATCCTTACATACTTGTTTCGCTTCGTCCACTTTCATTATTCCCTTCATACATGCCTTTTGGTTTAGGGTACTCTTGGCCTGGCCTTTTTTCAAGACGTCCCTGATCTGGTCTCGAAACATCCGCCTAGGTCTTCCCCTACCAACACTTCCAATTACACTCGCCTTATACACTTTTTTCGTCAATCGTTCTTCATTCATTCTCTCAACATGGCCAAACCATCTCAGTATACCTTTCTCAATTTTTGTCACTACATCTTCTTTCTTTCACGATCCTGTTATTATTTATGTAACCTAATAGCGATACGTATAAATCGATGAAATTTGTATCATAAAGGAAACTTTTATTTCTGGGTGCGGCACACCATGACCTACCGAGCTAAAAGGTTAATAGAACAAGTAATACTGCAAAGCTACTTCAAGTTCCAATTAAAATTGTAATGCATAGTTATTAATCATGCTGGAAAATTGTAAAAGCACTTTCAATATTAATTTCTAATAGATATTTAAGGCGAATATACCTTAACCGTAATCTATGAAACATAGACAGGAGTATTGAATTCATGGCTTTTTTCAATAATGTGACGAATATAGAATATCTGTTCTCGCGTCCCTTTTCCTTTAACAAAACCGGCTTGTTTTTTTGGTATCTGGTAATCAAGAAAGCTCTTTAGTCTCCTGTTAATTCGGTCCGGTAGTTACCACATTTCCTGGTTGATCCTTTCTTATGAAGCGGTATGGAAGATGCGATGTGGATTCCTGGATGTTTTTCTTGCTCCAGTAACATAGTTTCCATGCAGTCCTGTGGGAGAAGAATAAGGCCTAATTGCGTTTAAATAATACATATACAGGGTTATTGGTAATTCGTAGGAGGTGATAGGGGTGATTATTTGTGATAATTTTAATCCTCATATGCATTATGCAAAAGTGAACCATTTTGAGTTATCCTGTTTTTTAGCTTTTTTCAAAATAAGTCAAAAATGCAACATCAAAAATTCTCATTTTCTCATCTGATTTATAAAAATGATTAAACAATGGTTATTTATCAATATTAAAACAACAATTATCAGCCCAAATTTAAAAACGCGAGACGAAAAACTGAATATAGAATTAAATTTCCCCAATTTATATCTATAACATTTATCGCCAAATACTACTGAACAGGCTGATTTACCATTCATAACTGAACCATCTGTGTAAAAAATCTTACAATTTACATACTTATTATTTAATTCATTAAATATATTTTTATACATGTATTGAGGGGTATCGTTTTTATGATAATTGGCTAATTCAAGATTAATCGGAAAGTTAGGCATTGTCCACGGTTCAAAAGTAAGTAGTTTTTTTGTAAATATTTTTGGAATCTTAAAATCTATTTCACTTAAATACTTAGATGTTCTCATTCGAAGAGGCTGTAATAATTTAGGTTGCAGTTCATATTCAGTATCCACAGCTGTTGTTTTAGTATAAATATTGTAAGCAGGGTTATCGGGGTAAGATAATATATTTATAGCATATTTAATTACAAGTTCCATCCTTCTAAATTCTAGTGGCATGATCATTGCTTCTGCTAAGATGCTTTTGATAGGACTAGTTTTGAACGCTCCAATACTCAATCGAAGAGCCGTATTTTGGATGCTTTCTAGCGATTCTAGTGTACGTTTTCTGGCAGAGTCATATATCACAGAACCATAATCTATTTTTTGTCTTATAAGAGTTAAATAGATATTTAATAAACAGTCTTTATCTGATCCCCATGATGATGACGATAAGACTTTGATTATATTTAATCTTTTATAACACTCAGTTTTAAGGTTATTTATATGTGTTATCCAAGACATTTTTCTATCAAAAATCAATCCTAGAATTTTTAATTCTTTCACTTCTTTTATAATCTTTTCATTTAAGGTTAAACGTATATTTCTAGATTTTTGTCTTTTATTTGATAATATTAAATATTCTGTTTTAGTATCGGAAAATTTAAAGCCAGATTTTTGTGACCACTCCTGTAGATTATTAAGTGCGTTTTGTATAAGTTTTAACGTAGGCTTTAGAGTTCTGCCAGAACATGTTATTATCAAGTCATCAGCAAACAAAAATCCTTTTGTTGGTCTTTCAATTTGTGAAAGAACATCGTTAATAGCTAATAAAAATAATATTACACTCAGCACTGAGCCCTGAGGTAAGCCGTTCTCTATAGGTATAGAGTCAGATATATATTCATTTATTCTTACTTTTATTGTTCTGTCTGAGAGAAAATGTTTTACATAAGCTAGGCTGTTCCCTTTTATATTAATATTTTCTAATAATCTTAAAACTCGGTGTTTCCAAACCATTTCATAAGCTTTCTCAATATCCAAAGCAACAACTACGGCAAAATTATCAAGTGCAAGGTTATCTAGAATTTCACTTTCCAGATTCATCAAATGGTCAATTGTTGAATGAAACTGACGAAAACCGAACTGAAACGGTGAAAGACATTTATTTGTTTCTATGTACCATCTAATTCTTTTACTTATTATTTTTTCAAGTATTTTACACAAATTGCAAGTGAGAGATATAGGTCTATAGTTTGTTTTATTATTTGAACATTTACCTGGTTTCAATATGGGAATTACTAAAGCTTCTTTCCAGCTTTTCGGAAATACCTGTTCTCTAAATATGAAGTTATATAACTGAAGTAAATATTCAATTCCTTTATCTGGTAAGTGTTTAATTATAATATTTGGTAAGTTGTCCGGTCCTGGGCTAGTATTTCCAATTTGTGAAAGTACTAATAGTAATTCGTGCATTGTGATTTCTCCATTGATTGAATTACAATTAGTAGATAAATCAAAATTTGAGTCCATTTCTTGTGTACATTTGTAATTAATAAATACTTTATCATAATTATTAGTACTAGAATTCATTGCAAAAGTTTCCGCTAATAGCTTTGATGTTTCGAGAGGGTCAGAAGTTAGTGATCCATCCAGATTTTCAAGTACAATAGTATTTATTCCAGTATTCTTATGGTTAAGTTTTTGGATCTTTTTCCAGACTTCTCCAACTGGGGTTTTGTTGTTAATAGATGATACCCAACTTTCCCAATATTTTTTCCTATTTACTTTAACTAGCCTTCTATAGTATGATCTTTTCTTTTTATATTCTACTTTATGTGTGGAATCAGGGTCATTTCTCGCATATTTCTTGAAGAGTGTAAAAGCCTTTTTAGTTTCCTTCAGAGCAATTTTACAATCCTCATTCCACCAAGGTAAATAATTTTTCCTCAAAATGCCAGTGGTTCTAGGTATTGACTTTTCAGCTGCCTTTAATATTATTTCAGTGAATTTATTAACAATGTCATCGATAGTTTGGTTGTGACCATTACATAAGGGTAATAGTTCAGGTATATTTAAGTCTACCTCTTCACGAAACAATCCCCAATTTGCTTGGTTGAACTTCCATTTCTTTGGTACTTTTATACTGTTGGGTGTACTGTTACTAAGTGCTTCAGATTTGATTAAAATTGGGTAATGGTCACTATCATATAAATCCTCTAAGGCGTTCCATTCAAAATATGATGCTATATTCTGTGAAGCCAAAGTAAGATCTATATTACTTACACTGCCACTACTACTATTAAAATGCGTTGGTTGACCATTGTTTAACAAAACTATATTATTGAGTTGATCAAGCCATTCTGCTACTATTTTACCTCTGGAGTCACATTTTTCAGAACCCCAGTAAAAATGATGACTATTAAAATCGCCTAGTATTATAAAAGGACACGAAAGTTGACGAACAAGGTTATTCAACTCATTTTTGTTAATAGGATGACTGTTTGGTAGATAAATATTACATACAGTTAAAGTTAGAGGAAATCTAATTTTTACAGCGACTGCTTCTAAATTAGAACTTAAAGTTATTTGTTCTGGTATCATATAACGCTTAATGTAAATAGCAACACCACCACTAGCTCTGTTACTTAGTGTTCGATTTTTGTAGAAATGATCGTAGCCCGCTAGTGAAGCACAATTGTTAGAAGTAAAATTAGTTTCTTGTAAACAAATGCAAGTTGGACTAAACCGATTTACCAATAGTTTGATATTCTCAATTCTTCTATAATAACCATTTACGTTCCACTGTATTATATTCATATCAATTATTATAATTATAACGAATA
The DNA here is from genome assembly GCA_963693495.1 of Malacosoma neustria. Taxonomy (NCBI): domain Eukaryota; kingdom Metazoa; phylum Arthropoda; class Insecta; order Lepidoptera; family Lasiocampidae; genus Malacosoma; species Malacosoma neustria. Next base: position 15,665,945 of record OY856388.1, read on the forward strand.
TAAAGTATAAAGGAATTAATATACAGCAGTTTTATTCACTATGTTTTTCAGAGGCTAAGTCATAAGGAGGATTCAAAATCTCATGTAACTTTCTTGACAAACGTGAGCATCTATTTTTTAAACTTTTATTCATTTTACTATGCAATTTATTACACATTTTAATAAGGTCTTTAATGTTATTTGTGTACGAGTATACTAATTCCTTTATATTTTGTTTTCCTCGTGAGTTATCTAATAAACTAATAAATTGATCTAAATTAATAGGGAAATTATTGTCACTATTTATATCAGTTAAATTACTTTCAATATTTTTCCAAATTTCCTCATCGGTTCTGGTGTCACTTTTCTTTTGTTTTTTCTTGGTTTTCGTTTTGATTTCCTCTTCTTCTAAGGAGAAGTTACTACTCGTTTCATCTGTTTCAAATGTCATTCGATCGGAGTCGTATTGTATATCCGGTTTTGTTATTTCTATGTTAGATGCTTCGGTTGTAGAGGAATGGGCTCGTTTTGTACCATGTTGGTTTAAATGTGATGGTTGCGCAATTGTTAAGATTTCTTCTGATAGCGGTACAGAATGGGATTGGTTTTCCATTATCTCATTGTCATTTCTTTGGAATATGTCACTTATTACTTTGGAGATCTCAGTATCCTCATTTTGCTTTTTATTTATCAATTCTTGTTGACAGTTTTTCGCTAAATGTCCTAATGTATTGCAGGTAAAACATTTTAAAGCATCATTGGATACATAAATCCAGTAATTAGTCCCTTCATATGTTACTTGAAAGGATTCTGGAAGACGCGTCTCATCCTCTGGGCTAATGTATAATTGTCTTCGGAAACTTAATATATGAGAAAAACCTGGCTCTGTTACACCAACTTTCATAAATGTCAGCGGAGACATTATTTTTATATTAAATTCATCAAATTTTTGTTCGATAACATAATTTGGAATCACAGGGCAAACGTTAGATAATACGATCCTTTTATTTCTTGTTATAAGCGGTTTAATCTCTAGTACATTGTTTTTGATTGTAATATTCTTTTTCTCTTCTATCAGTTTGTCAGCTGTTGATTTTGAGTCCAAATAAATACAAATACGCCCATTAGAAATTCTGGATATGAAACGTATAGAAGCCGGTGGTGTTACTGCCGACAAACCAAGGAGGTATTCTCTCAGAGTTATTCCATCAAGAGAATCTAATATAATAGCTTGGTCTTTTTTGGGAAAACATGTTGATGATGTAACATTTGCGTAACTTACTGGTTGGGATACTGTGGGTAGAGTACTGTTCGGTAACTTTGGAGGATTTTGGTACGTTGGGATATTGTTCATTATTATTTTCAGGGTCTCCTGTTGCCAGGAGTTGCCCTATTTACACGAATACACTAATAATTAACTTGATTATTTTTAACACAAAATAAAATCACAATAGCGGGTAGATCGACGGAGCGACGGAACGAAGACACGCGCGTCCGCTGTGATCACGCACCGCTATATTATTTCAATATTTATTTTGAGATCTTTTTTCCACTAAAATGTCTTAAAAACAAACAAAAAACGTTACGAAATTTGGTTTGCACATTATTTTAAAATCATAACCGTTTTCTTAGCTCTCCAACAATGCATAACAACTAGGAACTTATTTCAAAGAAACTGTCACAAAGGAAACAGGCGGAAATTTGCATTCGAACTATGTAATATATATATATATATATATATATATATATATATATATATATATATATATATATATATATATATATATATATATATATATATATATATATATATATATATTACTTTTTTATATTTAATAAAAATATATCCAAACATATGATTTGTTTTGTTATATATGATATATATTATTAGTATTTAACCCTTCTTCCCCATGGCGCTCTCCTATGATAATCCAGAATTCAAGACACAACGAATAATAATTAATATAATTTTTTAATGCTGTAGGACAGCAGACAGGCCGACGGCCCGCTTAGAATTTAGCAGTTACCGTCGCCTATGGGTGTTTGCAACGCCAGTGGCATCACGAACACGCTGCTCTCCCATATGGGTACAGGAACTTGGGTCACTAATGCCGGAACACAACACAAGGTTATTATGGCGGCATACTTAAGACCAAAGGTGGTCGCCATCCAGACGGGCTTGAGGCTCTCTCACGTAGCTAGGGTGGGTTGTTTTGTCGCCTTTTACGACAGGCCGATCCCGGCCGCAGAGGTTAGTATTCTTTCTGCGCCCCTGCACGGATAGAGACATACTACGAGTATGTTATGACGAACCTATCTAATATACGAGATGTAAAAGAGAGATATTGTAAAAAAAAGGTTCGCCTCAAAAAAATATATTTTTTACTTTTCCCGGCGCAGTACTTCGCCTTATCACACAACTGCAGCATTGAGCAGGCACGTTGGAACGGATCGAGTGTTAAATTGGCGACTATTACCACTCCCCGGAGCTTATTGGCAACACCTGGTTACCTCTAAAATAATCGCATATTCGCGACTGACTATCGATCGTATGGATTTTATTTTCCAGAGAATCATTTCAAATCCCATTTGATTTATAATTTACCTTTTACAGCCAAAAGCAACTAATTTAGAAAATAACAATGATAAAAATATCTATTATATATTTAATATATTATTTAATATATTTCTTTTATTAAAAAAAATAATTTGAAAAAGCTATCAAGCAACGTATGTGTAGGATAAGATACGTCATTAAATATTATACATATTTATTGCTACACTATGACATTCTGACGGCACGTAATTGGGAATTTAATGTCCATTATTTCAGATCTCAACCTCAATATATTTATAATTTTGTAAATGTAATTAAGTTATACGAAATAAAGCGATAAACGATAACGCGTAGGGTAGAACGCTCTCAGCTCGATGGGCTGATGACCTGCGGAGAGTCGGCTGAATAAGAAAATCATTATACCAGGATGGGTTACAAATATAGCGGGGCAAACGTGGCAATTATGTTATAATATGCACTATGCATTATGCGAGAAACATTGCTTAAGTATGCCATCTTGGAATTAACCCTTCATCTCTAATTTGATATCTGAGGATACCACTTGGCTATCTCGTGCCAATAAATAATAATAACTAATACAATAAAAAATATAACATATATCTAAATCCACATGCTTAAGGATATCGTTAAGGCGACAAAACAATCGTAGCTAGGTAGTCCAAGCCCGTCTGGAATAGTCTGGATTGCAACCACCCCTTAATTCTAAATATTCCGTCATAATATCCGTGCAGGGGTGGAGAAAGAATATTAACCTCTGTGGCCGGGGTCAGCCTGTCGTAAATGGCGACAAAACAACCCACCCTAGCTACATGGTAGGGCCTCAAGCCCGTCTGGATGGCGACCACCTTTGGTCTTAAGTATGCCGCCATAATAACCTTGTGTTGTGTTCCGGCATTAGTGACCTAAGTTCCTGTACCTTTATGGGACAGCAGCGTGTTCGCGATGCCACTGGCGTTGCAAACACCTATAGGCGACGGTAACTGCTAAATTCTAAGCGGGCTGTCAGCCTGTCTGCTGTCCTACGCAATAAAAAAAATAATAATAACCTTCTGTTGTATTCGCATTAAAGTCAGGCTCTCAACAATCTGTTATCTGAAGATTCTTGGGTACTTTGGTCACATTGCCCGACGACAGCCGGATAACTTGGATAAGCTGATCGTGACGGGCAAATTGAAAGGAAAGGGATTCCGTGGCCGATTACCTAGCCGCTGGTGTCAACAAGTAACCGCCTTCACTGGACTCCCAATAGCAACCGCTATTCGAGAAGCTGAGGACCAGACGAAGTGGAAACAGCTTACGAGACAGGTCACCGTTGATTTTCCATGCAGATAGCAGTGTATTAGCAGTGCCCTTGGCACCGCAAACACCTGTAAGTGCTTACTATTGAGTGGGTCATCAGCCTGTTGTTGTTCCACAACAATAAAAAAAAATTATGTAATACACTTCTATCAGGCGGTAAGGCAATTGTGTCACACGGCAAACAAAAGGAACGGCGACCAGGCACATTTTAGGGTACACCAATTAAAAATAATAAGGGTAGCTTAAGAAAATCGCTGTTCAACGTAAAACTTTAAGGGGACAAAGTTGGTTCGTTAAAATTATTTTAGCTTTTTTAAAACTGTAATAAGGCGGACGATTTCGGCTGAAACTTTTGTTAATTTCTTCAACGTTAATCATTGTTAAACAATGTACTAATTAACTGTTATTTTTGGATAACTTTTGTAAAGAACAAGTTTCGTGAGTTAGTGATACAATGGAACGACTTTTCGGGAATATTATGATAAATACAATACATGAAACATAATTAAATAATAATATATTAATAAGAGCCCATGGCGTATCACTAGGCTTGGAACTCGACTAGAGGGAATGGACAGAATACCCGCTACGCTTGTCCAAGACGGATTGGCGGGTTACACATACCGGTAATCTCAGTATGCATGTTTAATAATAATAAAAATAATGTTTATTTGCAAAATATACAGTAATATACATACAAAAATGTTACCCTGGCTTCTGAGCTAGACCAAAGTTACACAAGCCAGTTCCCATAGTTGTTCAAATATTTCACAAAATTATAAGAAAGTCCACTAACATTTAAATGATATTAGTGTGTGTGTGTGTGTGCATGTATGTGCGTGTGCATGTATGTACGTGTGCATGTATTTGCGTGTGCATATGTGTGTATGCATGTGTGGGTTTCTTCCTGATGTTTCCCTTCATCCTTGGTAAATGACATTAATTGTATAATATGCACACTAGACGAGAAAAATTACCTAAGCGATGCGTGTACTGTGGGATTCAAACCCGGGACCTCTTGATTGGTCTCCCGAGGGAGATACGGAGTTGGTTAACAAAATCCGCCAAGTCGAAGAAAAAAGCGGCACGGCCGTATTATCCTTTTCTCGAAGCAGTTCAGGCCAGTTTCGACTCCTATAACTTCGTTGTGGATAAAACTAGAAGGCTTGATTTTCTATAATCAATCAAGTATTGTATAAACACGGTACATTTTAAATTTAATTCAATTTGAACCAGAAGTTTAAGAATTATAACTAGTCAAATTTCTTAATTTTGTCACTCACTCACTAATAGATCATCAAAACTCTAAGGCATTTTTAGCAGACATAGAATTTTCAAATTTAGAATACTATTAGTGTTTAGTGTATAAATCAAGGAAAAACTAAAATATTTTGTAATTTCGGTCTAGTTTTCTAGATACACTAACTGCATAAATAACTTTGTAATCCCATATAAATGTATAGGATTGCAAAGTTACATTTGTAGTTTTTGAATTAGTGTACATGTATGTACAAAAAGAAATGAGATGCCATCAAAAACTAAACTTGTAAAAAAACCAAGTCTCGCAACTCAGTTCTTCTACCGTAAAAAGTTGTGAGATCCATGTAATACCAAGTCGGTTACTTTATTAAGTCCCTACTTAAGAGACCTTCTGTCTTAAGTTAGTACGTAATTAGCTAACCTAACAACATCTTATAGTGACCATATCAAAATTAAAAAATCTTTTATGTTTTAAATTAAAATAGATTGATTTGGCAATCGCATGAAAACACAATGTATCTCACAACAAAACTACTGAACATATCGGGATAAGACTACTATCATTCGTGCAGGGGCGGAGAAAGAATACTAACCTCTGCGGCTGTGGTCGGCCTGTCGTAAAAGGCGAGAAAACTACCCACCCTAGCTACGTGGTAGGGCCTCAAGCCTGTCTGGATGGCGACCACCTTTGGTCTTAAGTATACCGCCATAATAACCTTGTGTTGTGTTACGGCATTAGTGACCCAAGTTCCTGTATCTGGGCGCAGCGAGTTCGCGATGCCACTAGCGTTGCAAACACTGATAGGTGACGGTAACTGCTAAATTCTAAGCGGACCGTCAGCCTGTCTGCTGTCTTACAGCATTAAAAAAATCGACGGGTAGATGGTTATAGGCTATTTATTCTTTTGGATTTTATCGCCTGTTTCTCATTTATTTTCGATTTACTTTTGCCTGCCATGTACTGACTGTTAAGAAAACCATCGTCAGGACACCTGCATATCAAGATCACAGATGTGTTTAATTCACCTAATTGCCTTAGACAAATGTGGGTAGTATACTGCCCGTTAGTATTAGGAGGTCCCATCAGTGGGACGTTATGCATTCCAGTCTTTTAAGAAATGGCGTTTTTACATTATTTGTTGGCAGATTGTTCAATGGTTCAATGCCCTACGGATTGCTTTGTATAAATTCTACGAACGATCCACGCAAGAAACTCAAGCAATTTAAATTTGAAATTCACTTGTAACCAAGTTTGAAGTTGTTAAATAAGAGGTTTAATTACAACTATAATTACAAAGTTTCAGTGTTAAGATGCATTACTGTAAGACAATGTTAAATTTAAGCGAGTTTTTAATGGATTCTCGAAACTTCGATCCCAAGCTTTGTGGCTTGAGATACGTCAACAGTAATAAATTCTAGGAGGCCATGATTTAATCTTTTTTTTATTGCCTAGGACAGCAGACAGGCTGACAGCCCGCTTAGAATATAGCAGTTACCGTCGCCTATAGGTGTTTGCAACGCCAGTGGCATCGCAAACACGCTGCTGTCCCATAAAATCTACGATGAATATGTGAACCTACTGGTAAACTTTTCTCCGTGCAGGGGGGGGGGAGTAAGAATATTAACCCCTGCTGAGGTCGGCCTGTCGTAAAAGACGATAAAACAACCCAAGCTACGTGGTAGGGTCTCAAGCCCTTTTGGTTGTCAACCACCTTTGGTCTTAAGTATGCCTCCATAATAACCTTGTATTATGTTCCGGCATTAGTGATCCAGTTTCCTGTACCTCTATGGGACAGCAGCGTGTTCGCGGTGTCCAGCGTCGCAAAAATACATAGGCGACGTTAGCTGTTTACTGTTAAGTGGTTACTGTTAATATATTTCTTGAAATAATAAAACTTAGAAGAAGACAAGGGTGCTAAGCCCGTCTGAATGGCAACCAACCTTGGACTCTAAATGTGCAGTAATAACCCCTGGCGTCATAAACATCCTAATCGGATAATGGGATACTTAGTTAAGGGAACTTTTCAACTTTAATATAAAAAGTGATGATGAATTTTTAAAGCCATTCAAACTTATAAATGTTAATAATTTCACAAATCCCTTCCCCCTGCTCTTATCCCAAACTATGTGGGGTCGGCACAGCATGTCCTGTCCTTCCACTCTCCTCTGTTAGCCGTCATCTGAACATTCACACCTTTTTCAACCATATCATCTTTTACGCAATCCATCCATCTTTTCTTTGGTCTATCTCTCCTCCCAAGCTCTCTTATTTCTAGCATCCTCGTTACATGACGCTCGTCTCTTCGCATTATCAGGCTAACCTATTACTTTTTAGCTTCTCAATCACTGGCATTAATTTCAAACTTAATATACACACATCAAAAAAGTCTAAGCAATATGTAATAATTTAAATTTTAGGACGGTGGATGAGCCGCTGTATGGATGAACTTCCTGAATGCACCTGAGCCTTTCAGTATTTCCGGGCTGACGGTACACTCGCACCCTTCTTGTATCAGGCCTAAATCCAAATCGCAACTCATCGGAAAACATAATTTTATCTCATTGTTTCTGGGTCCATGTTCTGCGTTCTCTACACCATTCATTTTGACGAGCGCGATTCCCGTGACGTATCGGTGGGCACCTAATTGGGCGTCGAGCTCGTAGGCCGTACTCATGCAGTCGATTTCGCACAGTTTGGGGACTTACATCAACACCACTTGAATTTTGTAGCCTCAAACTTATCTCTCGAGCGGTTAACATCGGCTGGCGTCTTGCAGTCAGTTGTATGTACCGGTCTTGCCGAGTGGTTGTACTCCTTTTATGGCCTGGATGCTGTTCAGCGGGTTCCCTTGTATTATCGTAGTGCTGCCAAAGACGACAAATAACACTTATATGAATGTTAAAATGCCGAGATACCTGAGATTGATTACTTCCCGCTTGCAACATTCCTACAGCTCTTTGCATTTCATTTGCCAAATGACGTCGCTCCATGACGTAAAGAATATCTAACAATTCAATTTAGTCGCAAATTTTTTTAAATGGTTGGTAAAATTATAAAATCAAGACTAAACGTAGCAATAAAAACGCACTTAAATTGAAACAAATTCCCTTTCATTTAATTTTATGAAAAAAACAAAACATAATCGAAATTTTTTTATACAACCAGCCAGTATGTCATCAATAACAAAAAACTTTACATACCTACGCGCTTTGAGTGAGTAAAAACTTAGAAATTAATTAGTATAAATGGTAAATTTGTAATATCATGCATGTTGTTTAGACTTTTTTGATGTGTATAGTTAAATTAATTAATTATAAAATAGTGAGTATATTAATATTCACTACTAATTTTATCCATTTTTGTCCAAATGCCAACCCTTTCTTAAATTTACACAAAAGAGCATGAAATAAAACCTATTGGCACAATAAAATAAATGACTCAAAAATTTATGATTAAAGTGTAAGAATAATATAAATTTGGTCATTATAATACTAAGATTGTTTTAAAGTGTTTATTATTTTGTGTTTTAAGAGTGTTTTAAAATTTATTTATACCTAGTCAGGTCATAAGTATTGTCACACAGTAAAAACTTTTCTTTTAGAATGCTGGCCACAAAAAAGTTTATTGAATTAGAATTTCGAATTGTTCATGAAAATAAAAATGTATAACTTTTAGAATTTTACTCATTTTTAAATATGGAGTGGACGCTTAAAGAAGACCGTGTTGCAGTTATTGCGTTGCGTCGTTGCGGTTACGCGCCAATTCAAATTTTTAACATACTGAAAAATTTGAATATTACCAAAAGATTCGTTTATCGTACCATCAAACGATACAATGAAGACTCTAGTGTAGATGACAGGTCAAGAAGTGGTCGCCCTCGGTCTGTTAGGACTCCAGCAGTGATAAAAGCTGTGAAGGTACGAATTCAAAGAAATCCCAAACGTAAGCAGAAACTGTTGGCCCTTCAGATGGGGTTAAGCAGAACCACGGTGAAAAGGGTATTAAATGAAGACTTAGGGCTTCGGGCATATCGAAGAAAAACAGGACATCGTTTGAATGCTCGTCTAATGGACCTGAGACTGAAGAGATGCCGCGCTTTGTTGAAGCGGTACGCGGGAAAAAAATATCGGGAAATTCTTTTTTCGGATGAAAAAATGTTTACCGTAGAAGAGAGCTACAACAAACAAAATGATAAGGTGTACGCACACAGTAGTGAAGAAGCGAGCAACCGTATTCCGCGTGTCCAACGAGGTCATTTTCCATCCTCGCTCATGGTATGGTTGGGAGTTTCTTATTGGGGCTTAACAGAGGTACATTTTTGTGAGAAAGGTGTAAAAACGAATGCTGTTGTGTATCAAAATACAGTCCTGACGAACCTTTTTCTCATACCATGTTCAATAACAAACACTGGGTATTCCAACAAGATTCGGCGCCAGCTCATAGAGCGAAGAGCACACAAGACTGGCTGGCGGCGCGTGAAATCGACTTCATCCGGCACGAAGACTGGCCCTCCTCCAGTCCAGACTTGAATCCGTTAGATTACAAGATATGGCAACACTTGGAGGAAAAGGCGTGCTCAAAGCCTCATCCCAATTTGGAGTCACTCAAGACATCCCTGATTAAGGCATCCGCCGATATTGACATGGACCTCGTTCGTGCTGCGATAGACGACTGGCCGCGCAGATTGAAGGCTTGTATTCAAAATCACGGAGGTCATTTTGAATAAACTTTAATGTCATAAGAATCTATGTTTTGTTAAGTTCATTTTGGTATATGAATGGTTACATAATTAATAAACTTGTTACAATTATTTTACATTAAACATGTGACAGAATTTATGACCTGACTAGGTATATAGGTATTATATATTTTAGACTAGGTATCTTTTCTTTTCTTTCCTATTCATTGTTTTATTTATATAATTTTTTTTAAATATTATTATTACATCCTACACATTATTCTGTTTTTAGGTACGTTATATTTATTTCTTGTATAATATAAGTTCTTTATAAATATTTTTTCTAGTATTATGGGTCGCGACATAAGTGATCTTAGGAGGTGGGCACTGAAAATCAGTGTTGTGTCGAACTACGTTTCGACACAGCAAAATGCTGAGTGCCAACCCCATTTCCAATTTGCGGCATAGCGTTTTTGTGTATACCTACTATCTGTATGTGTCGCTTTTAGAAATAAATATTTTTTCTTTCTTTCTTTCTTTCATTTAGCGAGTGCCGCAATAGTAATTGATTTCATTTATATGCTCTATGGTTTTATAATTAGTGTCCAATTGTAAAATATTTGAATTAATTCCCAATAGCTGGCGTCGGTTCAAAAAGTGATTGCAACATTCTTAATATAAGATATGAAATTTCAAATTTTAAGTGTATTTTTCCATCTGGTTTTTTTATTTAGGATTTCTTATACATTTTTAAGATTGGTAGTCAAGTATCGATAGCGCAGTTGAAAGCTAAATCTACTTCCATCGAAATCATATATTTTCTTGTGTTAATAAATGTAACTAAAAAAAGAATTCTTCTTCTTAAAAAAAAGGGACTCAGTAGAATAACTCTTTTTGGGAGTCCCCCGCCTATAGGTAAGTAGCCTTCGGACATACTCACTAAAAACCCCGCTTCATCTAAGGCCCAACCACCAAACGGACAAGTAGTACACCGGAACCAGTCCAATCTTTGTATTATGGCGCGAGCCTTCTGTGATGTACGTTAGGAAGTATTTGGACTTTGGTGCACTCCTTTATTAATCCGAGTTTGGTAAGGGCAGTGTGGAACAGCACAAGTGACCTCTTCTTGCGGACTTCTCTTAAGGGGCCGCAGCTACTATGCCATGATTCATCCTTGGGCGCCATAAAGAAAATTCAATTTAGGGGAAAATATGAGTAATAATCTTGTAAGAGCGTATTATTGGAAATTACATATAACAAAGAACAAACATACTTACTACATATAATTTAAGTAGTGAGCAAAGCCGCGTGGTTTATGTATAGTTGACCACTACTTGACCGATCTCAGGACCGGCACAGAGGCTAATTATCTGAACTCAATTAGCAGGGCATAGCTTAAACGGATCAATTACACATTAGTTTGACTTCGACAAGACTAAGGGCCGAGTCACACCGGAATGGCAGCGGCCGACAGCATCGCGACGAGCACTTTCAGTGTGGAATAATTTTAAACTTTATCTACTTACTTAATAGATTAGTATCGCTTGAAAAGCTCAAGACGCACGTGGCGCGCGGCTGTTCCCTTCATCGCGGGCGGACGGCGGCTGCGTCGCGACCTTTTCAAGCGATACTGATCTTTTAAGTATGTAGATAAAGTTTAAAATTATTTCACACTGAAAGTGCTTGCCGCGACGCTGCCGGCCGCTGCCATTCCGGTGTGACTCGGAACTAATAGTCTGCAAAATTTATATCAACAGTTTAAATAGTTGTTAGCTCTTTAGAATTGAGATATCACTGCAGTGTAGCTGATTGGTAATGGAAGATGTTGATCCTGATTGTAAAGAAGTAGAGAAAAGCAAAGAAAAAGATAAAATTAATAAATACTTAAGAGAGAAATTGGATCAGATGAAAAATTATTTTTGCAGAGCATTCATAAAATTTAAGGTGGCAAATGGGGTTGCAGTCGATATAACGTCATGGTCGATATAGCGTTGACATCACAAGTACTTGTTAGCCTAGACTAGCACAGAAGATCGTCTGCAATAGTGTAGATACGGAAAGTCTTATTTGTTTTTCTATTATGTGGAAATATACTATGTACACCTTGTCGCGTGGGAATGTGCAAAAGGGTAACGAGAAACTCTCTATGTGCAATGAAACGTGTATCCCCGTTAGTGGTGATAGGTTCTCGGCATGTTCGTTGTAAGCTACGGGTAAACTGAGCACACGGAACACCAACGTGCGCTCCTCTCTTAGCTATTTGTGAGCGGGCAGTGAGTGTTTCTTAGAAGCCGCGCCCGACGCCGATCACTACGGCAGCCGGAGTATTCATACGCTAAGTTCTGGCGATGAGTGGCTTTACTCGAACGGGAGGGAACCCGAGCGCCTCTTCACCGCGTCCTTACCGAATATGGCAGCCTCGTAATAGTACGATGACGTCGTAGATGTAAAGCTCTTCAAATGAAAAGCAAATAAGGTTAAATCAAATTATTCGCTATTAAAATTAGTTAACAACTTTTCTAATTTTGTTAACAAAGAAATACATAAGAATTTTCTAATTAAATTAAATAACTTCTATCCATTATACTTTTCACAAGAAATAAAATTAATATCAAACAAAAGTAGTTTACTAAACAAAAATAGGTTCCGCAGTATAAACAAAACAAGAATATTAGAATGAGAAAAGAATGTATTTATTATAATTGAAAGCTTATTAAAGTAAGGTGACAATATTTCGATAATTTTCACAGTCAGCCGGGCTGTAGGGTACAATTTCCACAATAGCCTTCACCTCTTGGGTAGTTTTTCACCTTGAATGAGTGAAAGTATTTAATAATTATTTATTAATAGCCTGTGAACTTTATCTTAAGTTTTTCTTTTCTAGTTCTTTTTGTCTGTCTTGTTTTTCCGGACTGTCGTAAGAGGTGACAAGACAAGCTAGGTGGTAGGGCCTCTAGCCCATGTGGACGTTGACCATCTCCAAGGGTGGAGAGACCAGTCTCTAAATATGCCAACATGTATGTTTTCCAATTACAACACTAGAGCGCATTATGCGACATAATGCTCAACGTTGAATGTTTCAACTACAGCAACGCTTCGCACAATCGAGCACTCTGAAAAGCGATACGTGCAATAGAATACCAACTCAGTGACAGAAAATTAACAAGTATTTTTTCTTTGAGTTGGCATTGATCGAAATTTTATTTATATATTATCGTTAGTAATATTGTCTATTGTTGAAAATATTTTTAAAGCTTTCGTTTTGTCGTAGTTTTTGGAAATAATCAAAGTTAATTCAAACTTTGTTAATAAAATTAATATAAGTATGGATGGTGCACTCTGGTGGTGCATTTGAAAACTAATTCACGTTCCAATTAACCATAAGCATAATTCGGCATTGTGAGCCACTCAGTCGCATTATGCTCTGTATTTGGAAAACTACCCATAATAGCCTTGTTCCGTCTTAAGTGACTCAGATTATAATTTCCCTACGCAGACGGTAGCATATCTGTAGTGCCCCTGGAATTGTAGACATTTATAGGTGACAGTAACTGTAAAAAAACATAGAACTTTAGGCGTAAATTGTTTTTACAAGGTAACTAAATCGTGCCAAGATCGTTAGATTATTATTTGTGAAGTGTATAATGGCCCTTACAACTATTATGTGGATTTGACGTCGTACAAAATGTCAATAGCTGCACTCCCGAATGGATGCAGATATGGAAGGTTGCTGTGTAAGTGGAGTAACTAGCACATTTATATGCCATCAAAGGACTCCGATACTTTTTTGGTTTCGGGGAAAACCCTTATTATTGACGGGTTCCCCGTCCCGAGCGGACCGAGAAATATATAGAACTCCGGTAAAGCTGTTTGGCCATCCGACTACCCACTAAAAACCCCACTGTTCTCCTATCACTTACGCCCAGGCCCACGGATATATGGCCTGCCGATTCCGAACCTGGGCTGACGCAATGGGCAGACCTATTTCATAGTGTTGGCGCCAGGGGGTCAGGATTTCGTCCTCCCGGCGCTCTCCTCTATCAACTTGAGGAGTTGAGGGGGGCCGCAGCACGCGGTTTCATTAAAATTATTTTTTCATTACTGAAGAACAGCAGAAAGGCTGACGGCCCACTTAATAAGCAGTTACCATCACCTATGGATGGACGCTAGGGACACCGCGATCACGCTGCTGTTCCATATGGGGTACACGAACCTGGGTCACTAATGCCAGAACACAACACAAAGTTATTATGGTGGCATAATTTAGACCAAGGGGGGCAGCCATCTAGACGGGCTTGAGGCCCTCCCACTTAGGGTAGCTAGGGTTATTTTGTCACCTTTTAGGACAGGCTGCTCCCATCTGCAGGGGTTAATATTCTTACTTCGCCCCTGCACGGAGAAAAATGGTACAGATTTTGGAAGTTCTTCAAATTCTATATATATATATTATTCGATATATATTAATTCGATATATATTTTATACTTTAAGTTTTAATTCTCATTTACATTATATTAAGAAAAATAGAGGAGAGAAATTATTTAGTAAGGGATTCATTTTCAATTAGTCTTATTGAAAAACAATTCTAAAACAATAAGTTATTTGTTCTCACTTAAGTAACTTAAAATTTTAATAAATAATTTAGTTATTTTAATTTATCGTCGTCTAGGATTTTAATATCTGTTTCTTTAATTGAGTTTTCATTTTAAGGTAAATTTAATTTGTATGCCAAAATGTTTTTAAGATTGTAATCTCGGCTAGTAGACTATTGATTAAATATACTTTCAATACAAGTCTTTAGATTATTAGGAGAGGATAATGAGATGTCTAGCCTTTTATTAAATTACACCTCTTTCACAAAATAAGTATCTGTCAGTATGTGGTGTCATGTTATGATTTCTCGTACATGGTAGCCGAATGATACATTTGAGTCACAAATCACGGATTTGATTTCCAAAACAGTATAAACTCTCTTAGTTCTTCAGTATAAACTACATTATAGTCTCTCTTTACCTCATGTAGCACATATACCGTCCGTTCTTCCACACCAGGAAGTCTCGGATCATTAGTGCGATATTATTTATTACGTTCTATTATTGATATAATATTAAACCTTATTAATATTTATCCAACAAAGTGTTTATTGAGTGTCACCCTAATATAACCTGAGGGGCATCATAACAGCACTTGGCTGCACGCTTTAAAGATATGTGGAATCCACACCCGAATAGTTCATTTATGACGATTGGTGCTTGTTTATTGTGCTTTCAGTGTGCATGAATGGATTTTAACGCTTATTATCTATTCTATTACTTTAAGGTTGCCTGGAAAAAATTGCTTCTTAGCGATAAGGCCGCCTATTGTGCACTAGTTATATGTTTAATATTAAGTTACTTTGCATGTATATAATATTTGGTGGACAATAAAGAATATGTAGTCTATCTATATTCTATTCTTGAACGAATGTCTCGTTTGAGAATATTTAAAAGGGGATTCATATAGGTTCATTTAACTTTGAATATATGAATTTTTTTTTAAGTTTAGTATTAAAAGTATTTCGTTATATTTAGGAGTAAAATTCTAGTAATAATATTATTGTATATAAATCTATTATACTAAAATAATTTTAAGGTATAAATAAATATATACTGGGATAAAATATACAACGCCATCTAGTGTCACTGGCACTAGACTACTTTCTTTGCTTGCGTTATGGGCAACTGATATACCACATACATAAATAACACTGGCTTACAAATTGTAACTATTTTTATATACTTTTGATAAAACATTTATTTTCTTATTACACTACATTCTACTAATGAAATACAGTATTTGAAAAAATCTATTACGTCTTATTTGTTTAGTACGACGATAACTTCTTTTTACCTTCTCGCATTGTCAATTGACAATCTATATTCCGTTTTCTTGTGTTTTTGTGAACTAAAGTGGTTTTGTTTTTAATAAAATGTCTCATAGAGAATGTAAATTAAATTCGGATTGTTTTTTGTTACGTTTGTGGGCAGTTTCTATTCGCAAATAAAGGACGGCCGATATCAGAATATCTCAAAATAGCATATTTGCATTATTTTGGATTGTTAGTGAGTAATCAAGTAGTTAGTTAGTTAGTAGTTAGTAAAAGTATATAAACCGTGAAAATCACATTTATCCGTGCAGGGGCGGAGAAAGAATAATGACTTCTGCGGCCGGGATCGGCCTGTCGTAAAAGGCGACAAAACAACTCTAGCTACGTAGTAGGGCCCCAAGCCCATCTGAATGGTGACCATCTTTGGTCTCAAGTATGCCGCCATAATAGCCTTGTGTTGTGTTCCGGCATTAGTGACCCAAGTTCCTGTACCCTTATGGGGTAGTAGCGTGTTCGCGATGCCACTGGTGTTGCAAACACCCATAGTCGATGGTAAAAGCTAAATTCTAAGCGGACCGTCAGCCTGTCTGCTTTCCTACATCAATAAAAAAATTTGTTTGTAAATAATAACATAATATATAAACACCTAAACTCAGGATAAAATCAAAGCCGCACGGGTTATTTTTCGTTTCCACTTCTCCACACGAGACTGTCTTTGTAGTGTCCTCCCCTACGCGTATATGATATCTACATTGCACGATATATTTTCAAGGGGCTAGCTCACAGTCCACCCCCTACCGTTAAGTATTTCCTAGGATAAACAAATGTATGAACTAGTTCACATATGTTTACACTATTCACAGTAAAAAGTAGTCTAGCTGCTTCGAAATGGCCTTCAACTAACTTTGAAGCTATTATTATTTACTAACCTTTGAAGTTATCGCCAATATTTTGTATAATAAAATCGTTTAATTGAAAAGGTTTATGCAATAATACTTCCATAATAAATTCCTCGAAATGCCAAAACATCGCAAGAACAACATATAACTTTGTATAAATTGGAGTGAAAACCCTGTTGGAACAATAACAACGTCGGTTCCGATTGGGAGAACAGGCGGCAATTTACTTAATTAAAAGGTTCAACATTAATTTAGCCTGTAAACAACTTGTATCCCAAAATGGAACTTGATTTCTAAAAGAATGGGTATGCTCAACTCGTTCTGAATATATTATTAAAATTTTGAATCAGCTGTAGATGAGTGGTAGAAGTTTGAATTGTAACAGTAGATAGTTATTAAAATTGTAGGTTAGTAAAATTACTCACCTTAGGTTCTCGCTTGGGTGGTTGCAATGTGATGTCTCGCGGCAGCGGCGCGGCGTTTAAGGTGAATCACTTATAGTGGTTTTAATGGGTACATTATTACACAAGAAGTCCCTCCGCTACATGAATGCAAGCGGTGTAGTGGGCGACAAGAGTTTCCACTTATAAAACAAGTAGGAGTAAAATCAATCTCTTCTGTTAGGTGATAAGCCTTTCCAAAATTTTCCTTTTCGAGATTAGTTGGACGACGGTGTCTCGTGTCGCGTCCATACCCATGATGGTAAAAATATTAACATGATTCGAATAGTTTGTTCTGGTCTAGATGCAGGTGTTCGTTAATTGTATGTTTTGTAAGAAGTTTTATCTTGTTGTAGAGAATTGCCATTACACGAGCCAGGGGCGTCGCAGAGTTATGACCAAAAGTAGATCCTGCGACATTCACAAACACTCTCGGTCATGACCGGGATCTTTAGAGGGTATGCTACTGCGATCGGTCAGTAGTAGGGTGGAGAACCCCCCCATACCTGCGTCGGTTTCTTTCCAGGTGCAGTATTTCACGGGCAAAATAAAGGGCTTTTAAGAAAATCTAGTGTAGTCCAAGCCAACAAAAAGAATAAAGCTACCTTATAGTTCTTAGGTCATTAAAGGAGATAACTTGATTACTTCTTCTGCTAGTTTAGAAGTAGTAGACTACTATACTTTTTCTTAAAGGCTCCATGATAGTTGGCAGTCACTGTTAAAACTAATTTTAGATCTATATATTCTCTTAAATAAAAGAAAGAGAAATGAAAGAGAATCTTTGTGAATGGAAA
Source organism: Malacosoma neustria (assembly GCA_963693495.1). NCBI lineage: Eukaryota > Metazoa > Arthropoda > Insecta > Lepidoptera > Lasiocampidae > Malacosoma > Malacosoma neustria. Next base: position 15,683,737 of record OY856388.1, read on the forward strand.
CGGGATAAAACTCTAGCCAAAAGAAGAACAAGATTAAACCATTTCGAAAGACGGAAAGCCTAATCTGTGAAGTAATTTTCTTTAACGAGCCATCTTTATACATTAAACCTCGAATTAAAATTAACGATTAACCCAAAGCTCTTGATAGAAAAACACATTTAAAAGTTTTCATAATGAAATCGTCCTATATCCTAAAATGTTTGACGTTAAAACATTCCCTGCCGGTTTCATGGTCACAGTGCAAAACCATTTCAGTAGTGAGAGTATGAGGAAGATGTTCAATTTCACTACACACTAGATAGATATTATCTAGTGTGTGGTGAAATTAAGTATCATGTCTTATCTGACCTTCCGCCTGACGCAGGTCCTCTCGGGGCACGGTTGCTTCGGGAGGTACCTGTGTCGCATAGGGCGGGAGACGACGTCGGGGTGCTACCACTGTAGCGCGGGCGACGAGGAGGACACAGTGGTACACACTGTTGCCGAGTGCCCTGCCCTCGTCGCGCAAATCGGCGCGGACCTGTCGCTCCCGGCCCTGGTTCTGTCCATGGTCAGTGGCGATCTTGGATGGACGTCCGTCGCCTCCTTTTGCGAGGCAGTCATGTCAGTCAAGTCAAAGGAGGCGGTGGAGCGGGAGGGGGAGTTGACCACCACACTCCTGTACACACACCCACCAACGCAGGCCACGTCGTTGGCGCCGGAGGATGTCCAACGACTTCCGGCTGCCTTAGAATGAGGCCCGCCCTGGGACAATGGGCGCATAGAAAGAGCGCTTAATGGATATTCTAGGGTTTGCAAATCTAATTAACACCTAGAACCTTTTAGGCAACTTTCTAGCTAAGTGTGCATTTCAATTAAGTAACTTTCACTTGTCTGTAAAAAGTTGTCAGTCGGGGCTGGATAGGAACAGCAAGGAACTGGGATTTGTGGCGCAAACTTGGGGAGGCCTACGTCCAGCAGTGGACAATGGACATCTGCTAACGAACGAACGAACTTTCACTCTTTGTACTTCTTCCTCCTGCCCTTATACCACATTATATGGGGGGGGGGGGGGGGCGCAACATGTTCTCTGCTTCCACTCTCCTCTGTTAACCGTCATCCCAACATTCACACCCTTTTTTGCCATATCATCTTTTACGCAATCCATCGATGTTTTTTTTTGGTCTACCTTTACTCCTGTATCCATCCACTCTTATTTGTATCATTTTCCTTGTTATATGGCATTCTTCCCTGCGCATTACGTGGCCTAACTACAGTGGGTGGCCAAATTATTAGGGACAGTACTTATATTTTTAAATTTTTTAGTTCGACTGATTTTTTTAACAAATGATTAGTTCTAGGTTTCGTAGGTATTTTTCATTTTTAAGAGTGTATCATTGAGAACATAAAAACCATAAGTGATGTAGGCGGAACTCTTTATTTTGTAGGTGAAAGTTATATGTGCATCATTAAAAATCGAATAAAAATTAAATAATTTAGTAACGCCTCAGTATTTAGTAACGCCTCTCTTTGCTGCAATTACGACTTCTATACGTCAGGGCATGCTCTCTATACAGATTCTTGCATTCTGTTGGAGTTTGGTGTTAAAATTCTTTTAAGTTTTTCAATAACTGGCACTACTTTCACACTTCCTCTAATATACTCATTTCTAATTTTTTAAGGTCTATAAGACCACCATTAGGCGTGTCCTTTTATACGGCTGTGAAGCGTGGCCAGTTTTAGAGCGACATAAGCAAGAACTGCGTGTCACGGAGATGAATATGCTGTGTGGAGTGACGCGAAGGACTGCGTTAGAAACTCCCGCATTCGCGGAGGCCTTTATGTCCGTGACATTGCGGATAAATTGCAGGAGTGTCGGCTCCGATGGTACGGCCACGTTTTACGGCAACCGGATGCTTACTTGGGAAACAAATATCTGGTCATGCTGCCTCCGCCGGGCCCCGGCAGGAGGGGCAGACCCAAAAAGCGCTGGCTTGACGTCGTAAAGGGTGATATGCGTCTACTAGGGATGCTGAAGACCGTGCGAAGTGGAGAAGAAAAAGTCGGAAAGCGGATCCCGGGCGCCGAAGCGAGAGTTTGGGCTGTAACCGGGAGTCATCACTAAGATGATGATGATGACTCTTTTCTACTTTTATCCATTTTCTTAAAATCAAATCAAATTTATTTGCTGTATACATGGTATAACAAGATGTACAATGGTTATTATTATTGTATACTAGCTGTGCCCGCGACTCCATCCGCGTGGAATAGTGACTTTAGGCAGAATTTTTTGGCTATATCTTAAGGTTTATTTTGGATTACAAACCCTATAAACCCTAAAATATAAATGAAATATGCAAACAGTCAGTATTATCGAATGCAACGTTCGAACCTACAAAGTCCAGCCTAAGCTAAACCTTATTTCATATGATTGATGACATACATCTGAATTTAACTTAAATTGGAAATTCAACCTACAATGTCCGGCCTAAGCTGAACCCTATTTCATAATTATGATTGTTGACATAAATCGGAGGTCAATTTAAATTGTATTTTTTTTTTCTAATATAAAACTGTTTTTTTTTTTCTAATATAAAAATAGCCTAAGTTACTCCTTGTTACATCAGTTATCTGCCAGTGAAAGTCCCGTCAAAATCGGTGCAGCCATTTCAGAGATTAGCCGGAACAAACAGACAGACAGACAAAAATTGTAAAAAATGTTGTTTTGGTATATGTATCGTGTATACGTCCGAATGCACTTAGTAAAAAGCGGTTATTTTAATATTATAAACAGACCCTCCAATTTTATTTATTTGTATAGATACATATTAAAGTGTCCGCATGTAACATCTATAAGATGTGCAAATATTTTATAACATATATAATTGAAAATAATAAATATTGTCATCTTCAATTAATATTTTTACTACAATACTTTATGTAACTCCACAAATCCATCTCAGCATTCTTATCTCCGTAGCACGTCCCTTTCGTCCATCCTTTTTGTGGCCCAGCATTCCGATCCATATAATACGACAGGCCTTATTACGGATTTATAAAGTTTACCTTTGAGTTTAATTCCACCAAAATCGCAAAATGAATGTACAGTTTTGGTTCTACTTATCTTTAACTCAACACCCTTTAATCTTTCCTGCCATTTAGTCTTTCGTTTCTTTATTTATTTTTTATTTTCACTCCTTGTACATCAATTTTAAAAACTCGTCAATTGGCTTTGGCTTCACGTAGCGGATATACTACTATCTTTTCATTTAAGATTGCGTCTAGCAATGTTATGGTATGGGATATTATTACAAAAATATTTGAAGACACCCGTAGCATAACAGATAATGCACTACGGTACGCTTGCGGAGGTCACGGGTTAGATTCCTGTCTCGCGTCTGGGTGTTTATGTATGATCTATTTACAAAATAAAAATATATAAGTAGTATTTCAGTTGTCAATACCCATAACACAAGTGCTATGCAACTTAGTTTGGGACTATATGACGTATATATATATATATATATATATATATATATATATATATATATATATATATATATATATATATATATATATATATATATATATATATATATATATATATAGTGGTGCTGGAGGCGCATGCTCCGAATACCCTGGACAGCTTTCCGAACCAATATGTCCATACTTCAGCAACTAAAGATAAGGACGAGGCTTTCCACCATCTGTCTCAAGCGGATACTGGAGTACTTCGGCCACATTGCCCGAAAAGACAATGACAACTTGGAAAAGTTACTTGTCACCGGTAAAGTCACCAACACGTTGGTAGGATCAAGTTCGCGCCGCACTAGGCACATCCGTCTACGAGGCACTACACGGCGCTGAGAACAGGAAGCAATGGAAAACAACCATACGTGATAGACTGGAAGGTGTTGGTCACGACCCTCAGATATGAGGACTACGACTCGAGGAGGAGGATATATATATATATATATATATATATATATATATATATATATATATATATATGTGTGTGTGTGTGTATTTATTTATAACAGTATTTTGTTGATCATTATTTTGGTTATATAAGCTCTTGAAATATTTTACATTTTCCATCAATCTACCCATTCTGTGTCGATAGGCTCGTAAAGTGCAACAAAGCGAAACAAATCTGTTGGAAGCTACTTGAACGAAACTTCAATCGTGCCAGCTTACCCGTACTGGATCGAGATTAATAAAACTGAGTTTCTCTTTGAAAGAAGTGTACATCTTAACATTTTTGTAAATCTCAACTTTTATTTTAAATTTTTAAGCATTTTTCTCGTCAAAACTTTCAGATAAAGAATGCTATTTTGTATTCGAAGATATCGTATCATATGATTCTTTATGATTTTTTGTTTTGTAAAAATCAATATGATATGTGTTATGATAGTTTTTAAATATCAATTCATATAGATAACATTGAAATAAATAATATGCGGGCACAATTGACACAGCTCCATCCAGTACCGAAATAAGTTATACGCCAGGGAGGTAACGTTCATTAAAATACGACAGAATGAAATTAGTGCTATCGTAATAGACAATAGCGGTCTTTGTAAGACAAGAAAATTGAAATGAGTAGGATAAGAAAAAAATATTCTTTTCGGATATTTTTAAACATGAGAAAAAATTAAAATAATTTCTCCAACACAATGTCTCTGGCTCATACATCGGTCATTGTCAACCAGATAAATAAGTTAGCAACATCTGTCAGTGTTGTCCAGGATATCTTATCTCCAAATTATAATATACGCTTGTTGGGACAATTCACAAAGCACCACAAATTAAGCCTAGCATTTGTGTCATGGGTACTAGATAACTGATATATTATTATTTTTTTCTTTTTGTAAATAAATACATATTATATTGTACATAAAAGCCCCGACGTAAGACGTGAATCAAACTCGTGACATTCGCAAGCGTATCGAAGCGTTAGCCGCTACGCCATTGAGTTCATCATTTTTTTTTTATCCGTCCAAGGACGGAGAAAGAATACTGACCTGTGCGGCCAGGGTCAGCCTGTCGTAAAAGGACAAAACAACCCACCCCTAGCTACGTGGTAGAGCCCCAAGCTCGTCTGGATGGCGACCACCTTTGGTCTTAAGTATGCTGTCATAATAACTTTGGGTTGTGTTCCGGCATTAGTGACCCAAGTTCCTGTTCCCTTATGGAACAGCAGGCTATGGTAACTGCTAAATTTGACTAGGCCGTCAGCCTGTCTGCTGTCTTACAATAAAAAAAAACTTTGCATAATCTAATGGAGTTACCATTAGGTTATGGCTTCTGCTGCTACTGCGGCTACTGGGTTCTGGCTTCTCCCTATACGGAATGGAGTATATATACTGGGCCATTCTTATCAAAGACGGATTGGCGGATTACACAAACAGGTCGGTACATAATACAATACAGTACATAAAAGAAGCACATTAGGTAAGAAAAATTGGCCAAAAATTCTTGGCTACCACGACCTAATATGCATACTATTGTTACCATGATAAGAGAACTTTGCAAGGTTTCAATCATGGTATGACAACCACCCCTTGGTTTTTATATCGTCATAGTAACCTTGTGTTTTGTTCCAGTAACACTATGCGGATGGAAGCGTGTTAGCGGTGCCCCTGATGTTGCAAACATTCATAAGCTAAGTAATACTAGGCATGCCTTTTAAGTTCTGTTGTTTCCATATTTCCCGACAATTTTGAATTTTGAACTATCCTATATTCGAATGTGTTTAAATTTTGAATCTCAAAACAGTTGAGTGTATTAGGATTAATGCTATTGTTTAGTCACAGCGTCGATTGGAATCTGTCAGGTCACGTACGAAAATTAATCTTTCTAAGGAAAAGGTTCGTGCAATAATTTTCTACAACTTTAGAAGAGGCCTGACACGACTTCAGTGTTTTAAAGAGCTAACATCTGTGTTCAGTGATGAAGCCCCATGTCTGTGGACTGTCGAACGCTCCAGCATGGACATACTAGTGTTAGTGACAAATCTCGCGAAGGACGCCCAAAATCCGCCTTCACTGAAGATAACATCATTGCTGTGAGACAACTAATTCTCGAAGATCGTTATGTAACGTATCGAGAGATAGAGGCTCTATTAGGCATCTTAGGGACAACAATTCGGAAGATCTTGCATGAAGCGCGTGGTGTGAGAAAGCTAGTTTGCCGTTGGATACCGCATCTGGTTTCCGACGATCACAAGGCGGCCCGCGTTAGATGGTGTAAGAAAACTCTGCAAAGGTTCAACCGAGGTGAGTCAAATCACGTCTAAGACATCATCAGGAGTGACGAATCTTGGATCTATGCCTACGATCCTGATTCCAAACAACAATCTACAATCTGGGTCTTTCAAGACGAGCCAAAGCCGACTAAAGTTGTTCGTTCTCGAAGCACTTCAAATAGATGGTGGCCACGTTCGTTGGAAAAACCGGTCGGTCATATTGTGACTGTTAAACTTGAAGATCGTCGAACGGTTAACGCAGAGTGGTATACTACAGTTTGTTAACCACAAGTCATCGCCGAACTTCGAAAATCTAACTCAAAGCGATGCATCATCCTGCACCACGACAACGCAAGCTCACACAGCCCTCGTCAAATGATTGAGTATTTGAAGCAGGAAAAATTAGAAATTCTTGACCATAGAGTACAGTCCTGGCCTAAGCCCTAACGATTTCTTTACATTTCCTAAAATTAAGAAAAGTCTTTGTAGTCAAAGGTTCTAATACGGTGAAGAAGCAGTCGACGCTATCAAGTCAGCCATTTTGAACACCCCTACTTTAGAGTGGAATAAATGTTATAATAACTGGTATGAGCGAATGGAAAAGTATATTAAGCTACGTGCGGAATACTTTGAAAAACAATAAAAAGTACTATATGGTTCTAGTTGTGTTTTTTTCTTCAAACGACAAAACTTAAAAGGCATGCCTCGTACGTAACTACTAACTACTAAGCAGCTCTGTGTGCTGTCCCACAGTAAAAAAAAACTTACTCGGATATCAAGAAAATCAGATTATGGCGGTCAATTCCTTTTAGACAAACGTATATTGCACATCTTCTCTAAAATATCTGAGCGCAGCTGTGGGATGTTTATTGGCTTGACTTGTGTACTAGAAAAAATACAATTCCTTAAGGTCTGATCTGGAAAACTTTGATTATAACACTGAGATGATAATGTTTTCTCTATACAAGCATGATAAATTAAATTACTCCCAAAACTTCGTGGAATCCTTCCGGAACTTTGTAAAGTAAATAAAATAGAATCAAAGGGTTTGAATCAATTTGAAAGTAAAATTTCGATGCTGCTCCAAATTGGTGAGCTCTGCCAAACAGTTTCCGGAGTAATTATGCTATGAAATTTGCATTTTGTTCACTTTCTGGTGTACTACGAGGTTTAATGTAAGTTTCGATGTAAAAAAAATTTTTAATTGATGAGCTACACCAGATAATATGATCGCCCAATTAATAGTATGCAGTTACCGTCGCCTATGGCTATTTGAGACGCTAAGGGCACTACGAATACGCTCCTCTCCCATAGGGGTAAAGGAACCTGGGTCACTAATGCCGGAACACAACACAATATTATTATGGGCATACTTAAGATCAAAGGTGATCGCCATCCAGACGGGCTTGGGGCCATACCACGTAGCTAGGGTGGGTTGTTTTGTCGCCTTTTACGACAGGCCGGTCTCGGCCGCAGAGGTTAGTATTCTTACTCCGCCCCTGCACGGATGCAAATGTTCACAATATTGATCACTTAATTTTATTAGACTAATTGTATTGCTAGTATCAGATTAATTTGTACCCTGGGTGTATATCATTGCCGTTAGATACAAATCGTGTATTGCCAGTAAATCTTTGGAGCAAATGAACACATCGGTGGTTCGGACGGACACAATACATCTCCCCGGAGTGGGGTGCCAGCATAAATTGTTAGCGGACACCGCGAACAATGCGCGAAAGATTTATTGCACTCCATCGATTGTGTAGCCTTTTATTTCCTGCTATTTTGTTGATATTTTTTATTGTTTCGGATCTAATTTTTATTATAATAGAATGATACAAAATCTGTTATGAAATTTTAAAAGAAATGTGTGTTGGTGTTGTAAGTGATGTCAGGGGTTTTGGTTGATTGTCTTGGATTTTCTTAAAATATATTGAGTATATTATATATATTTTTTATTGCTGTAGGATAGCAGACAGGCTGAAGGTCCGCATAGAATTTAGCAGTTACCGTCACCTATGGGTGTCTCCTTCGTAGACATAACTGTTTTGTAGAAGAGGCGACGACGTTCCGTCCGGTTTGGATCATGACCTTCGTTAGAATCTTGACTGAGAGGCGACTGTGTACTATCTACTTAATATATATATATATATATATATATATATATATATATATATATATATATATATATATATATATATATATATATATATATATATATATGTCCCTTATGGGACAGCAGCGTGTTCGCGATGCCACTGGCGTTGCATACACCTATAGGCGACGGTAACTGCTAAATCCTAAGCGGGTCGTCAGCCTGTCTGCTGTTCTATAGCAATAAAAAAAAAAAAAAAAAAAATATATATATATATATATATATATATATATATATATATATTAAATTTGTATTTTTCAGAAAAAAATACAATTTTAGTCATAATTGTAATTTTATTTCGTTTATAGCAGTTTATTTTTTTATAATATTATAGACATATAATAAGTTCAATAAACTTTCTTCAATTCAATACGAGGCATGCCTTTTAAGTTTTGTCGTTTGAAGAAAAAAGCACAACTAGAACCTTATAGTACTTTTTATTGTTTTTCAAAGTATTCCGCACGTAGCTTAATATACTTTTCCATTCACTCATACCAGTTATTATAACATTTATTCCACTCTAAAGTGGGGGTGTTCAAAATGGCTGACTTGAAAGCGTCGACTGCTTCTTCACCGTATTGGAACCTTAGACCACGAAGACTTTTCTTAATTTTAGGAAATGTAAAGAAATCGTTAGGGCTTAGGTCAGGACTGTACTCTATGGTCAAGAATTTCTAATTTTTCCTGCTTCAAATACTCAATCATTTGACGAGCGCTGTGTGAGCTTGCGTTGTCATGGTGCAGGATGATGCATCGCTTTGAGTTAGATTTTCGAAATTCGGCGATGACTTGTGGTTAACAAACTGTAGTATACCACTCTGCGTTAACCGTTCGACGATCTTCAAGTTTAATAGTCGCAATATGACCGACCAGTTTTTCCAACGAACGTGGCCACTATCTATTTGAAGTGCTTCGAGAACAAACAACTTTAGTCGGCTTTGGCTCGTCTTGAAAGACCCAGATTGTAGATTGTTGTTTGGAATCAGGATCGTAGGCATAGATCCAAGATTCGTCACTACTGATGATGTCGTAGACATGATTTGACTCATCTCGGTTGAACCTTTGCAGAATTTTCTTACAGCTTCTGACGGGGGCCGCCTTGTGATCGTCGGAAAGCAGATGCGTTATCCAACGGCAAACTAGCTTTCTCACACCAAGCGCTTCATGCAAGATCTTCTGAATGGTTGTCCCTGAGATGACTAATAGAACCTCTATCTCTCGATACGCCACATGACGATCTTCGAAAATTAGTTGTCTCACAGTAATGATGTTATCTTCAGTGAAGGCGGATTTTGGGCGTCCTTTGCGAGATTTGTCACTAACACTAGTATTTCCACGCTGGAATTCTAAATAGCAGCGTTCGACAGTCCACAGACAAGGGGCTTCATCACTGAACACAGATGTTAGCTCTTCAAAACACTGAAGTCGTGTCAGGCCTCTTCTAAAGTTGTAGAAAATTATTGCACGAACATTTTCCTTAGAAAGATTAATTTTCGTACGTGACCTGACAGATTCCAATCGACGCTGTGACTAAACAATAGCATTAATCCTAATACTTTCAACTGTTTTGAGAATCAAAATTTAAACACATTTGAATATAGAACAGTTCCAAATTTAAAATTGCCGGGAAATATGGAAACGACAGAACTTAAAAGGCATGCCTACTATTTTAAGTCTAGACATGAGTAGATCTCATAAATTTGACGTTAAGCTTAGTATCTCTTATCTTCCTTTAATGAGCCGTCCATGTCAAAGGAGGGCTCTATAAAAAAAATCATTAAACCGCACAAAGGGCACACCACGTTCTAACGTGGGTCGCAGTCTAAAGGGCTCTTTAGATAGGACATTATGGTCATTTTTAGAAAGAGTCTCTTTTATTTTTCGTGTAACATTTACTCTGAAAAAGTTATAAAAGCATATTATCAACACTATTTCACGCAATGAGATTTTAAGGATAAGCTATGTTTGTCGATAAGATTTTAAATATGTGGCTATTTTTGTTGTATTACATGATCATTATTTTAAAGGCGTCACAGCGAAGGTAGGCTAGCGGTGAGGATAATCATATTATATGGGAGAGAAGTTGAAAAAGTATACAGCTGTACGCTGTAAACTATAGTTCGAAAACAATAAATATGCTATTATTACAGTAGATGACAAATTGAAGTATGCCGAGTTAAAAAAAATTATTTCACTCAAATAACTATAGGCGCTTGCCTCTAAAATTTACACGGATGTGATTGTGAAACCACCTTAATTTAATGCATTTTGACGGACACTTTTCAAACACAGATATTATTTTCCTTACCTCTAGTCTTTATAACAAGAACTTATGGCGCCGAAATCAATACTGTCTTCCAACCGTTTCAAATTGCAACCAGTATTATTATATGTTGCGTGTAACATATTGCTGTTGTTTCAAATTTGTTCACTCTGATACTTAAGGTCTACTGTTAAGCATTGTCGTGGGATGGAAGCGAGTTTTTTTCCGTCACTCTACTTTTAAGAGCATCCACGCACTCAAAAAGTCGTCTTTCTGAAATATCTTTTTCTGAATAATTTATTATATTTTATAGACCTATGATAGTTACAATGACGTACTGAGGCCGAGGGCAACCTGTCGTGAAAGGCGAAATAACAATTCTAGGTGATAGGGCTCCAAAAGTGTCTGGATAACAACCTGGTGTTTAAATATACCGCCATAATAACTTTATGTTCTTGTTTCGGTACAAGTGACTTATGTTCCAGTTCTCCTACGCAGACGGCAGGGTGTAAGCAGTGACGATAGCTACCAACTATTAACAATTCCCTTCAACATTCTCCTATTTCTCGCCAAGTTCCCTGAAACATTCTCCTATTTCTCGCCAAGTTTTACTTAAGTAAAACACAAAACCATCTTTATTAAATGTTATTATTATGGACATCTAATCATTACTTGTACACAGAGACTTGAAGCTTACACAAAGCTGACTTATGGTGAACGCACACTTGTCCGAGCCAAACGCGCCGAACGAGTCGAACGAAACCAATTTTAGAATTCTGTATATTAAATCTCATGAAACCTCGCACACTTGCTCGCGTCGAATCGTCTGAATCGTATGAATCATTCATATACAGAATTCTAAAATTCGTTTCGTTCGACTCGTTCGGTGCGTTCGGCTCGGACAAGTGTGCGTTCACCATTAATGTTTATTACACACGAGCGTTTTCAGGAGAACACATTAAAAGGTCATTGCGCTACGTCGCAAGTGTAAATTTCTAAAATCACCCCTCATTTATACAAATTCTAGACATAATTTAACAATTCGTACCACTGCATTTTCAACTTCAGAAGTAAATGGTAACATGAATGAACTCCCTGCGGTGGAGTCACGTGGAAGGACTTGATAAAAGCTTCTGTAACAGCCTTCATGTCCATGATAGTGTAAAAAAGATACGTAAGTTACATGTGTTGGTAAAACCACGTGTTATTTCAAACAGACGCGTATGCAAAAGTCACTAAAATCCGGTAGAAAATATATACCCAATTAATGCTGGCTTGATTATAAGTATATTTGGTAGAAACAAATAGTTGCGAATAAATTCAGTTTAAGCATGGTATTGTGTACGTGGTAGGGCCTCAAGCCCGGCTGGATGGCGACCACATTTGGTTTTAAGTATGCCGCCATTGTGACCTTTGTTGTGTTCTGGTATTAGTGACCCAAGTTCCTGTACCCTTATGGGACAGCAGCGTGTTTGCGATGCCACTGGCGTTGCAAACACCCATAGGTGACGGTAACTGCTAAATTCTAAGCGGGCTGTCAGCTTGTCTGCTGTCCTACAGCATTAAAAAAAGCATAATGTTGAGGTAGGTCCTATTTAAGACACAGTATCAATGTAGCAATTGTATTTGAATTTGTATTCTAACTGTATATTGTCCTAAATAAACGATTCTTTCGTTTACACCGGCTTTGTAATAAACCGCGTATGCTAGCCGGCGCCCGTCAGGGTCACGACTTGACTTATGTCGCGTCCGGCGGCCTCGGCACTACAGGCATACGAAGAAACACGGGGGTGGTTTCAGTGGATATACCAACAACGTGCATCCCTCAGAAGAGGGGACGTACGGGCACATTATTAGCGGTGTGTGCATAGTGCATTTCCGCCTCCCAAAAAAGTCAAATTAAACTATGAGATAACTTTATTTTTATTTCTGAACGTGACACTTTCAAGTTTTAATAAAGAAAATGATAAAACATGTATTCAGGGTAATTTTCAATGATCCCAGGCGAACTACTTCATGCTCATATTCCATACAAATTTAATACAAAGTGGGACTTGTTGGATGCACCGGAGTTACGAACAAAGATATAAGGAACACGGTTTAATTAAGCCTTACAAGGCAAGAGTCGTAATAACTCGGGCATATTTGATGCTTGCATAGTCAAATTATACGACTTACACTTAAAGGCAAAAGTATTGTCTCGTATAATATATAATAATATTTTATAATATTTTGTGACAATTCACACAGCGCCATCTAGTCCCAAACTAAGTAGCATAGCACTTGTGTTATGGGTACTAGACAACTGATATACTACTTATATACTTTTTTTTTTTTTGTAAATAAATACATATTATACATAAACACCCAGACGCGAGACGGGAATCGAACCCGTGACCTCCGTATGGTATAATAACGTCTTCTTTTAGGTTTAATTCTTTAAGCAGATGTCCTTACATCACGGATTCGTGAAGTATTAAGGGACAGAGCTATCGAAACACGGCCTATGAGACAAGTAAGATTATACGTTTCCGAGCTCAGTGTTTCGCTGACTCTCAAAAGATTGGTGGCTACTGTGGCGGAGACAACTCAATACCCTGTGAAACAAATCAGGTGCTCCGCTACTCACCGCGGCCCTAGAGGGATGGGTGGTCAGTTATCCAGTGCCCCGTGGAGTTGTTATCCGATCTCCCTAAGAAGTGTTACCGTTGCATGTGCTTGGGGCACTCGAAGATAATGTGCCCGTCGTAGGTTAACTGCTCGGCCTTATGCTTTAGGTGCGGGCAGCTGGGACACATAGCCTAGTTTTGCCTATGCGGTGTGCAGTATGTGCTGATTCCGGAAAAGCAGAAAACGAGATAATGGGCGGCAGAGCTTGCCAATCCCCGGTGATAAAAGGGTTGAGAGGAGACAGAATCGCAGGAGGCCTGTGTTATGGAGGTGTATTATCGAGTGCCTTAATAATAGATAGGTCAAATATGGTTTCCTCCAGGCGAACGTGAACCACATCGGCAGAGATTGCTGGCTTGTGCACCGTAGCACAACCGTCCACTGGTACCGGCATCGTAATTTGCAGCTGGAGCCGGCATAAATAGGAATACTCTGGGGAGATTAGGTAGCTACCAAGAAGAACCATTGGCTTGCCATTACACTTTCTAACGCCTTAGAAAGTGCTGTTGGCCTTTGCTAGCTGGAAAGGCCGGGAGGCCTTACGAAACGTCACTCGGGACACCCCCTTTCTAGGCGTACGAGCCGGGGCGTCGCAGAGCAATGACCATGTCAATACCGAGATGTTCCCATACATTGCTCTGGGTGGCGACCAGGGTTTTGGTGAGCATGACATTGCGGCCACCACTGGCTATCACTTGCTAGCCAGTCTGGGTGGCCGTAGTAACATTAGGACGGAGAACCCCACATAACTGCGTTGGCTGCGACGCGGCACTTGTAAGTTTCAGTTTCTTCGGTACAAAAAAAGGTTTAATTTTTTAAGGTTTAATCAAATATTGACAAATATGTTTTAAAGTTTTTGATTTTTTCTAAGTTAAATTAGTTGTTGTACATGAACTGCTGTGATATGAATCTTTTATATTTAAAATTTGTATGTCATGTATAAATAATTAAATAAATAAATAAATAAATAAATAAATAAAGTAAGACAAAATAAAAACGCAGCTCCGTTCTGAAGAAGTGTAATAAATAATCTGATGAAGAAGGCCTTTTCGTGGATTGACTATGGTGACTTTAAAAATATAATTTTTGCTATATGAGGATTTATTGTTGGAAACTTGGGGTTAAAATATATAAATAATAAATTTTATTTTACAACAGATAAGATGAGCTAATAGTAAGCAATTACCATCAGCTATGGATGTTTGTGATGCCAGAAACACCGTTAACATGCTGTCGTCCGTGTAGAAGAACTGGAATTTGGATCAATTATGCCGGAACAAATCACAGGGTGGTTATGACAGCATATGTAGAGATCAGGGGTGGTTGCCATCCAGACGGGTTTGTAGCCTTACAACGTATCTAGGTTTATTTTGTCAGTATTTTCACTCCATCCCTGCACGTAGAAAATAATACGTTGATTATGACACATTAAAAATTATTTAACATTTTAGTAAAATAATTATGAATACTTTCCGTGCAGGGGTGGTGTAAGAATGAGTGAACTAACTCTTCGGACGGGGTCGGCCTGTCGTAAAAGGCGCCAAAACAACCCTAGCTAAGTGGTGTATAAAAATGCCGCCATAATAACCTTGTGTGCATTCGAGCATTAGTGACCCAGCTTCCTGTACTCCTAAGCGGACAGCAGCGTGTTCGCAGTGCCTACATCTATAGGTGACGATAAATGCTTAATATTAAGTCGGTCGTCAGCCTGTCTGCTGTTACTAAGCATAAAAAATTTGCTGTAGGCCAGCAGACAGGCTGACGGCCCGCTTAGAATTTAGCAGTTACCGTCGCCTTTGGGTGTTTGCTACGCCAGTTGCATCGCGAACAGGCTGCTGTCCCATAAAGATACAGGAAGTTGGGTCACTAATGCCGGAATACAACACAAGGTTATTATGGCGAAATACTTAAGACCAAAGGTGGTAGCCATCCAGACGGGCTTAGAACTCTACCACGTAGCTAGGGTTGTTTTGTCGCCTTTTACAACAGGTCGACCCCGTATTCTTTCTTCGTCCCTGCACGGATAAAAATTATAACTGGAAAAAAATATAAAGGGAATAAATAATTTTTCATGGTATTCTGATTCAGTTATTGTTTAACTAACAGTTTTATTAATATTTAGCTTTCTATTTAAAGTAATTCGTGTTACCACTTGCCTTGTCTAAGAGTGTATGCTTATGTACAGGTGAGTGGAGATGAGGTAAACAAGCTGGAAGCAGGATATTACACTACTCTGTGATCCAAACTTACCCGTATATTATGCTAATGTTACATATTTCATGGACACCAAAGTGGATATGCTTAATGCTCTGAACTTCTAAGTACTAAACCATATTCATTGAGTAATAGAAACCTTTTTGTTATTTAGGATAGTTTTGTTTAGAAAAAAATAAGACAAAACCATAGATGCACTTAATAATTTCTGACTTGGAAATAAATTTAAATATTTTTAGAAAAGTTCAAGAAACGTTTTTCACGATTTAAATAAAAAGGAAAAATAATCACAATCGTAAAACACAGCCAAAGACAGTAAAAAATTTATAAAACAAAGAAAGAAGTAAAATAAAAAATGTTTCATTTAAAAAATATATAAACTGTGAGTCATCTATCATTTTCCTCGTTTTTTTCTACAGCTTGTGGAAAATAAACTGTGTCATTATGGGGTAAAATCACCCCAATTCACCCCTCATGGTGTATTTTTGTGTGTTATCATTTCAGACATTAGATGGTTTTATGTTTTGAAAGTAACGTTGTTTGTGTTTTTATTATTACATTAATAAAAATGCCCTAAAATTATAATATAATAATATTTCTAGTAGTTTAAATCATTTTTGACAATTTGTGAGTTAACTTAATAAGTTTTCTTTTTGTTAATTATTTTCCTATTTTTAGTGTCAATAGACAAGAATAGGTCTTACTGATAATATTAGTTCTTGATTATGAGGTAGGTCTAGTAGATGATGAAGAAGTATTAAGTATAAGATTTCTTACTGGTATTATTCCAGTGTTATATCTGGATTCCCTCTCTCCTGTATCATCCTAATTTTACGTGGGTTATGGTGAACACACTTAAATTTCTGACCTGTCTCTTTGTATTGCTATTCAAATGAGATATGACAATAAAGTTACTCAAAGAAGTGGTATGAGTAGATTTCAGAATGATATTATATTGACATCACTACAATCGATCAGTGGCGCGTAGTCTTATCACGCATAAGTCCATGACAAGAAATAGTTTTTAAGTGAGGCTCTCTCCAAGTATGACTTTGCAGTTAGCTTACTGCGTTAGTTTTACTGATATACCACATACAGACACTAGTATCTCACTCCAGTAACCTGATAAGTAGGAAATTAATTTCGGTATTGCCACTCGCACTCTGATAGGTAATAAGATGCTCCAGTTTCTTGAAATAAACCTTTACGATACTGATAGCCGCAGTATGTCCTGAGGATATATTTTTCTTCAGCGCTACATTCAATTCACCCAAGCATATCAAGAATACGTTCAAATATTCACTTTCATGAACGATCAATTCGTACCCGAATTCCAAATTGAAACTACAAAGAGAGTAATTTAGTTTTCGTTCTATATTAATCTTGAGGCGTATGTTGAGGATAAGTTGGACGCATAAAGTCACAAATGAGGAGGTTCTGCGGCGAGCTGGACGGAAAAGGGAACTTTTGTCTATCATCAAGAGACGAAAAACTGCATATCTCGGTCACGTGCTCAGGCACGATAGATATAGCCTCTTGCAACTCATAATGATGGGCAAGGTTGCCGGTAAACGTCGAGTTAGTCGAAGAAAGAAGTCGTGGCTCCGTAACATCCGAGAGTGGACTCCAGTCCAATTTCCATTTATTCCAATAGCGAGCGTATCCAAATTATTTCGACTCGCTAAGGACAGACAGCAATTCCAGAAGTTGGTAGCCGACCTTCACTAGTTGGAGAGGCACTTGAAGAAGAAGAAGAATTAATCTTGAAGCCTAAAATAATCCAGATCACTAAATGTAATTACTACACTCGCCAATCAAGGTTAAAGTGGCATTCGGATATCACAAATTGAATTTTCAGGATAATACAAAAATAAAATCACTGTGCATTTCCAGTTCTATTTATTTACCTGTTACCTTCTGTGAAGTTCACCCCCCGCGACGCTTATTATAATAATAAACTCATGTATCTACCGACGAATTGAGATAATAATTTTAAATTATAATTATGTATTTAAGTAGTTTGAATAGAAGAGTGATAAAATGAGCAGTCACAGATACGAAATCCTATTTCATGAGAACATTACACATTTTCGTGTATAATAGAAATAATAAATTAATTAATTTCTATCACACACCGAACACGATGAACGACGGTTTCTGGTGATTTTCAGGCTGGAGATTACCTTTACGGCTAGGATACCTTGTATCTATTGATACGTTGTTTTCTTGAAGTAGTAAACCTAGATTCCTTTATTAACCGGCGATTTGAGATATTTGGAGCTGTTTATGTTGGAATACATCTACTTATTTTATTGGGACTTCTATAGAACGACGGAGGATGAGACAATAATAAACATACTTATTGTTCGATCCTTGCATAAAGGGTATTTGAAATCCTACCATCTGATTTTGTTACCTACCCTCATGGTGTGTAAATGGTGAAAGCGAGGGTGAGACGGAATTAATAAGTAATAACGCGCAAGCTTATAAACGCGCGGGACGGTCGACGTCCGATCTCCCTGATAGTTACTCTAGGCCGTGCTATAAAATTGTGTGTACAGTGCGTGACATTTAGCTGGTGCTGTGCAACAGTTCCTCCGTGACCCGAACCGAACCGGGAAGGGGTGGAATCAAGGTCAGTGCGAATTTCTTTGCCTACTGCAAGGTATCGCGTCTCTCTAACCCCTGTTATGGGCCCTAGACAACTGATATACTACTTATATACTTTTTTTGTAAATAAATACATATTATACATAAACACCTAGACGCGAAATGGGAATCGAACCTGTGACCTCCCCAAAAGTACCTAAGTGCGTTATCCGTTACGCCACCGAGGTCGTCAGTTAGTCATAGTTAGTCTATTGCGGTACGTGCCACAGAAAATTGTATTACAGTATGTCAACATTATTATTTTTATTAAGAAAAACTAAATAAACCCTGACTACATTGTCCAACGTCAAGAGTTGTTGAAAACACATCATCATTGGTTTGACCTTGTCCCAATCATTTGGGGTCGGAAATGTGTCTTTTCCTTCCATTTTATTCTATCCTGACATTCTTCATCTGTCACTTAACAAACCTTCATATCATGCATCACACATTCACATGTTCTATAGCCCGGGTTGCCTGGAAGAGATCGCTCTGTAGCGATAAGGCCGCCCATTGTAAGTCAAGTACTCATTGATTGTGTAAATAAGTTTCATTGTGTTTATATAATTGGTTTACAATAAAGTGTTATCTATCTATCTATCTATCTATTCTTTCCATCGCTTTTTAGGTCTACCTTTGCCCTTTTACCCATCTATTTTCAGGTTCAACATTCTTCTAGTAATGTGGTTAGCTTCCCTTTTCATTATAGTTGTTGCATACACATACACATCTATTACGACTTAGACTTCAACTAAGATCTAGATTTGCAGAATCGTCGCGCCATCCTTCTACACGAAGTTGCTATACTATTCCTCCATTACATTGTGTCTTACCACAAAAAGCACACGTTCAGAATCCTCAAGCGCTGTTGATAGTTTAAAATTGTAGAATATGTCAGTACATCCACACAGAACAACAACAACAAAACAGAGAGGACATCCCTGAAGATTTCTGCCTACTTACAAGTTCGTCCAATAGCATCGACGTTTTCTTTAATTTTATAGTGTCGCTCAAGTATAAAATAGTTGTATTAACTTACCGTTACACTTCAACAAAGTCATTCCCTATAATTGCCATTTTAGAACAACTAATTTATTTAGTTTTAACCACACTACTGATTGAAACATTTATGAGACAAGCTATGTTTGAATATAATTCTGTTATATAACTCGAACTTCGAAATCAGTCTCACAATGTAATACCGCTGAAGTAGGTTAATTGATAAAAAACGTTTGAAATTTTGGAGTATCGCTTACCACAAGTAGATTTTAATAAAGTATAATCGCGGTGATCAACTTTAAAAACAGCAAACCTCGTAGGTAGGCATTAATGTTTTTCACTCAGCTACCTACTGTAATACGAAGAAGAAGCTGTGATAAGTTCCCTGGATTAGTGAGGCTTGCGTCCACTACGCTTTTTGTTTAAATATTTACTCATCCGAAACAAATCTAAGTTTTACAAATCTCATTAAAATGGCACAAAACATCAGCATCGAGCAATGGGCATCCGAATTCCCGGACCATTTAAATCTTTGTCTAGATCCAGTAGAGAATGTCGCTGAACAATTATTAGGCTTGTAAACATGATTAATAGTCTCCAATCCATGGGCCCACTATTGTTTGTGTGCCTTTGGATAGTCTGTATGTATTAATCGCCGATATTTCTCATTTTGTAAGAATTAAGATTGTATTTGGTGGAATTTACCTCTTCAACTGTATTTTAACTAAATTAATTACAGACTGAAAGATGGTCATTTTGCAACTTTATAATCAGCAATTTGAATATCGTTATGATATTGGGGGTCATATGAATCTTTGCTACATATTTTTAAGTTATATCCAGAAAAAACGTTACAGAATGGAGTTTTTGCTTAAGACCCAGATTAATCACCATAATATGTTTAAAAAACGAAAAAAATTGCACAAAACACAGGGCCATTTAGATTCTAAGTAAGCAGAAAGGCTTTTGTGTTATGGATACTAGACAAATTTATATACTATTTATATACTTTTAATTGATAAATGAATATGTAGAAAATCCGAAATAAGTTCGCACGGTTTCTTTATCTTCGATTTCATGGCGTTTATCTGATGTGTC
Organism: Malacosoma neustria; assembly: GCA_963693495.1. Taxonomy (NCBI): domain Eukaryota; kingdom Metazoa; phylum Arthropoda; class Insecta; order Lepidoptera; family Lasiocampidae; genus Malacosoma; species Malacosoma neustria. Next base: position 15,704,011 of record OY856388.1, read on the forward strand.
CCTTAATATATCCCACCCTGACCCGAAGAAATGCCGCTCTTATGTGCGTTTCAAGTAATGAGGGCGAAAATCTACAATTCTGGCCTATTGACCAGACATGCTTGAACGTACCTGACAATTACGTTAGGCGGCGGAGGAAACTACAAATGTTTGTGATACCAGATAGTAGGACAAATCTTGTAAAGAAGGCGCCGCTGACCCGGGCCTTAGGCACACTTAACAAGATATGCTTTATCGTGGATATTTTTATTGTTCTTTGAGCGAATTTACAAAGGAAGCGCTTTATACTATATGTTATTTATAGGGACCACACATTTGATTTGGTTCATCTTTTTTTTATTGCTGTAGGACAGCAAACTGGTTGACGGCCCGCTTAAAATTTAGTAGTTACCGTCGCCTATGGGTTTGCATATTTGCAATGCATTAATTATTTGCAATGCGGGAACACAACACAAAGTTATTATGGCAGCATAGTTATGATCAAAGGTGATCGCCATCCAGACGGGCTTGGGGCCCTACCAGGAAGTGAGGGTGGCTTGCTTTGTCACCTTTTACGATAGACCAACCCCAGCCGCAGAGGTCAGTATTCTTTCTCTGCCCTGCACCGATAAAAATCTGTGATGATAGTTGTGCTGTATTCAAATTTATATAAATAAATAAAATTGGAGAGTCTGTTTGTAATATTAAAATAACCGCTTTTTACTAAGTGCATTTGGATGTATACACGGTACATATACCAAAACAATATTTTTTACAATTTTTGTCTGTCTGTCTTTCTGTCTGTCTGTTTGTTCCGGTTAATCTCTGAAACGGCTGGACTGATTTTGACGGGGCTTTCATTGGCAGATAGCTGATGTAACAAGCAGTAACTTAGGCTACTTTTATTGTAGAAAAATAATAGTTTTAGTTAAAAGTGATCAGTTTCGGATTTTTTTAATCTAATTGAAGTTGACCTCAGATTTATATCATTAATCATATAAAATAGGGTTCAGCTAGGCTGGAAAATTTAGGTTCGAACGCAGTTTATATATTTGAATTGTCCTGGTATATTTATTTATTTATATTATATAATAATTGCCACGTGCTGAAGATTCCGGGAAATATCTGATCTGCACACCGACATTGCCGGAGTGTTAACCGCCAATCCGGCTCGGTCAAGCATGGCTAATATGCTATCCGCTGTACCTCATATTACGTAAACATTATTAGTTGCCTGGAAGAAATCGATATGAGGGATAAGACCGTCCATTTTTATACAACATTTCTGCATATTTAGAAGTTAGTATTAAATATTTGTATGCTATGAAGTGCTTTTCATTTGTTTGTTTATTTATAACTAGCTGACCCGGCAAACGTTGTTCTGCCATATAAATAATAAAATGTCAAAAAATTAAAAAAAAATTTTTGGGGGTGGGTCACCCCTAACATTTAGGGGGATGAAAAATAGATGTTGGCCGATTCTCATAGATACCGGATAAGCACAAAAAATCACTAACTCAATTTAGTTATCTGCCTACTGCCTACCCCCTAAGAACGATGGCGTGATTATTTATAGCCTATGACCATTTCTAGGTTATCATCTATCACCATACCAAATTTCATCAAAATCCGTTCAGCCGTTTAGGCGTGAAAGAGGAACAGACAGACAGACAGACAGAGTTACTTTCGCATTTATAATATTAGTATGGATTAACTTTAACAAGATACAATATTATATGTATTCCCCGAGGACTACATATAACGCAATCATTTTTGATCACCTAGTTTAATTAGTAAATAATATTTCATAACATACGAGTATGTAGGAAAGACAATCACGCTCTTATTTTCGCTCCATTATATTAGAAAGTTTACAGAATGCATTAATAGATTGCGACGGGCTTCGGTTGAGAGTGATTCTTCCATTTTTGTTACCAATCAAGTTGATGAAACAAAGGCATTGTTTGAGGCACTATTGGCAGAATATGTAAAACCAGGACCAGCTTGCAAACAAGAATTTCGTATGAGAGTTTAGCTGGATAAATTTAATAAAAAATAATCATTTATCCGTGCAGAGGCGGAGAAAGAATACTAACCTCTGCGGCCGGGGTCAGCCTGTCGTAAAAGGCGACAAAACAAGCCACCCTAGATACATGGTAGGGGCCCAAGCCCATCTGGATGGCGACCATCTTTGGTCTTAAGTATGCCGCCATAATGCCACTGGCGTTGCAGACACCCATAGGCGACGGTAACTGCTAAATTCTAAGCAGGCGGTCAGCCTGTCTGCTGTACTACAGCAATAAAAAAAACTATATTCTTCTCAAAGCAGCACATGTTAAAATATTATGTAACAATATATTTACTAATAAATATAATAAGATAATTTGTACAACGCTATCTAGTCTTGAGAAAAAGGAAAAGAACATCTTGAGAACAGAAGAGGACACATGCTGAAACACTTCATAGGACACAATGATCTAATCAAAACCATCATAAAAGGAAGAATTGAAGCGAAAGAGAGGGAGACCAAAAAGAACATTTATAAGGCAAGTGAAGGAAAGACTGGATATTAAGTCGCATCAAGAAGTCTAGGAAAAGGTGCTTTTTAGAGAGGACTGGAAGATGCTTCACCGACAAGAGCGGTGATAGCTTTTAAATAAGTGACAAATAAATATGACGTAACAATTTTCACAGCATTATCAAGTTTCAGAGTAAGCTGCAGAGCGCTTGTTTTATGGGTATTAGGCAACTGGTACTACTTATATACTTTTCTTTTGTAAATAAATACGTATTGGGCATACCTATACCTTTACATATATGTATCTATACATACATACATTTTATCCGTGCGGGGCGGAGAAAGAATACAGACCTCTACGGCCGGGGTCGGCTTGTCGTAAAAAGCAACAAATCTACCCACCCTAGCTACGTGATAGGTCCCCAAGCCCGTCTGGATGGCGACCACCTTTCGTCTTAAGTATGTCCTGTACCCTTATGGGAAAGCAGCGTGTTCGCAATGCCACTGACTTTGCAAACACACATAGGTCACGGTAACTGCTAAACTCTAAGTGGGCCGTCAGACTGTCTGCTGTCCTACGGCAATAAAAAAAAAACACAGATTCGGGACGGGAATCGAAACCATGATCCTTGCAGATATTTTGACCTGTGAAAACATGAATGACGTTGCTCCATGGAGGTCGTTAAATGTAGTCTGTAGAGCGATATGAAAAGGCTTCTATGTTTTAAGTATATCATGGAAGTAAATATGCTGTGATATGAAGTAAATCACACGAATTTCACGTATTAACAATTTAAAAAGGTTTTCGTTTACGTATAAATAATATTTTTCATTACGTTCAGTGTATTTTATAGTAAACAAATTATTTCTTTTGAAATAGGACTAAATTGGGTCTAATTCCGACCCTGACTGCGCACAAAATTGGCAGGCACACATATAAGTAAGCGAGTTGACATTGTTATTAATGTCTCATAGTAGCGCGTAGAACGCGGTCTGTTTTCTTTTTATACTAGTACAATATCTATTATAAAAAAGAACTTTATTGAACAATACAAAAGGATGAAGTCCCTGATCTTCGATCTAGGTATTACATTCAATTTTTAAAAGTTAGGCTGTTTATTATACATTCTTTTTTAATTCCACCTGGTAATTTATTTTTGTCAGTACATAGGCTTAGCTTCGTACGAATTGTATAAGAATTTAACTTTGTCTATTAATCAATTAATAAATAAAGTTGGTCCAAAAATAAGCTAATATTAGCACATATTTAATAATATACTGGGATTAACACAGCGCTATTTATCCCAAAGTAAGTTGTGTTATGGATACTGAGCAACTAATATAACACATATATACTTTCTTTTCGTAAATAAATATATACTATTTTTTTTTATTGCGTAGGACAGCAGACAGGCAGACAGCCCGCTTAGAATTTAGCAGTTACCGTCGCCTATAGGTGTTAGCAACACCAGTGGCATCGCAAACACGCTGCTGTCCCATAAGGGTACAGGAACTTGGGTCACTAATGCCGGAATACAACACAAGGTTATTATGGCGGCATACTTAAGACCAAAAGTGGTCGCCATCCAGACGGGCTTGAGGCCCTACCACGTAGCTAGGGTGGGTTGTTTTGTCACCAAAAGGTGACCGGCCTGTCGTAAAAACGACAGGCCGACCCCGGCCAAAGAGGTTAGTATTCTTTTTCTGTCCCTGCACAGATAAAATAACATAAGTAAGTAAATCTTTAAAATTAGGTTACTTAGTATTTGAATACATACTTAAGTAATAATTTATTTATTTATATAAATACTGGGGGCACCATTTAGCTCCTACTTCGACCCTGTTATAACATAACAAGGGGGCGAAGGAGCGGGCGGGTATTACTCAACGTAGCTTTTATTAAACGTCCGATGTAGTTTGTCACAGACACAATAAAGGTCTGTGGTCCGCCCAGGTATGAGCCGCTTTGTGGTAAGTAACTGCATTTTATTTTAAGACGTCTTTTCTGAGCTGTTGCAGTTTTCTTTGTTGCGTCTTGTAGAGGAATGTATGGTCACAAAAATGGCTTCTATGATTCTTTTGTCTAGAATCTTGGTTATATACAGACTATTTGAGTCCTTGTTACCTTAAATAATGATTTAAATTCCACCAAGATGGCACTTCAAGACTTTTGAGATCTTCAGCAGACTTGCGATTGATGACACCTCTGCATACAACGTAATCATATAAATCAATTACTATCCAAGCGGAAAGACTATGTGCTTGGCCAGACAGCACACGCGGGCGCGGGGCGGTCACGGCGCGGCTACTTAAACATATGAAACCGCCCGCGTGCCCACTACGGACACTCAAATAATGTTTCATATGTTTAAGTATGCCGCGCCGCGACCGCCCTGCGCCCGCGTTTGCGCTGCCACTAGATATAAGAAATGCTCAGTGTCTTATGTCCTTTAACAGGCTGGTGAAAGAACACTATTTATCTAATTAACACTATTTATGTTATGTTAATATGTTCTTGAGGTATTTTATATATACATATGTCTATATTATCTATTTAGTCATCTAATATGTATGTTATATAGCAATGTATTCATCATCATCATCTAAGCGTAGTATCCCGGTTGCAACCTAAACTTCCGTTTCGGTGCCCAGGGTCCGCTTTCCGACTCTTTCTACTCCACATCGCACGGTCTTCAGCATCCCTGGTTGAGTAAATAGCAATGTATTATTTGCAAGTATATATTAATATATATGATGTATTTATTTATGTATTATATATATATATATATATATATATATATATATATATATATATATATATATATATATATATATATATATATATATATATATATATATATATATATATATACCTTAATAAAAGTTTAGTTATGTGCACTAAATACCGGTCGATTTATTTTAAAAAGCTTTTGTCCACGTGGTTGTCTGAAAGAAATCGCTCACAGCGAGAAGTCTGCCGGCTTTATTATTTTTAGTATATATTTTTTACTATTGTAAATGATTTTTAGCATAATAAAGTATATTTTATTATTATTATTTGAGTAAAATACACTAAATTCAGAGGCTCACAGTTTGTGAAAAAATAAAACATTGAATAGGATAGGACTGAGGGCAGTAACTTCTGTCTATCATGCTACAGTCTCGCGTCTAGAGTCGTAGCCTTCATTTAATAGTTACACAGATTATCAGTTGTGTATACGAGTATTGGGATAAATTTGGTCATATGGAAGCTGCAGAGCAATGACCAATCGGGACGATCGGTGTTTTAGTCGATATCCCGTTGCGGCCGCCACTGGCCATCGCATCTTGGTAAGCAACATGAAAGCGGCCACCGTTGGGTTACGGTGAGGCTGACATAACCACGTCGACTTCCCCCCAGAGTTTGGTGTGGTATTAGTCATTCGGTTTCCCCGGGATGGAAAAAAGAGATCTCATTAGAGATAAGAGGTACATTGAAGTCTGTGTGGGAGCTATTTAACAAACTTTGAGATAGAACACATGTAGAAGGCGGCGAGCATAAAAATAATTTTGACATTGTAAAAATTTTAATTATGTATTATAAAATTTAAATGTATACAACAATGTTAGGTAGATCTATAAAAATAGTAAACAAAATGTTTAAATTTTTTTGAAATAGAGCAAAGTTTCAAAATTACCCAAAATTTGATTACGAATTTTAAATGAACATTATAAATAAATTTTCCGAAAATTATAACAACAAACATAAATTCGTTACGTGTATTGCCGCAAGCAGAATTCACATCAGCGAGTAAATATGTGTACAGACGTTACGGGGAATCCCCTACAGTATTTGCGATTGTAAGAAAGCTTATATGACAGTTTGCTTCGGGCTTGAGACAAGAAAAGGTAATCCCGTTCTTGGCTCTTTTTCTAGCCTGAAGATAGCAAACAATGGCTAATATTTTGTTTTTTAAGCAAACAATGCCCTTGAACTATTTTGTGATTTGTAATCTTATTTATCAAAATTTTCTTTTGCAACTTTGAGTAATTTTGATTTCCATATTTCATCTACCCAAAAATCATAACTTTATTTTTTTATCTTGTAATATATCATGTTTGTGTAGTAAAAAAAAATCTAAAATTACTTTACTAAAAATGTATAGAAAGCCAAATGAGTTTTTTACTGCTGCCGGACAGCAGACAGGCTGACGGCCCGCTTAGAATTTATCAGTTACCGTCTCCTATGTGGTTTGCAATACCTGTGGCGTCGCGAACACGCTGCTATCCCATAAGGGTACAAGAACTAGGATCACTAATGCTGGAACACAACACAAGGTAATTATGGTGGCATACTTAAGACCAAAGGTGGTCGCCATCCAGACGGGCTTGAGTTACTACCATGTAGTAGATTGGGTTGTTTTTTCGCCTTTTACGACAGGCCGACCCCGGTTGCAGAGGTTTGTATTCTTTCTTCGCCCCTGCACGGCTAAAAACCTAGGACACTTATACTATAATAACACAACACAACCTATAAGATAAATAGGTATTATGGCAGCGTATTTAAAGACCAAGGACGGTTGCTCTCCAGTCGCCCTTGAAGCCCTTGAAGCCCACGTAGATGTTTTGTCGCCTTTTACGACACGCCGCCCTAGCCGCAGGTGTCAGTATTCTTATTACGCATTTGCAAGGAGAGTAATTAATACTACAAATAATAATTGCAAATAGAGTACAAATTACAATAAAGAGTACAAATTTTTTCAGTATATTTTATTTAGCTGAATATTCTTTCATTTAATATTCACCCTCTGTAGAAATATCAGCTCATCGCCAGTTGTTACACCGGTTAAATTTGGGCACGTACACGTTAATGATCGCACACGCTTATGTACGTGTTAATTCCTTGTTTACTTGTAGATCGTATCGTTTTGATCGTGTTTGGGTTGTCTTGTTCAACATGTAAACTTTGACTCACGCGAATCGCGTATGTAAATGTTTTTATTTAAACACTTTTTAGAAGTAAACCCCTCCAAATAAACTAACAAGAATTCGGTCACACGCATAGGGAATAGATAATATATGATGCGATATCCCGTTTACATCGTACATTTTTTTTAAACATAAAACTGTTCTCCGTGCAGGGACGCAGTAAGTATACTGTCCCCTGCGGACGGGGTCAGCTTGTCATAAAAGGGGACAAAATCACCTTAACTAAGTGTTAGGGCCCCAAGCCCTCTAGAAGGCAACTCCTGGCCTATATATATGTCGCCATAATAATATTGTGTTGTGTTCCGACATTAGTGATGGAGGTTCTCCTACGTGGACAGAAGCCTAGTCGCGGTTTCCCTAGCGTCGAAAACATGTAGTAAAACTGACTTACTTTTGAAATTTAGTTTTATTATCATCTCTTAAACAACGATTTCTGGAAAACACACTCAACGTAACAACTGAACGCGAAAACATTTCCGAACATATCTGAGAGCATACTGACTGAATTACTTCAAACTACCTTGCACGTAGAAAAAGTAAAGTAAGTAACATGGTAGTGTCAGCCATCCACCACTCAAGAACGGGCTGGTCCAATATCAATTTCCTATGCTTTTTTGGATTCATCTACGCCTTGAATAGCAGAATAAGTATTAAAATATCGTATAATAACTATTAACTATAAAATTCACAAAACAATGTATGATATGAAAATTGAAGAGAAAATTTGTTCTCAATTTTATAAACAATAATAAATATATGAAAGAAAATAATAATGGTATAAAATAAATAAATATTATTTTTTTAATTTCACCCGACCGCGGGTGTCGGAAGGTATGTGGGACGTCGTAACTACCCTCTAAAAAGCTCGCTGTTCTCTTATAGCCTAGTGCCTGGGTCAACGGACAATGGGGATTGTCTAAAATTTTTAACCATTCGAATTAAAATTATTTTTTGAAAATTTAGAGCATTTTGGTAAACTAATTTGAATATTTTGAAGATTGGCTCAACAGTTATTTAAAAAAAATGTTTAAATATTTTAAATTTTAAAGGTAAGTGACGTCATCACACGGCACAATGGACTGTGCCGTTGCCTCACTAGAAATAATTTAAAAAATTGAAAGCTGTTAACACCATGTCATCCATCTCATAATTGTCAAAGTTCATACGAAAAAAAGAGAAGTTGCAGGAAAAATTATTATTTTTGACATTTATAAATTTGACACATGACAGATTATCAATACTTGCCACTTACTTTTTATTTTCTGAGGCAACGATATAAACTATACGGTGAAATTTGAAGGGCAAAGAAGGTCAATCATATTTTATCAAAAATATCAATAAAATATGAATATTTTTCATAATTAATTAGTCCGTAATGATTAGTAACCTTATTCCTCTAAATGGTTTTTCAATTACAATATTTAAAAAAATGAACAATGCCCATTACTGGCCGGCCCATCACGTGGCTCAGGTTTCTTCTTCTTCTTCCTGCTCTTATCCCATATTATATGGGGATGGCACAACATGTTCTCTTCTTCCACTCTCTTCTGTTATACGTCATCTCAACATTCACACCCTTTTTTGCCATATCATCTTTTACGCAATCTCTCTACTTCTGTATCTATCCATTTCCATTTCTATCGTTGTCGTTGTCATAACCAATGCGTAGGGAAAAATACCAATTCTTCCCTACGCATTACATGGCCAAACCACGCTTTCCTTTTTAGTTTTTCAATAACTAGCGCTATTTTCACACTTTATTTAATATACTCATTTCTAATTTTATCCATTTTCGTAACTCTATCCGTGCAGAGGCGGAGAAAGAATATTAACCTCTGCGGCCGGGGTCGGCCTGTTGTAAAAGGCGACAAAACAACCCACCCTAGCTACGTGGTAGGGTCCCAAGCCCATCTGGATGGCGATCACCTTTGGTCTTAAGTATGCCGCCATAATAACCTTGTGTTGTGTTCTGGCATTGATCCAAGTTCCTGTACCCTTATGCGACAGCAGCGTGTTCACGATGCCACTGGCGTTGCAAACACCCATAGGTGACGGTAACTGCTAAATTCTAACCGGGCCGTTAGCCTTTCTGCTGTTCTACAGTAATAAAAAAAAGAAACTCCACCCCCTCTGTGGCCCAGCATACAATACGATAGGTCTTATTATTACGGATTCATAAATTTTACCTTTGAGTTTAAGTGGTACTCTTGGGTCACAAATTGTTCCTAAGACCTGTCGCCATTTCATACATCCTGCATTCGCTCTATTTTGTACATCTCGGTCTATGTCAGCGTCGTCCTGGATTAATGATCCGAGGTACCGGAAGTGGGAGCAAGTTGGCAGCGCCACGCCTCCTAAGTTAATCGGGGTAAAGTCGAATTTAGCATACATTTGACATCAGGCTGACGAATTTATCTTATATCGTTAAACGAGCAATTCTTGTATATATATATAATTGGAATCTCGGAATCGGCTCCAACAATTTTCATGAAATTTAGTATACGGGGGGTCCGGGGGCGATAAATCGATCTAGCTAGGAATCATTTCTAGAAAATGTCATTTTATTCGCTTTTTTTTATTGGAAGAAAAATAACAAAAATGTGACTCTTCCTGACATCTATCGGCGAATAATAATACTATTTTTTTTAAATGTGACTTCCTGACATCTACCGGCGAATAATTTAAGCTGAAAAATGACTCTTCCTGGCATCTATCGGCGAATAATAATACTATTTTTTTTAAATTGCTTTAACGACACAACACTAAAGCTATTCAATAAGAATAATTCAATAAGAAGTCAATGAGTGTTTGCTTTGAGGTTAGACTAAGAAAATCAATTGTTAATTTCCAAAAAACACAATTTATAAAAATAAAAAAATACCGAGCAAAGCTCGGTCATCCGGATATTGATACATTAAAGAAGTAAGCCCGTGAAGAATAACCTAGGGATGATAAGCGATGAAGAAACAGTTGAAATATCTTTTATACTGTTTGGAGTTATACTTTTTAAGTGCATTTGAAAAAATTATGAGAGTAAAATTTTTACGATACTATTATGATGAGGTTAGTTTATAACTGTTTACATTATTTACATCTTATCCATTCAGGGGCGGAGAAAAAATACTGACTTCTGCGGCCAGGGTCGGCCTGTCGTAAAAGGCGACAACACAACCCACCCTATGTGGTAGGGCCTGGTCCGGATGGCGACCTTTCGTCTTAAGTATGCTGCCGTAATAACTTTGTGTTGTGTTCCAGCATTAGTCACCCAAGTTCCTGTACCCTTATGGGACAGCAGCGGGTTTGCGATGCCAATGGCGTTGCAAACACCCATAGGCGACGGTAACTGCTAAATTCTAAGCGGGCCTTCAGCCTTTCCGATGCCTAATTAGTGATGTTGATCACGTTTAGTAATCATTGAAGTATCAGGAAAATTAATTAATATTCAGCACGTTCTGCAAATATGCTGGTGGCATAATTTAAATTCGCATAGCCTAAAGGTGTCACAGATATTGCTACTCAAGAAACTAGCTGAAAGACGAAATATGAATTAAGAAAAAAATGTTTGCGCATATTTTTTTTATTTATTGCTGAGGAATAGCAGACTGATTTATGGCCTATGAATATTTGCAACGCTATGGGCACCGCGAACATACTGCTGTCCCATAGGGATAAAGGAACCTCGGTCACTAATGCCGGAACACAACACAAGGTTATTATGGCGGCATACTTATAAACCAGGGGTGGTTGCAGACAGGTGGACGTGCTTGGGGCACTACCACATAGCTAGTATTGTTTTATCGCTTTGTACGACAGGCCGACCCCGTCCGCAGGGGTTAGTACTCTTTATCCGCTCCTGTACGGATAAAAATTTCCCGTCATACTGTTTAAAGATTTGACGCTTTAATCGTTCAATTCAGTCGCATTAATAAAAAAATTCTCACCGTTTCTTCTTAAAATTATAGTGAAGAGTTTTGTTTTCGCAACAAGCAAAACCGGCACCTAGATAGCATAGGCAATGCTGGTTTACAGGTGTCAGTAAAAACTTGCCTTTCGTTTTAGGTGTTGTTCAATAAATAAAATTTAATTCAATAAAGTTGAACTCTAAAATTAACTTTGCAGAGAAATATAGTTTCGTTGAATGTTTAGTTAGAGATCAGCGTCTTGCACTAATAAAACGATTATGTATGTGAATATAAAATATATAATCATAACAACCCATGGCGTTCCACTGTTGGGCTTAGGCTTCCCTGAGAGACTAGACATTATACCCACCAAGCTTGTCCAAGATTGATTTGCAGGTTGCAAATACCGGTGATCTCAGCATCCAGATTTCAGAGCAATTACAGTATAACATGCACATTGAGAAAAACTACCTAAGCGATACATCAGTCGCGCGTGATACGTCATTGCGTTCAGATACTTTAGTCGCAATACGGTATGTTCGTGTTCTGTAAACTACCTTCATATTTTATTTAAACATAAATGAGTTCAAGTTGTATCAGTGAGCAACAAGTTATGTGACCGAAAGAAACTGACAAGGAAAATAGTATTAGCAAAGTTTTGACCAGACGACCTGTTGACAAAATAATTCATGAAGATATGACCTCAGATGATTCAAATTTTCTTAACGTGAAAAAGGGGCGGCATAAGTATAATCTTTCTAGGAATTATAATAATAGGAGCTGCACAACGGATACTAAACACGCAGAAATAGAAAGTAATAATTATGGGATGTTTATCACTTAGAAAGAAAATGTCTTTTCGAAGCAAATCAAATTGTTTAAATTTTTGAGGTCTGAAAATGTAAAAGGTATTTTAAATTAAATATTGCCTGTAAAAATCCATTTAAAGTACTGTTAATATTTGAAAAGAAAGAAAATACTGAGCAATTAATACAGTGTAAGAACATAAGTAAGTTAGAATATAGATGATGTAATTTTACCATGAATTAAATGTATCTTATGGAGTTGGTAAGAATATCGAATTAGACATAAAAAACTACACACGGTACATGCCATCCAGGACTCTATATTTGTCTCCGAATGTAATAATAATGAACCTTTATATACAAATTTAACCTAAAAAAACACTTCTTTTTGTTTCCCTTTCTTACAATTTCATGTCAGTTATATCATCATCATCATTTCAGCCGGAAGACGCCCACTGCTGGACAAAGGCCTCCCCCAAAGATCTCCACGATGATCGGTCCTGCGCTACCCTCATCCAACCTATTCCGGCGATCTTGACCAGATCATCGGTCCATCTTGTGGGGGGCCTACCAACATTGCGTCTTCCGGTATGCGGTCGCCATTCGAGGACTTTTCTGCCCCAACGGCCATCAGTCCTTCGAGCTATGTGCCCAGCCCACTGCCACTTCAGTTTTGCAATCATCCGGGCTATGTCGATTACTTTGGTTCTCCTGCGAATCTCCTCATTTCTGATTCGATCTCGCAGGGAAACTCCGAGCACAGCCGTCTCCATTGCCCTCTGAGCGACCACGAGCTTTCTCATAAGGCCCATAGTTAGCGACCACGTCTGCGTTCCGTATGTCATCACTGGCAACACACATTGGTTAAAAACCTTCGTCTTGAGACACTGCGGTATTTGGGACGAAAAGATTTTACGGAGCTTCCCAAACGCTATATGTCAGTTATATGCGTATTCATAAAATATGGCTTATATAGCAGCTTGTATTTTGAGCTTATCAAATATGTACTATGCCGATAAGTATTTTCTCCAAGCCAAACAAAGGCTGTCGTAAATAAGAACGTGTTCCGTATGAACAAAAGTATGGCGTTTTGTTCCTTGCACACCTTTACCTGGGTCAATGAATGCAAATTGTTTAGAGCACTCTCTTCGGCTACCCTCGCCCCGTAAACGGTAACGCCCCTAGCCCGCATTTTTATTTTCACTACGCTAGCATTCGCTTCGCGTTTATTTTGTCAGGCATTATTAAAGCTATCAGGTAAGATTTTTCTGCACAGTGAGCACACGAGTTACCAAAGTTTTGACATTTTGAATTTGACAAATAATATGAAGTCAAATGTTACATATTAGTAGGATAATATATAATCCTTATCCGTGCAGGGGCGGAGAAAGAATACTAACCTCTACGGCCGGGGTTGGCATGACGTAAAAGGCGACAAAACAACCCACCTTAGCTACGTGGTAGGGCCTCAAGCCCGTCTGGATGGCGACCATCTTTGGTCTTAAGTATGCCGCCATAATAACCTTGTGTTGTGTTCCGGCATTAGTGACCTAAGTTCCTGTACCCTTATGGGACAGCAGCGTGTTCGCGATGCCACTGGTGTTGCTAACGCCTATAGGCGACGGTAACTGCTAAATTTAAAGCGGGCTGTCAGCCTGTCTGCTGTCCTACGCAATAAAAAAAAAAAAAAGATGACACTGTCTGAATATATCAAGTTTATTTATTTATTTAAAATATATTTAAATCAAGAGCTTACACGAATATTCAACGAAAAAGTTATCCAAATATTGAACATATAAAACCATTTTTGCAACAGCCTAACCCCATTCTCGGATAATTGCGAGATCCACTCAAAATAATCACTACCAGCTGTGCGAAATTGTTTTTCGCAAACAAAAAAGCGCCCGCGCGGGTAATCAGCACAATCGGCCAATAGTGTTTAAATGTGCCCACATTAACGGGAGTGGCGTGGCGGTCGGGCCTCGTAAATTCACCTTGCAGATATTTGTTTCCCTAGATCTTCTTCCGGCCCATTAATCCAAAGTACACCAGATAACTCACTAGCGTAGTTTTTAAAGATTGGATAAATTTTAACAAAGATTATTGGGTGGGACATACTCGTAAGCCAGCCAGAAAATTCACTAGATATTTACATGCGAATAAAGAAACGGGTTTGTTTCCTAAGATCATCATAGCGATAAATCCAGTTCCATGTTTAGTATAGTTGGAGCTGAAAAAGAAAATTAAATTGCCATCAGTTTAATTTCCTTACTTTTCATGGGATTGTAAATTTGAAATACCTCTATGCAAGCAACTTGTTTTGAAATACTCAAAATTTTTTCACATTTTATATCCATTTTTCCATCTATGAATTACTGTTACATTGAAAGGTATTTAAAACTACAATTAGAGGGAAACTAAATGTAATAGGCTATATATATATATATATATATATATATATATATATATATATATATATATATATATATATATATATATATATATATATATATATATATATATAATACATTTCTCAATAAATAGCCTTTAGCTCTGCAATGGTACAATATAAGCTGTAATTATTTTTAAAATATCATCACCAGCCTACTGAAGTCTACTAACTCTAGCCATAAGCCTTTCACAAAATATACTATTTCATTCTGTAGCATGTAAATAAATATAAAATAAATAAGTTTAAAAATGCCACTTCCAGTAACTTAATTCTATGATCTTGACCAATGTATCACAATGGTTGTTATCAGGTTACCAGGTAAGAAATATAGAAATGTTGCGAGTGGAATGAGTTGGAATGAGGATGTATTGGTGGGTAATGAAAGCCTTAACGTGAATACGTATGCTTCAATTTGATAACATAAAAATAATATTCTTTTTTATTGTATAGTTATGTATGCAGAAAGATGAAATGAAAGATGAACAAGAGGATTTCTTATTTTTGTAGTTCACAGAAATTTTTAAAAGAATTTCTTAAGGATTCACAGAAGACAACCAGTGAAGTTCTTTTGCGAGTTGAAGGACCAAAAAGGCATCGTATATTTACGTTAATTTATAAAAACTTCCTTACAGGGTTGGAAAAAGCTGTTGAAGCTTCACTTGCTTCTGCAAAAGAGTTATGGTTGCGAAGGAATTAGCGGAGAGGAAACAGGCTAGGCTCTCCTCCGGCTTACACAGAGTCACTCACACGGGGTCGTATTCAAATTGTATAGTTGTATTCAAATTGACGTCTAGATGTTGTATTGGATACATAGAATACTTCAATACTTAGAAAGTGGTATTAATTACCTTGCCTTGCATTAAATATATCGAAGGAGGTATTCTTAATTTCATACTAGATTAAAACACCACATACACATGTAGGGTACATTCAAATAATACTTTTCAAAGTACGTTATTGAAGGTATTTAATTAAAAATTGTAACATGTGGGGCTTCACATTTTTTCAATGCAAGTTTTCTCAACTTCGTTAACCTGGTTTAGTTTTTGCGTTAGCAACCTTGTTCAATAGTGTCCATGTCCATAAAATACGATTGTATGATCTGAAAATATTTATTTTGTAGGTAGTTCGATAATTGTATGTTTATAATTATATTATACTGATAATGCATGCACTAGTGTGCACAGCTACTTTTTATTGCATTACCATTATCCGTGCAGGGGCGGAAAAAGAATACTAATCTCGGCCGCCGGGGTCGGTCTGTCTGGATAGCGACCACCTTCGGTCTTAAGTATGCCGCCATAATAACCTTGTGTTGTGTTCCGGCATTAGTAACACAAGTTCCTGTACTCTTATGTGACAGCAGCGTATTCGCGATGCCACTAGCGTTGCAAACACCTATAGGCGACAGTAACTGCTAAATTCTAAGCGGGCCGTCAACCTGTCTGCTGTCCTACAGCGTTAAAAAAACATGAGAAGAGTCCGCTAGTTTGCAAGCTACAGAGTATGAGAATGGGCATAGCAATGTAGCCAAGAAAAGATAAAAATTCCGATTTCAACATCATCAACAAATTGACTATAATTTAATTAAACGTAAATTTCAATGTGATTTCACTTCAAAGACTTTATACTCTGGTCACATAAAATAGTTTAAACAACTCGTCCCTAGAACTCACTATATTCACAAGTTTACAACTAAACCTTTTGAGTATCACAAGATTGTTTCAGAAGTATACATAGAATTTGAAAGGAATTATTTAACGAGGTAGTATAAAGTTTGGTTTATTTGTTAAAATTTATACTAATATTCACTTGTTTCTTGGCACAGGATCTGAGAATAGTGCTGAACCTGAAATGGCACATAGTTACGTTACTAGTATATATTATCCGGTCTGTGTTCCTCATAAATGTCCCTGTGGCAGTGATGTCGACCAGCTAGGACATTACGGACTGTCATGCCAAAAAATTGCAGGCCGCTTCTCGAGACATGCCACACTTACGATATCATTCGCGGATCCCTTGCCACCGTCAACGTACCAGGTCTACTTGAGCCGACTGGTATTGTAAGAGATGATGGCAAGAGACCGGACGTTATGAATTTGATTCCATGGAGGATGGGCCGGGTGCTGGTATGGGATGCAACCTGTTCAGACACGCTGGCCCCTTCCCATCTACATGGAACCAACAACAGAGCTGGTGCGGCTTGTGAAGCGGCTGAAAAAGCTAAAGCATGCAAATACAAGGGTCTAGGCTCCGAATATGATTTTGTCCCATTCGGTGTCACCATTCGTCCGTGGGGTCCTAGCGCTATGAGGCTTTTTAAGGAAATAGCAGTAGTATATCAGTTGTTTAGTAAATAACCCAAGTACTTTTGTATTTGTAGAGTGAATGGATACAAAAAGAGTTAAATGATAAAAAAAAAGAAAAATTATATTTGGTTCAAGTAAATATCGAACCCATAGATTTCAATGTAAAAAGTCACCACTGAACTTCACCAAGCGTGCTGTTTTTAAAAACAATAGAATTTCAAATAAAACAACAAAACAAACAATTGCGTTTCATTTATTTTCGTTTCCCAATAGTTTATTGAAAACATTCTGACAGTTAGAAAGAATTTTAACTATTTACATTATATTTATCATAAAAAACAATAATATTATTTTAATAAAATCATTACCTAATAACAGAATAGGCATTTTATACCTTATAAATAAGAATTGCCAACATTTAAAAATTAACTAAATTTGGTAAGTTTTGGTTACTTGATGATTTTTACCATTATTATGATATTGAATTATTAACATTGCGACAATTACTTCGTTTACAAGATATCCCAAAAATATACTTCATACTCTAAAAAAAACATCATAGTAGGTTATTTTGTATTTTATTTTCTATAAGTATATCTAGGAAATCGTAAAATGCGACATATGTATTACTTCTTTTGCTGGTTGCAATGCAATACTTATTTCAACATTTTCTTGTGCCTTTTTGGTCAATGAAAGTTTTAAAGAAATAACGACACAGAAAGATGCAATGAAGTATGATATTACTACGTAATAGCATGTCTCGGGTTCTGAACTATAAATTTCATACACGGGGTAAAAGAAAAAAAAACAGATCAGAACCGACTCAAAGGACAAGTTGCCTTGATATTTCGTACGTACATCAAAGCATTTTGTTAATGATTCTTAGAGAGAATAAAAAATATTACAATTTCTTGTCCGTCCTAAAGTTAATTTGTATATTTTATTGCGACTTCGTACCCCGTATACGGCGAGCGTCTCGTAGTAGTACACAATCGTAGCATTGAAGTTAGTTACAGCAGCAGTTATGTACCTTACTACGCTACGATTAGCTACGTGAAACGTAGCTGTTACAATTTGATTGTTAAACAAAAATCTCGTACTAAACAAATAAATAACAAAAATATATTGTGATAAAATATTGTATCTTACCAAATTTTAAAGTCAATCAAAAAAATATCATTATTCAATACTAATTAATTTTGTCAAACAATAATTTCGTACAATACAAATTTGTTACTTTAATACAAACGTAACTTATTCCGATAAAATGAAATAAATTACGACAGTGCGCGGTGGTTAAATGATGACGTATTATGCTAGATTTTCCTTTGGATCGTACGATTTTGGTATATAAATGTTTGAAGACTCGATAGGGGGTGGCTCAAGCTCATGCACCACATTGTCCGGAAGAGGCATTTTTCGAAGACCTCAACTGGTAGTCCTTACGAAGTCGTTGTGAATATTTGTTTTTGAAGTTATACTTCTTTTGGGGCGTTAGGGAAAAATGATAAGAGTAAATTTTTACGATGCGCATACTGTTACTTAAAACCGACACCCTGAAGTTAGCTAGTCAACATTTTTAAAATATAAAATCTCTGTAATCCAAAATGAACTGTAATATATTTAAATAGAGCATAAATTGCAATGTAATAGATTTCAAAACGTTTTCCGTTGCTTAGCAACGGAGACGACAGCCATATTGGTTCAATAAATTCAACAAAATATTGAAGTAAATTTATATAAAATATACCGTGGTGGCTGATATTTATTAACAATTTATTAATTTAAAGATAATTTACTGTGATTATAAGTAATAAAAGAGGTTTTTAAAATATATTGTTGAATAAAAATTGTATTTTTTGTTTTTAAAACTCCGCAGAAAGGCAAATTTTTAAAAATCGACATAGTGTAACTTGTAACTATCTGTAACTTTTTAACAATTTATTGATTTAAAGATAATTTACTGTGATTATATAAAAGTGATTTTTACATATTACTTTGAGTACATTTTTAGAATTTGAGGTTAGTTGAAAATAACTTTTTCTACAAACGTAAGATAACGCGAAGGATAATTTTTTAGAACAATTTTTATCTTGTTACGTCAAAGAAGTATAAACTTCTTACATGCGTACAAAGTAAACACACACTTTTTTATTTTTTTATATCTACATATATCGGAATTCATCATCTTAGCTGAGAATTCAGGTTACTTTTGTTATATTTTTTTTCTTGGATAGTTTTCAATATATTTATTACCTTATCCATACTAATATTATAAATATGAAAGTAACTCTATTTGTCTGTTTGTTTCGTTTTTTTTTCACATCTAAATTAAACTCTTCAATATTAATTTTGTTTGGAAATGGTACATTTTGGTTTTTATAAAACCATCTATTTAATATGTTAACTTCAGATTTGTTTCTGGAATTCGCATTGCACAAAGGGATTTAAACCCTAAAAATCTTAGTGCAGACAAGAATTGTTTACTGAAAGTAAAATTGACAAGTTACTACCAAACAGACATTGTAACAAGTAGTAATGAAATGCAAAATAATTTTGGATTCCCAACTTTCTACACGTTAGGGCTCTCTCAAGGGATACTACTTCCACAAAGTTATTAGCTGTGTTATTTCAAAGGGAGTTCATTTGTTATCTAATTTGGATTTATATTTAGATATGAATACTTTTTAAAAGACTTTTATTATTTCTATAGGACAGCAGACAGGCCGATGACCCGCTTAGAATTCAGCAGCTACCGTCACCTATTATTTGCAACGCCAGTGGCATCGCGAACACGCTGCTATCCCATAAGGGCACAGGAACTTGGGTCTAAAATGCCGGAACACAACACAAGGTTATTTATGGCGACATACTTAAGACCAAAGGTGGTCGCCATCCAGACGGGCTTGAGGCCCTACCACGTAGCTAGGGTGGATTGTTTTGTTGCCTTTTATGACAGGCCGACCCCGGCCGCAGAGGTTAGTATTCTCTCTCCGCCCCTGCCAGGATGAAGAAGACTGTAAATTTACCGTGTTTTTATAGTAATTGGTAGACATAATAAAATTCTTCAGTGTGTAGATGCGTCCCTTTGTTGTCAATATAGTATTTAGTGTTACTGTATACACATTGGGTCAATAAACTGTCTAAAAGTTATAGTAGTAGAGATTGAACTTAAGTTTTTTGGTTTTAAATCGAGTGCGATACCATCAAACGGTAGTAGGTTAAGAATTTATGTTTTTATATTGCTTCCGTTTTCATTTAGTATCAAATCAGGTTTCATTTTTAATTATTATTATGTAAAGATTTGTGTAATGTTCAACTAATTTAATTATTTGAGTTAATGTATTCTAATTATATTCATTAAACGAATAGTGTGAAATATCCCCTATGCATTTCTTTTAAAATACAAAATTTGTGTCATTCATCTGTGGTAACGGTATATGATATTATTTATCTAAATTTACGAAATGATTAATAAGAAAAAATATTTATTTAGGAATTTAATATAAAAACATATTAGTTTAATTTTGTAAATAAAACATAATAAATTTTGTTTTCAGAATAAAATAGTTCATTCAGTACTGATGGGCTTTTATATTAATAGTTAATTTATTTTAAAATAATAAAAACGAAAAAGTGGTTTGAATTTAAAATGTTGTTCTTTTTCAATTTTATACTAGTTAATAATTTATTAATTTTGTTTAATGATTGAAATTTATAATGTACAGTTTATATGCGTTAATTAATGAAAAAATAAATTGTATAATAAGCTATTATGTTTCTTCGATAATAGCATGTACACTTTACATTCAGAATCGCGTTGTACATAACGTATCTTGTTTCAATTAAGACACAAATAGTATTACATAACGATATAATACAAAACATATTTACAATTGAATTATTTACAAATTAATAAATCGTTTTATGAACGTCTCAAAATTTTATTCACGTTTATGAGAAGTAATATTACGTCGTTTAATACATGAAGCTGAACTGAACCATTGAAGTTCTTGTCAGTTCAGATGCCAGTCTTTTTACTGCGGCTGGAGTTTGTGATACGTGAAACGGGTGAAATTAATTAGTTATTATATCGAGGGGTGAAAGGTTAATTATTTTAAATGTCATTTTTTAAACTTTACAGTAAAGCTTTCTGAAGTTATGCATGAAAAATTGCTGATTCCAAATATATACTCAATATTACCCAAAATGTCGCTTAAAAGACTCCTCGATATTATAGTAACTCTGTCTCACCCAGTCACCTAATAAACCGCTTATCCATATCAGAATCATTACGAAGCTTATTTGATATCTGAAATTAAGTTACTTTTTATATTTAATATAACTAAATTTATTTAAAGAATAACTAAACGCTATTGGAAATTAAAGATGTACATAACTTATATGTCTTTTACAATTATAATTAAACAAATAAAACATAAATAAGCACCCTCATGACCAAATTGAGTGACCATTGCCTGGCATCAGCGGAAGATCAGCGCTGGTGAAATTAACCAGCAAGCCGCTAAGCTGATGTCAATTTAGGAAAAAAATTAGCTTAAGTTAGTTTTAAACTCATTTTGTGTATATTTTAATTCGAAAATAAAAATTATTTTCTTTTCTATCTTTCTATTCGATAATAAGTAATAAATGTTTACTGATAAAATCAAATTTGATAGTTTTTTAATAAAATTAATTTGTATTTCATAAACATGAATAAATTTTGGGGCGTTAAAATCGTATTACATTAGTGGTAATATATAATATTGATCACAATTTGTGATTTCTAATAATTAGGATAATTGTCAGTTTCGTTTAATATAATATGTATAATACATTGTGAGAAATATTTAGTACATTTCGCTATTAATGTTATTTAAGTATGTACCTAGTAGCTTTAATGACCACAGTTGACCGATCTGCAGGTCAGAGTTCTATTTCACGATGTCATGCAACGCTTAGGCAGTTTTTTTTCTCTAATTTGCATATTGTAACTTAACAAAAACATCTACATTGCTAATTCATCTTGAAAAAGCGTGGCGGGAATATTGTCCCTTCTCTGTTTGGAAGCCACCATTGAAGTAGTCAATTCCACAGTTGCATCAATGGCCTGAGTATAGAGCTATATATTGCATACTGTCCATAGCAAAACTATCGATCTGAAATCTTCTAACACTTGTGCAGGGAGGTTAGGGTGTCAAGACGGCTTCTCTACCTCGGCATAGACTCAGGGGGCGACTACCGCAGGCTTTGAGTTGGCATGCATGCCTGTGTGAGCTATGGCGAAACCAGCGTATGTCGTTTTCAACGCTCGTGCGTGGAACATGATTTTCTTGTGCTGAGACAGCCAATAGAAAGAAATGTAATATAAGGAAAAGATTTGGATGAATTTATTATTAGTAGGCTGCCTAGCCTCCCAAATTTGGAAGGAAAACTTAGTTATAAAAAGGAGCTGTTTTTCATGAAGCTAAGCCTTAGTAGTATTTGTGGAATCTCTTAAATTTCGTAAGATCTATGAAATAAACATTATTAGCTAACTTCTATTTTTATCATTTAAATAATTGTTTAATTTTTTTTAAAGACTAGCGCTCAAAAGATCTTAGTGTCGGCGGGTAAATACAGTTTTTCTGCATTGAATTTTATAAACTCTGTCTAATATAATTTTTATCCGTGCAGTGGAGGAGAAATAATGACCTCTGGGGCTGGGCTCGGTCTGTCGTAAAAGGCAACAAAACAACCCACTCTACCTACGTGATGGCGACCACCTTTGGTTTTAAGTATGCCGCCATAATAGCTTTGTGTTGTGTGCCGGCATTAGTGACCCAAGTTCCTGTACCCTTATGGGACAGCAGCGTGTTCGCGATGCCACTAGCATTGCAAACACATATGGGCAACGGTAATTGCTAAATTAAAGTGGGTCGTCAGCATGTCTGCTATCCTACAACAATAAAAAGAAAAATAAAGATATGAGTAAACTGTTAAACGAGAGTTTCACGAATAACGAAGCCAAGGATGAACGTCTTATTAGAACTGTACCTTCAGCATAAAGTGAAAATATGAGATATGCGGGGATATCATCAGATATCGCAAGCATCTTGAAAACCACTCTCTGTCCTCTTTCCAAACGATGATGTTTCAGACATGTTACTTAGATGTGTGGACTGACGGGGAAAGACCGTTAGGAACGTTAGGAACTCTCACATTCGCGGCAGATTTATGTCCGTGACATTGCAGATAAATTGCAGGAGTGTCGCCTCCACTGGTATGTCATTCTTTACAGCAGCCGGCTACTTACGTGGGCTACAAAAGTCTAGCCATGCCACCTCCCCCGGGCCTTGGCAGAAGGCTAATAGATTCGCTGCCAGGGATGTTGAAGACCGTGCGAAGTGAAAGTTTAAGTTGTAGCCGGAATTTCACACTAAGCTGAAGATGACTGTTTCATGTTCCACCCCAAACGTGAATGTGAACAAAGCCGTGGGTGCAATGAGACAAACAATGTGTTAAAATAGAATATTAAGTAGTCATGAAACATCCCCAAACTTAGATCGAACTTAGCTAGTAAAACAAGTTACGCTACATATGTTATCAAGTTACGCAGCTTAGCATGCTGAGTTACTTGTTAGTTGTAACTTCATTGAGTTCTGCTGAAGTATTTTACATATACTTTTGGTACTTAAAGTTTAGAAGTTTGGTATATTACAAATTATAAATAACACATCATACATCATCTACTCGTAGTTCCAAGTAATAGCAGAGCGCTCGTTTTATGGGTACTAGATAACTAATATTATTTTATTATATTCACAAAGAATAGGGACGGGAATGGAACCCGTGTCCAACGCAGGTATTACGATGTGCAAAGGTTGGAAGGTAGCTACGGAGGTCGTTAAATTATTGAAAGTTAGGCCCATAAAATCTCACTACTTGGTTATGACCATTCGTAAGGGTCAGTATATCCGTCAAACTTATTCAAAGTGGGTTGGTAGATTAAATACACTGGTGATTTTTTTAAATTAAGATTTATACTAAATAGTATCTCTAGTAATCTAAATTTAAAAGAAAATCACCAAATAATAAAATTATTAAGATGTTTTTCTTCAACGTGTACGTGATAAGTACTATACTAGGAGACCAGAGGTCCTGAGTTAGAATCATCATTCCATGTACCGACGGAGAAGGAAAACATCGTGAGAAAACCTGCATACTAATATATAATAGGAGACGGTAACTGCTTATTGTTAAGTGGGCCGTCAGCTTATCTGCTGTTCTCTGCTATAAAAAATCCACCTTGGACAAGTGTGGCAGGTATACTGCACTCTCTAGGGCGAGGCCTGAGCCCAGCTGGAGTACGGTATGGGATGTTATGATATATGTAAATTATGATTTTCACGCCTAATGTACATCTTAAAAACTTCCCTAAACGGTGCTTGTCATCGTTGGATTCGAACTCATTACCTCTAAGTTGATCTTCGTATGACAAATCTTGACTATCACATAATCCACATCACAGGGTACGATTTACAATATACTAACTGATTCATCAAACGTTGTTCTGCTGTATAAATAAAAATAACATTTTGTAGTTCGAATTGTAAATCTAAACCATACTATATAAGTAGCTGAATTATTACAAAAAAAAATCGTCCTAATCTTTCTAGCTGTTTACAAATTTAAGCACATATGCATAGAAGAATTGTATATACGAGTATGTAATTTCTAGGAGGTAAAAATTAAAATAATTTAATTGAAAATTATTAGGAAATTGTACTAAAATATTTCTCATTTCAAATTCTCGTAACTATTCATTGCGTTATTAATACTACATATTTACTATATATTATACAAAATTGGACAAGTTTAAAAGTTCACAACCATTTAGAAATTAAATGACGAAACCAAAATACAATTAACAATAAACTTATTTAAATTTTAAATAATACAAATATTCTTTTTCCATATAGAGATAGAGTACAGCGGCTGAATATTTGATACTAACAGTTTTTTTCTTGCACAGAACCCTACATTTAAAATAAAAATAAATTAATTTTAAAATAAAAATTATTTGATATTTCTTATAGATTTCCTAATCATATTACGTTTTATTCTATTTCTGACGCCTGCAGAGATCATCTGTTCAATCATTCCGTCTTGGTGTATGTGTAATCCTATATCTTTAAACGAGCAATTCTTGTATATATATATATATATATATATATATATATATATATATATATATATATATATATATATATATATATATATATATATATATATATATATATATATATATATATAATAATTGGAATCTCGGAATCGGCTCCAACAATTTTCATGAAATTTAGTATACGGGGGGTTTCGGGGGCGATAAATCGATCTAGCTAGGAATCATTTCTAGAAACTGTCAAAAGGTGGCGTTTGAGTAGTCCCAATTTAAACTGAAAAATGACTCTTCCTGACATCTATCGTCGAATAATAATACTATTTTTTTTAAATTGCTTTAACGACACAACAACACTAAAGCTATTCCAGCAGACGGCGTTGTTAAGTAACACGAAGTCAATGAGTGTTTGCCAAAAAACACAATTTATAAAAAAAAAAATACCGAGCAAAGCTCGGTCATCCCGATATTATGTATTAATTTACGAAACAAAATAATATATAATCCGTGCAGGGGTAGAGAAAGAATACTAACTAACTTCTGCGGCCGGGGTCAGCCTGTTGTAAAAGGCTAGCTGCGTGGTAAGGCCTCAAGCCCATCTGGATGACGACCACCTTTGGTCGTATACCACCATAGTAATCTTGTGTTGGGTTCCGGCATTAATGACCCAAGTTCCTGTACCATTATGGGACAGCAGCGAGTCCGCGATGCCACTGCCGTTGCAAACACTCTTAAGCGACGGTATATGGTAAATTCTAAGGGGGCCGTTAGCCTGTCTGCTGTATTACAGCACTAAAAAAATATAATTTTTGGTACCCATAATCGCTTTGCTACTGCCATTGAGCTTAATGGTGCTGTGTGAATGTTTCGAGCGTATTATATACGATCTTTCATTACTGTGTTATCATCATCATCATCATCATTTCAGCCGGAAGACGCCCACTGCTGGACATAGGCCTCCCACAAAGATCTCCACGACGATCGGTCCTGAGCTGCCCTCATCCAACCTATTCCGGCGATCTTGACAAGATAATCGGTCCATCTTGTGGGGGGCCTGTTACTGTATATTGTCATAGAATAAAACTTATGTCTATTTTTTGACAATTTTTTGACTTTGTGTTCTAGTGCAAGAAAATATGTTAATATATTTCACAAATTTTTACTCTTCAGAGATGCCTGCTGAAGAAAAAGTGAAAAGCTAAGAGGGAGTTATAATCTTCTAGAAATCTGAAAAACTTTAAAGGAAGTGGTAGTCTAGGCAACGGTGACCTGCAAATTATGTACCTGCCGCACTTCAAGATAAACTCTATCTGCCTGGAAATAATTTGACTCAAAAAAACCAAATGAGGGCTTTAAAAGTCTTAATAATATTTATAGTCTTAAATTTTTTTACTTTAAACCCTTTTCAATGTTGTTTAAAACTTTTATCATTTTAATTAGCATATCGATGAGAAGTTAACAGGAGTTCTACTCAATTCACCAGAAGCCAAAGCAAGGAACATAATTGAGCCAAATTAATGGTGTAATTTGTTCAAATAGAAGTTATTGAAGCGTATTATAATTAATTAATTTAATCGAAGAAATATCTTGTAAAGATTTATTGTTAATTTAAAACGGTTTCCTGCTCTAAAGTTATTTTTAAACTAAGAATTTCGATTTTATAATTAATGTGGACAACTTAAGTAATTATTGCTTTTATGAGTTCTAATAAAATTAATTCACTCGTCTAAGTTTGCATAGCTTTTAAGGTTACATTAGCTCTGTTAATCTGAACCAATAACAAATGTTAGTGTGCATTAGACATAAATGTTAAAAAAACTTCATATTTTTTACGAAATAAAACTACTTTAAGTTTAAAAAAAACTATCATTTTAAAATATTACTGATATATATTGTAAATAAGCAGTACAGTATAAATTATATATAATGACACTTAAAGGACTGAGCATTTTTTCAAAGCCAAGCAATTGCGTTTAAAAGAGTTTGTCGTTATAAAGAGTTTACACTGTTTATGTAACATGAAAGTGTATGTTATATACCTCAAGTCCCCTCAACTTGACAAACGTAAGAAACTTATAAGCCTAATGCATCTTCACAGGCGTCATCAGTGGAGGTTATATGAATGCAAAGACCGGGATGTGGAGCAAATTGAGAAAGCCTACGTTTATTCTACTTTTCATATCACAAACTGACCTAAACTGGCTAAATGTTTGAACTTCTGATGAATCGGATGTAACCATTTTACGTAATACAATCTATATACAATTTTACAAACAATTTGTTAACATATATTTAAATTTTAATAATTATTTTTATCCTACCTACTGTTATTATGAAACTTAACTATAGATTCTGAGTGTACGCTTAATTAGATTTACTTAAAAGTTCTTAAAGCTTGTCTTAACTTAATATAAAATTTAAAAGGAAATTGCATTGAGAACAAAGTTTTAATGGGGTTTTTTGAAGTGTAGAACATTGTTGAAAATTAAATTATCTAATAAATTCTAAAGAACATTGTAGATCATTTTTAGTGATAACATTTAATATATATAAAATTATATTTCAAATTGATTACAAAATAAACGTTTTGTTTAAATCTTTTACACAAAAATTTATTGAAAATATATAAACAATTTCAACGTTCCGAAAATAATTATGACAATAATTATCCATGCTGGGGCGGAGAAAGAATACTAACCTCTGCGGCCGGGGTCAGCCTGTCGTAAAAGGCGACAAAACAACCCACCCTAGCTACGTGGTAGGGCTTCAAGCCTGTTTGGATGGCGAATACCTTTGGTCTTAAGTATGCCGCCATAATAACCTTGTGTTGTGTTCCGGCATTAGTGATCTAAGTTCCTGTACTCTTATGTGACAGCAGCGTGTTCGCGATGCTACTGGACTGGAAGGTAACTGCTAAATTCTAAGTAGGCCGTCAGCCTGTTTGCTGTCCTACAATAATTAAAAAAAAAAACAATTATTTTATTACATTATTCCAATATTAAATAATTATAATAAGAAAATTAAAATTTTAATAAATCTATATAAATTACAATATATCATCCAAATCATCATTATAGCAAATTATCCATTTTACGAAACTCTTTTATGTCTCAAAATAAGTTAATATTATATTCAGACAATAAAAATACAATCAGCACGTGCTTAAAAAGTAATTAACAATATATTTTTAATATTTTACAAATTTAATAATAAATGTTTCACCATATAATTATGATCTGACATTTTGAGAAGCAACATATCCGTGTTTTTCATACCTTATTACCTTATCCTGCCGTGTGGGAAGATCTAGTAGCACTTGGGTTAAAGAAACAACTAAGTATACACTCATCTCTTAACAGTCACGAGTCTCAGTCCGCCTATATACACTGTCCCTATAGCTGCGTGGTTTGTCAAAGAGGTGTGTCGCGAGGTGGGAGGCGCGGGTTGGGCGCCGGAGCCGGCAGCGGCCGGGGCAGCGTGCGCAGGTGCTGCATCGGGATGCCGGATGCGGACGAGCCGCGAGGCAGGGTGCACGAGCCTGACGCGAACCTTGCTGGTGGTGGTATACCTGGTGGCGCGCCCTGAACGAAAAAAAATAATAATTGAACCTATTTAGGAGAATTATTAAAGTAATAACACCTTTGAAGTTATTGCAGTAGTGTACAAATGAAGAGGATAATATTTACGAATAATAATTCTCATAAAACTACAGAGTATTACGGTCATTTATTAGTTAAGTACTTTTTCCATTTTTTTTCAAACTTGGGTAGATTGGAAAGTTAGTTTAGAGGTACGGCGTCTGACAGTGAATTGTCACTGTCACTGAACAACCGCAGCGCCGCTCAATAACTTGCGATCGCTATGCAAAGACACAGGAAAACAAGAATACGTTAATTATTTACCCGATCGCGCCAGTCTGTTCAGTGTTTTTATAAACACGTTATTAGCTAGTAGCTAACTAAGATCGTAGAACTAATGGAAGGTCGCCCTTGCTGCGTTTCTTGGGAATTTTCTATCTATTCCCTCTACTACAATTTCTTTTAAAAAAAAAATCACATTAACTTTATCGTCCGTACTGCCATTTTTTTGCTTTTACTTGCTTAAGACAGCCAACTTCCTTTAACTATTATGACAGCTAACTATTAGGTGGAACTTACCACTGCTTCATGCATCTGATGATTAGGTGGTGGTGCTGTCCTTAATGGACAATAGGCAGGCAAACCACCGCGGACACCTGCCACGCTGCCTCGTGGCCGACCTCCTAAAGGTGGGGAGATAGTTGATACTTGCTGCTGTCGGTAATAGTCCATCTACGCAAAAGATCAACACAGTCAACATTGGAATTATTTTTGTACATATCTCTCCCAAAGTTATAATTTTGTGAGACTTATATATTTTATAATTAAAACTTGTATTTGATACATTCATTTTGTCTAATAATGTATCTTTAATTTCTATTTCTAAAATTTTATCGGTTTTACATCGGTATTACTATTTTTGTGCAAAAACCTGTTATATTGTATAGATCAGAAAACTGGGCTACAAAGATGAAGTATGAAAAAATGTTTTATTTATAATTGAATATGAGTAAATCAAGAGAAATTTAGTAACCAGTGATTGACAAAATGAAAAAATTGTTATGCCGATCCTATATAATGTGTATTAAGCGCAAAAAGAAGAGGACCTATTGCAATGTTAAGAAACACAATTAAATAGCAGAATATGAGAGGCCAAATTTGTTTTTTAAAACTTGAATATCGTCGCCCCCAAGCCTTTGCTATCTTTAACAAAACTCTTAAACTTAACGGAAATAATCAATTTGTTAATATAATTAAGCATATATTATGTGGACTGGTTTAATTGATGTTAACCTCACGTGTTACCTGCATTTGGTCGGTATCAGAAGGTATTATATCCGGATTGCGATCATCACTCTCACTGTCATCCTTTTCTCTTAGTTTATCCGGTGAGGCAGGTTGTGATGATGGTGGTGGCGCTGATCTTGGTTTTCGTTTAGCACAACGTTGTCTGACTGCTACCATAAAGAGGATTAACACTACACAAATAACTCCACCACCTCCAACTGCTGCTGACATTGCTCCGGACATTTGAAAAGCTGTTCGAGGTAGGTCTGTTGGAAAGAAAAAAATAATATTCAGATTTATGTTATAGATTATTTTTGTTATCACAACTGTCTACAATTTTATGGGTTCTATGTGATACACTACGCAATACGCCCCACTGGCAGAAACTTTTAACATGCTCTAGAAACGAGACAATTTATCCTTGTTTTGGATTAGAACCACTCAACCAACTATAGCGATAAGATTATATTAGCTTTTCCAAGTGAATACTATGTAGGAAATAAAAATGTCATAATTAAACTTAGACATAAATTTGATGAAAGATAAGTTTGTATAAAACATCAAGGCAGACAATGATATTCCAGAAATATTAATAAAAACATCAATTATTATTATTGATATTTTTGATTGCTGTTAGCACTTACCCAAACTTTTATCATGAACGTGATGTTTCTCCGGTGGTCGTAATGTACTCGCCCGTAATGGATAAGGGTCCCCTCTTCCCTTGGCATTATAGGCTAATATTGCTGCTGCATAAGTCCTCCCAGGTGCAAGACCTACTGCCGTGAACCGTGGTACTGCGCTTGAAACGTTTGCAACCATTTCCTGTAGACCATAATTGGTATTCAATGATCATGTATATTTATTAGTTATTCATATTTGTCACAAATAATGACTTACTTGTGAAACAATTTCCCGTACTTCAAGAAGAAATGATTGAGGCATGCCTCCATTAAATCCTTCAGAGCATCGAACGCCGAATGATGTAAGCGATGCATTGACTACTGTACAATTATGAACTTGATCTGGACGACCTAGTAAAACAATAAAATGTGAAATTGATAAACAATATGATTAAGAACTACTATAATATTTTCACTTTTTTTATTCTAGGTGCAAATGGATTTAATCAATTAGATGCCCAGCATGATATCGATTTGTTCACAATAAAAGTTAACACATTCAAAGGAATTATGGGTAAATACTTTTTCAACGCTGTTGAAGATTAAATATAAATTATTATTCTTTTTTTACAGTGTTTATGAGTAGTGGTAAATAATTTACTGTTAAGATTACAATTAGCAATAGTTTTTAAGAATTATATAATTATAATAATAATAATCATTTATTTCAGACCTTTTTTTTATCCATAAGTTATTAGTGGGTTAGTTATATAATAAAATTCTTAACAGTAAGTTAGAATTGTTAGTAGGCGATTCTAAATTAATCAACACTATATTTTCCCTATATATTTTGTAATTTTGATTACCCTGTAAGTCTTACTAAAATAAATAAAATAAAATATAAAGTATCAATAATCGATTTTAAGTATTTGTTGAAGAAGACAAACTATTTTTGAAATATAACTTGGTACAAAAGAATTTCGGAGTAATGTACAAGAATTTACGTCAAGTAAATTCTTGATTCTTAAAATCTTGTGATCTTGATTCAATAAATTGGTAATTACTACTATCTAAAACAATGTACAAGAATAATAATTACAAGACCATAATGAGACCTAACGTATAGATTGTTTTAGAATGCTAAGCTACCAATAGGACCTTTTAAATTATGTTTAATGCTTTTGAGCACTTAAATGGATATTTTAGTTTAGTTTTTTTTAGAAAATGAGATAGAAAAAAGAACGAGTATACCATAGGAAATAAAAATAGTTGAAGAAAAATTATGTTACAGCGTTAAGGTAGTAAAAACTACGGGGCAAGATCATGAGACGAGTGATGTAATTTTTGTCCGTGCTGGGATGGAATAAGATTACTAACCCCTGCGGCCACGGACGGCCTATCGTAAAAGGCGACAAAACAGTCCTAGTTACTCGGTATCCCAAGCCCATCTGGATGTCAACCACCCTTGATGTATAAGTGTGCCGCCATAATAAACTTATGTTGTGTTCCGCCATTAGTGACGGTGTCTTTAGCGTTGCAAACATCCATAGGCGACTGCAACTGATTACTATTAGTGGGGCGTCAGCATGTCTATTCCTCAGCAATAAAAAATTGTGTGCTGATTATAATTTACACGTTCACTGCGTAAGGCCATAGTTTGAGCCCCATGCGTGAGTTTTCACTATTGCGGCGCCTGCTATCTTGAAGACGTTGTTTTGTGAGGTTAGAATGACTTCATATGCATTGTAAATAATTTGCTCCAATGCTTTCGCTAAAGTAGTGAATGTGTTGATCTGAAATTCTTACCAGCTGCAATGATATGGTACACGCAAGGCACTCTCTGCTTCCCTATCCTGTTGTTTGCCCAACATAACAAGGTCCCATAATCCATTTCAGTGTGAGGAGTATACGTCACTGTTGAGCTAGTTCCAGCTCTCGATACGTATGTGTCGGAAACTTCGTTGCTATTCGCCGTGTTGTTGAACGTCCAACGGAACTGTAAAAAAAGTTGAAATATGAAAACAGAAGGTTCTTCAAAACCCTGTAGCAAGTTTTTCTCCGTGGCAGGTCTGGATTAAATACGGACCCTGCGTTCGGGGCGGCCTTTCGTAAAAGTTGACAAAATAAACCTAGCTGGTCGGGCTCCTAGTTTTTCTGGGTAGCAACTGTGGTATTTAAATATGCCTCCATAATAACCTAGTGATGTGTTCCGGCAAGTGACCCAGGTATTAAGTCCTCTATGTAGATGACAGCGTATTAGTGGTGCCCTGGCGTCGCCAATATCCACAAGCGGTGGTAACTGCCTACTAATAAGTGCACATTCAGCATGCCCATTGTTTCATAGCAATAAAAAACTACAATTTTTGCAAAAATCTCTCTGCATAAAAAAGAAGATCCCTTGATGGGCGCCAGTGCAAACGACGCGCACTAGATTTGACCTATGACACTCAGTATCGGTAGGGGATCCTGAGATCCAAAATGTAAGCTTTGGGAGCAGATTATATTTCAACTAAACAATTGATGATGAGAGTTTTTTTTATTACAAATCACTCTATCAAACATGAAAGCCGAAAATTATTAGATAAAAATAACGTCAAGCCATACAAATTAAATTACTATTGAACGATTCACAATTTTGGAAGAACACGCGAACAGCGGCGTCTATTTAATTTAATAATTTCTGCCTTAGATTGTAAATTGTAATTTATTATATTTATATCATTTTCTAATATTCCACTCTTTGAAAGAGATTTAATTTTGTGTTAGGCTATTAGTAATATAACAATAACAAAAAAGGGAATCTAGTCATAAATACAAACTTTTTTATTATAGTCTACTTTCTAATAACGATGTATAATTTTTATTATTAATATTATGGCTAGTTTGCAGTGTCAGAAGATGGTCCTCTAAGTTTTAAGTGATATAATGTTAGTGTAAGATTTTATTGTACAAACACTTAGATGTACAAATAAATATTTGAATTTGAATTATTTTGATTAATAATAATATAACAAGGTTCGAATATATTTAATTACAACTTTGCCACTATTTGATTTTTCAGGGCCAGTCGTTGGAGCGTAGTTTGATCTTTCATTATAACCTTGACGTGCCACCCTCCACCACTCCAATCTTCTGGTGGGGGAGATGGAGTTACAAGCTTGATAGAAACGCTAACCCTGTCTGTCACCGCTCTTGAAATTTACCACAGAACAGCCCCGATCCTATCACTAGGATACTGAAGTAGATAAATCTACCTGGGTTCCTGACCTCAGACTGCTAATTGCCATCGAAGATTCGACAACCATCACAGTCTTCCGTCATGCAAAAAACTCTTCGAAAGTTTCTTCTTGCACAACTTTATGACGTTGCAAAACGGTAGTACGTAACGATAGAATAGAACTGGATTCGTTGGAAAAGTCAATATGATACCCCGATTCAAGCTTTAACGGTTTTCTATTAAACCCCCACGTACAGCGGTCGAGCAGAGGTCGTATCTCAGAGGGAGTACCTCTCCGATCATGTAGCCATAGACAGTGCGATCCCATTTGGCAGGGTTAATAAGTCCGGTATAGTTGCTGTCGTTGAGACAGAAAGACTCTAATAATTACGAAAAAATACGTTATTGGATTTTGAACTTTTCCTGTGTTTAATCCACATTAATTATAGTCAATTATCAAGAAGAAGAATCATCAATTATCGTATATTTATATATGTATAATATGTAATAACAAAAGAAAAGTATAATAGTATATCAGTTGTCTAGTACCCATAACACTTCTCTGCTACTTACTTATGGGCTAGATGGCGCAGTGCGAATGTCATAGTATATTTATTTATTGTATTTTAGTTTAAATAAGATGCTTTTCTCTTGTCTGGGGGCTCTTAGAAAGGGTCCGTTAAACAGCTTATATACGCCACGAAAAAAGGGGGCATTATCATTGCGATTAGACGATTAAAATAAAAAGTGGCGCCTTAAGAATTTACCAACCAACATTATATTTATTATATAATAAAGAAATACAATCAGAGCCTCAACGTGTTAGTAAGAAATTAAGTGAGCTGCCTTAACTGTATTTACATAATTATTTAATTAAGAACTTTAATAATTTCGTAGTTTTGGCGCTTAAACAGCCTTGAAGGGTGGAACTAATATTTTAATTATGAAGTTAAGTTTACATTCCAACTTTGAATATAAATTGTTTCAATTTAATAAAATTTTATTAAATTCATTTTATTTTTATATCTATCTCCATAATGTTAATTAAAAATGGTACTATGAAAAAAAGTAAGTACATTTAATCCTATAAATGGTGTTATAGTTAATTAAAAGATAGATTAGTAAGCAGTTATCGTCGCTTATAGATGTTTGTAACGCCAAGGGCACCGCCAACACGTAGCTGTCCACGTAAGGTAATAATAATCTGGAACTATTAAGCGGGTCATCAGCTTCTCGCTATTTCACAACAATAAAAAAATTAGAAAAAATTAATATATTTAAAAAATTAATTTAGAAAAAGATCATCATCATCTCAGCGTTGTATCCCGATTGGAACTTAGACTTCCGTCTCGGTGCCCGGGGTCCGCTTTCCGACTTTTTCTACTCCACTTCGTACGGTCCTCAGCATCCCTGGTAGTGAGCCCATTGGCACGCATGTCACGCACATCACAAGCTGGCTGAAGGAGTAACCCATCAATCGCCGTTTACGACTCCCTTGGGATTATTTGGGGTGGCCGTATTCTTTCATCGGCCGGGCACACGGCCAATTCAGAAAAATATATTATATAATAAAATGTAAATGTCTACAATTAATTCTAACACCGTAAATTTATATACTGAGCAGTAGAATAATTGGTTTTTTTAAGTTGGTTCATCCCTGTTTTTAACCAGACTGGTGACTGGCTTCTTAGTGAATATTGAACTTGTATTTCTTAGTTGCTTTTTTCAGGGTTACCTTCCCCAGTATCAGCGTGACAATCGTAGATTTTTCTCGGTTAAAAACTTATATACTGCGAGTTTTTTTTTCAAGAGTTTTTGATTGGGAACAGTAAAAAGGATTTATTGTTTGATTATTATTTACTCGTACTTATTTCTTATTAATTTTCACAGTTACAAAAAGAAACTCATTTCTCCATCTTGGATGAGCACACGGGTATCCATCGCATTCATGCAGACCATCAAATCTTAAATTATATAATATACAAAAAAAACAGTATATGAATGATACAATGTGAGCTTACTGTAACTTCCGGTGGATTGGCATCAACGTGGCATGTTATATGAGCTCTCTCTTGTTTTGCCACCCCATGGACCCTCTGCTGGGAACTTCTGCAAGTCGGTGCATCTAAGGAAAATGAGATATTAGACATGGTTAGGATATTTCAATTGAAACTAGTATACCTAGTCAGGTCATAAGTATTGTCACACAGTAAAAACTTTTCTTTTAGAATGCTGGCCACAAAAAAGTTTATTGAATTCGAATCTCGAATTGTTCATGAAAATAAAAATGTATACTTTTAGAATTTTACTCATTTTTAAATATGGAGTGTACGTTTAAAGAAGACCGTGTTGCAGTTATTGCGTTGCATCGTTGCGGTTACGCGCCAATTCAAATTTTTAACATACTGAAAAATTTGAATATTACCAAAAGATTCGTTTATCGTACCATCAAACGATACAATGAAGACTCTAGTGTAGATGACAGGTCAAGAAGTGGTCGCCCTCGGTCTGTTAGGACTCCAGCAGTGATAAAAGCTGTGAAGGCACGAATTCAAAGAAATCCCAAACGTAAGCAGAAACTGTTGGCCCTTCAGATGGGGTTAAGCAGAACCACGGTGAAAAGGGTGTTAAATGAAGACTTAGGGCTTCGGGCATATCGAAGAAAAACAGGACATCGTTTGAATGCTCGTCTAATGGACCTGAGACTGAAGAGATGCCGCGCTTTGTTGAAGCGGTACGCGGGAAAAAAATATCGGGAAATTCTTTTTTCGGATGAAAAAATGTTTACCGTAGAAGAGAGCTACAACAAACAAAATGATAAGGTGTACGCACACAGTAGTGAAGAAGCGAGCAACCGTATTCCGCGTGTCCAACGAGGTCATTTTCCATCCTCGCTCATGGTATGGTTGGGAGTTTCTTATTGGGGCTTAACAGAGGTACATTTTTGTGAGAAAGGTGTAAAAACGAATGCTGTTGTGTATCAAAATACAGTCCTGACGAACCTTGTGGAACCTGTTTCTCATACCATGTTCAATAACAGGCACTGGGTATTCCAACAAGATTCGGCGCCAGCTCATAGAGCGAAGAGCACACAAGACTGGCTGGCGGCGCGTGAAATCGACTTCATCCGGCACGAAGACTGGCCCTCCTCCAGTCCAGATTTGAATCCGTTAGATTACAAGATATGGCAACACTTGGAGGAAAAGGCGTGCTCAAAGCCTCATCCCAATTTGGAGTCACTCAAGACATCCTTGATTAAGGCAGCCGCCGATATTGACATGGACCTCGTTCGTGCTGCGATAGAGGACTGGCCGCGCAGATTGAAGGCTTGTATTCAAAATCACGGAGGTCATTTTGAATAAACTTTAATGTCATAAGAATCTATGTTTTGTTAAGTTCATTTTGGTATATGAATGGTTACATAATGAATAAACTTGTTACAATTATTTTACATTAAACATGTGACAGAATTTATGACCTGACTAGGTATATTAATTGCTTCGGTAATCATCTGTATTTTTTATGCTAATATGATCAACATAAGAAAATAATGTATAGATATCTATATAGATTAGGCTAAATTTAATCATTAAAGCTTTAGAGTATGGCTTGTTGTGTAACAGGATTCATCTCCTGGATGGTAAAATTGGAAGTATTTGGTAGGGATCATTACGACGAGTCACTGACACTAACCATTTTATTGCGAATCAGATATATAGCGGAGGAAGCTGTAAAGGATAATCCATATGTTGGCAGATCTATTCAGGAAACTTTGAATAAGAGTAACTTTGAGTAAAATTAGTTCGGCTTGAGATCCTTATTCTCTACGTAACATAAAAAAGTAAGGCTTGATGCGGAGGGCAAAAACGCGCACTCTAATTCCAATGGGAAATGAATGCTGCCGCACTGGAGCGGCGAATGTTAGCGACGCAACTATTTTGGATTTTTTTTAATGCTGTAGGACAGCAGACAGGCTGACGGCCCGTTTACAATTTAGCAGTTACCGTCACCTATGGGTGTTTGATGGTTTTACTGACAGTTTTCTCGCTACACCGAACTTACACAAAACATCCAAAGAAAAGGGCTTGCTTTCACCGTCGCCTTCAGCGTTGAAGCCAACGCAAGTGTAGTTCCCGGCAGTTTTTCTACCAACTCCTTGAAGGACTAACGATTGATTGCTGATTATCACGCCTTGACCCACATTGTGAAGTAATGTTTTGCCCTAGAGAAGAATAACATTTATTTATTTAATTACTCATTAGTGTATGATATATTATATATATATTAACAAAATACTTCACGGAATATATTTTACTAGCCGATCACGCCCACTCCGCTGGGCGATTAACAGGCAAAATTAAATCGAAAAAGAATGAGAAAGGTTAAAAAATAGTTCTCCAAGAATATGTGTACAAAGTGTCATTATGATCGGTTCAGTACTTTTCGCGTGAAAGCGTAACAAACAAACTTACTTTCACGTTTATAATATTAGCATGATGTGTGTTTTGATTTCCGTAGGCGTTCTGCATAAATTAAATGAAGTTTCAGGAGTTTATGTTTCGTTTGTCTATATTTTATATTATAGATAACAACCGAAAAGTTTGCTTTGGTTCGTAGTATATCGCTCCAATGCTTTTGTCACTAATTTTGCCAAAATCACAGTAAAAGATTTCAGATGATAAAATAGCGAAAACTGCTCAGGTGTAAAAATAAAAAAAATATATATGTAGCATATTTTTTATGTTG
Source organism: Malacosoma neustria (assembly GCA_963693495.1). Classification (NCBI taxonomy): domain Eukaryota; kingdom Metazoa; phylum Arthropoda; class Insecta; order Lepidoptera; family Lasiocampidae; genus Malacosoma; species Malacosoma neustria. Next base: position 15,742,554 of record OY856388.1, read on the forward strand.
AAAATGGCTGTGTGGACATTTCTATTAAAGTTTTCTTAGAGTTTTATTAACTTACATTATGTCTCCATTCCACTTTGTAAACATACGGGTGTGCATTGATGATGCAGTCGAAGTACACATCTGTCCCTTCTCTTATATTTGTTGGATCTAAATTAGTCCCTAATCGGACAGTAGTTTCAGGCACATCTGTTGAAAACACAAGTATAGTAAGCAAAGAACCAAAAGTAAACTCGGTCTAAGATAAGATTTATAATACTAAAAATAAATAGATATCAAAAATAAAAATCAAATTTTATTCTACAATTCATTTTTCTGAATCACGGTACAGTCAGTCATGTTTAAAATCTTACCATTATTAAACGTACAGTCACGGTCATAATTTTAGTAGCAGTTTACAAAATTGTATCACATCAAGTAGCACTTACAACTTTTAACTATAAAAAACATTTCGCACACATATACAATAACGTATATCACACTTTTTCATCACTATCTAGTCAGAGAGAGAGAGATAGAGTACGATATAAATATCATTTACTTTAGTGACAAGCCTGTCACGTTAAAATCACTTACACATGCAAATATTCGACTGGACTTTATATTTCTATTTATAATATATATATATATATATATATATATATATATATATATATATATATATATATATATATATATATATATATATATATATATATATATTTATTGCTATAGAACAGCAGACAGGCTGACGACCCGCTTAGAATTTAGCAGTAACCGTCGCCTATGGGTGTTTGCAACGCCAGTAGCACCGCGAACACACTGCTGTCCCTTATGGGACAGGAACTTGAGTCACTAATGCCGGGACACAACACAAGGTTATTATGGCGGCATACAACCCCGGCCGCAGAGGTTAGTATTCTTTCTCCGCCCCTGCACGGATAAAATTCTTTCTTTTCCAATTATTCAAAACGTTGGTTCAGAAATTATCTTTAGTGGCCTCGTCACGGAGTATAATTCTTTTGATTTACAAAATTACTTACATTGAATGTCCAATATCCAGTCGTCTTCTAAGGCAGGCACAGTAGACATTTGGGGATTGGATGCTCTGCACGCTAATTTGGCTCCAGCATCGGCTTTAGATAGTTGTAGTGACACTGTAGAAGTCGTCGTGTTGCCGTCTGTTGATAACTGTAGAACATATTTTTATTTTTATTAAATTATAACATTTAATGTGTAATAATTAAAGTATAATAGAAGTATATAACGCAAAATCCGCTTATTACCAGAGTTTTATTGGGTTTGGAAAAGGCTCACCCTCGCACAAGGGGCGAGTTGGCGCTGGCCTGGACACGAGATCGGCGGGTCAGTTTATTCGTTAGCCCAGGCGGTAGGCGGTAGGAGAATAGCGAGGTTTTTAGTGGTGGTCGGTGTCGACCATATTTCCCAGAGCCACATACTGGGTCGAGGCGATTCGTCAATCATAATATGTTTTCCTTGATAAAAAAATTATATTTACATTCTAATTAAACTATGGAGTATCTGTGTATTAATTTACGTCACTGTCCTTCTATGATACTATTCTTTACATAGAAAGTTACAACAAAATAGATGTAGCCAAACACAATTACAGATGCAACCGCCATTCGTGCCATCGACTCTGAAATGAAAAATCGAAAACTGCCATATCTAGCCTGATGCACTATTTCTAGAATCTATAATTACTGCGACTTATAAAGTGCTAGCTGACATTGTTCTGCCATATAAATAAAAAAAAAGAGAATTTGATTACTTTCATCCCTATTTCACCCCCTTCAAGTTTCATTTTCACGATAAAAAGTAGCATATGTCCTTATCTTAGGTCCAATCTATCTTTATACCAAAATTCATCAAAATTTGTTCGGCGGTTTTAAGAGTGAAAACATTAAAGACAGACAGAGTTCTTTCACATCTATATAAATAAATAAAATTGAAGGGTCTGTTTGTAATATTAAAATAACCGCCCTTTACTAAGTGCATTTGGACGTATACACGGTACATATAGTATACCAAAACAACATTTTTCACAATTTTTGTCTGTCTGTCTGTTTGTTCCGGCTAATCTCTTTAACGGCTGGACCGATTTTGACGGGACTTTCACTGGCAGATAGCTGATGTAACAAGGAGTAACTTAGGATACTTTATTTTAGAAAAAAAAAATAGTTTTAGCTAAAAATGATCAGTTTCTGATCATTTTTATTACCAATAAAATTAAATTACCAATTTAACTTGACCTCCGATTTATATCATCAATCATATGAAATAGGGTTTTAGTTTAGGCTGGTTTTGTAGATTCTAACGAACGTATTCCGGAGGCGCATGGCGTAACAGTTGCATTCAATAATACTGACTGTTTGCATATTTCATTTATCATTTATTTATATTTTAGGGTGTATAGGGTTTGTAACCCAAAATAAACCAAAATATATATCCAAAAAATGCTGCCCAAAGTCACTATTCTACGCGGACGGAGTCGCGGGCACAGATAGTTTATAATATTATTATAGTATGAATTATTAACATTTTATGAACTGTTTAAATACAATTCAATGGCGTTTTTTGAAATATTTTCAATTGAAAAATAGTAGTTACCTAAACTATTATTATTTTATTATATTCATTTTCCTTTGAATAAAGAATGAACTATATTTAGGCTTTTTGACAATGTGTGTTATACAAATGAAACCTACAAATGCGACTGAGATGATATTTTACAAGAAGACATAAGACCTTCAATCACAAAAGAAATATTTCTTATTATAAAGAAATACAAAATAAACTATAATAAAAACATTCAAGGCACGTCCCAATACTAAAATCCGAATTATCAAACAAAATACTGAAAGAAATGGCAGCAAATTACTTAAAGAGACAATTTGTTAAGATGAATTCACCCTCATATAGTTTATTAGCTACTCTTTACGAAGTCCCAGCTATTTAGGAGCCCCGAACACATTCTGTCAATTGAGAAAAACATTACTTTGAAAAACGTGTTGTTTGGGTATGGTACAAGTTATAAGTTTTAGCTGTACAGTAAAATATTATACTAATATTAAATGTTTTATGTTTTTGATCCATCCGTGTTTTTTGCGTGTGTATGTGAATGAACTTCTTCTAAACTGCTAGATCGATTTTGATGATTTTTTTTGTGTATGTCCAAGTGGATTTGAGAATAATTTAGATTTATAATTCTACTAATTAATTTATATGACAGAACAATGTACAACGTTCTAAAAGTAATGCGCATTTTCTGGGAAAAAAGATTTGTTGATCCTATGGGTACAAATGATTAAAATTCTTCAAAATTGTAGTTAAATTCCAACAATTCTTCACGGAGACGGCAGCCATATTGGTTCAATACATTTAACAAAATATTGAAGTAAATTTATATTATACCTAGGTATAATGTATATCGTAGTGACTGATATTTATTAACAATTTATTGATTTAAAGATAATTTACTACTCGTATGATCATAAGTGATCAAAGTGGTTTTTACAATATATTGTTGAATTAAAATGGTATTTTGTTGTTTTTACAATTTCGCAAGAAGGCAAACTTTTAAAAAGTGACATGGGGCAGCTGATAACTATCTGTAAATTTTTCACAATTTATTGATTTAAAGATTTACTAGATAGAATTTACCGTGATTATAAGTGATAAAAGTGGTTCTTACATATTACTTTGAATACTTTTGTAGAATTTGAGGTTAGTTAACGGTATGTATTTATTTATTTATATCATAAACTAAATTCTTTTTCTACAAACTAGGATTTACATACATACATATAATCACGCCTCTTTCCCGTAGGGTTAGGCAGAGACCACTTCTCTCCACTTGCTACGATCCTTACATACTTGTTTCGCTTCGTCCACTTTCATTATTGCCTTCATACATGCCCTTTGGTTTAGGGTACTCTTGACTTGGCTTTTTTCAAGACGTCCCTGATCTGGTCTCGAAACATCCGCATAGGTTTACCCCTTCCAACACTTCCATTCACACTCGCCTTATGCACTTTTTCCGTCAATCGTTCTTCATTCATTCTCTCGACATGGCCAAACCATCTCAGCATACCTTTCTCAATTTTTGTCACTACATCTTCTTTCACACCACAACGTTTCCATATCTTACTATTTCTTATCCTGTCACTCAGTTTAACTCCTATCATACTGCTTAACGCTCTCATCTCAACTGCATTTATTCTGCTTTCATGTTTCTTCTGTCATACCCAACTTTCACTTCCGTACATGAGTGTCGGAACCAACACCCCCTCATGCACAGCCTTGTTAGACACCTTCCGACTGTTCATAAAGGAGTGCAAAGCGCCATTCACCATGTTTCCTGCATTCACTCTCCTTTCAATATCACTCTTACACTTTCCATCTCTTATAAACTTTGAACCCAGATACACAAATTCATTCACCTGTTCAATTTGTTCATCTCCAAACACAATATTGCAGTCTGTCACTGTTTCATCTCTTCCAAACACCATCACTTTCGTCTTCTTTACATTCATCTTCATTCCCTTTCTAACAAAAGCTCCACTCATAACAGTTACCTCCTGGAACTCCTCGGCCGTAGACGCAAGTAATACTTGATCATCAGCATAGAGAAGACATTTGACGAGTAACTCATTCATTCATAGGATATCGCGAAGGATACATTTGTTACGCCAAATAAGTATAACTTCTTACATGCGTATATAAGTATACACACACACACACACACACTTTTTTATAGTTTTGTACAAAAAGACTGACGGCCCACTTAATAGAAAGCAATTACAGTTGCCTATGGATGTTTGCATCACCAGATGCAATTCCAACGCACCGGCTTCAAAGGTATCTGGAATCTGGACGCACCACACGCAACGGATTTTCTTGCTTAGTATGATTTCACATAGTGCTGCGTCCACTATCCGCGCCGCTCGCACCGAACGCCGGCATTTATGATCGGCAAATCCGTTCAATCCGTTGCGTGCCGTGCGTGCGGTGCATCCGGCGCAGGCCAATGGACGCGTACCTTAAAACACAAGGTTATTAAATCACCATATTTAGATGGTTGTTATCCAGGAAGATTTATTCTTTTTCTGTTTTAAAATAAAAATTGACTATTGAATAAACAGATTTCATTTCAAATCAAATTTGGAGTTGAACATAACCACGTAAGGAGCTTCGATCCTGACGGGGGTCTCCCGATCGCACAATTTTTCTATGTGTAAGAATTTCTTATCATCTTTTGCGTTAATATTCATACAATAATAAATGTATTTACATAGCATGATCTGGGTCTATATCAATGGTGATTGTCAGACGTAACTAAGTAACCTCAAAGGGTACAGAATATCAAAGTAATTGTTCTCACAAAGCTAAATGCCTATGTTAAGTAACTGATATGATTGATAAAGTGTCTCGATTGCCTCTTATTTGTAGGTGGTTCGGGTGGCTTTTGAGAAATTTTGAAGGTGAGACCTAAATGATGAAAGGGACACAAGGCTCCTAATGCACCTGTTACATCACATACTTGCCTCACATATTTACTTTTGGTTATCCATTGGCTAACATTTAAGCGCGTTACGAAAAATATATTCATAAAATACGTTCCCATCTGGTAAAAGTTGTTTGAACTAATTAATTTCCTATCAGTAGTTTTGGGATTTTAACATTTAATGATATTCAAGATGTGAACTGAAAACCAAAAATAAGTCTAGGGATCGCTTTATTACTGCATGCTATTTTTATAAAACCAGTTGTTTAATGTTGCTAATTGGAGTAGTTACTGTGCCACTCAAAATACGTTTGACAATATTACCACCTTATTTTGAAAAAAAAATCTACAAAAAATTTCTTCAAAATAATTAGTAATTATTGCTCTAAGTTTGCTGAATTTAGTCGGAAATTTTATTTTTCATTATTTTTTAAATTTATAATTAAAGTTTTGTTACTAATTACATGGTGACAATATATAGGTACATTCACACTATATCATAATAGTTTGTAGTTACCGTCGCCTATAGATATTTACTTCACTAGGGCCACCGATAATACGCTGCCGTCTACGTAACCTGATTACTTATGCGGGAGCACAACACAAAAAAAAACAATAGCATATTTAGACACCAGACTGCCATTCAGGTGGTCTTGGAACCCTACTACCTAGTTAGGGTTGTTTACTCACCTTTTACGATAGGCCGCCCGCCCCTGCACGGAGTAAAATTAACTCAGATGTAAATTATTTTTTATTTGATGGTGATAATTAGTTAGTTAGTACTCGACGATTGAAATAAATATTCAATGTATTAAATGTATTATTTTCTAATAATTTGAAGCATAAAAATACCTTTATAAATATTGTACGCCTTTAAAAAGCAAACTGTTGATACAAAATGTACTTACCAACATTATAATGTACACAGTTCTAACAATAAATAAATAAATAAATAAAATGGCTGGCAAAATAAAAATAAATAAATGTACATATTTAAAGACATTTATCTACACTACATAGGTGAATGTAAATCAATATCGTAGCATTTTTTCCGTGTAGGGGAATACTAACTTCTGCGGCTGGGGACAGCCTGTCGTAAAAAGCGACAAAGCAACCCTAGCTACGAGGTAGGACCCCAAGCCAGTCTGGATGGCAACCACCAATGAGCTAACAGTATAATGTTTCCCACTAGGTTTTAGTAGGATACGTTTCACTTGTGAATCCCAGATTTTACTATAAATAGACTTTTACGGTAGCGTAAGCGTTCAATGTGCAAACCACATTTCTATCAAAATCACGAATTGATAGAAACGGAATCCTTCAACTAATTGGTAGCCGATCAATAAGGTTCATTTTCATAATCCAATAAATTTCACTAATTCAAGCCGCCGGTCTTAGTTCATATAATCTTTCTAACATATTTGTTTGTGTTATTCGCAAAGCTTTGAAAATAATTAGTCTTTGATATATTAATATCTATTTTCCATCACGAAGCCGGTGGGTGGTAATTGAATTATAGACGACAATTGCCTCAGTCGAGAAGCGGCCTCGTTATTACCTCCCTTTGATTGACGTACCATATTGTAACGTAATCAAGGTTGTATATATGTGAATATCCAAAATATTCATTTCTGAAGGTAGCTGCGAGAATTTAAGTTATGCGAGAAGTGGGGTTTGGTGGCTTAGTCTTAATATTAGGTATATGTTATGAATTTATTATAAAACATTGTGTTTAATCTTAAGGTTATTGTATTAAATATTTATTCATTTTAAGTATTCGGTTAACACGAAATACAACAAGCGAGGGATCAACAAAAAAAAATATTTATTTGCGAAGAAAACTATTATTTATCCGTGCAGGGGTGGGGAAAGAATACTGACCTCTGCGGCCAGGGTCGGCTTGTCGTAAGACGCCTAAACTATCTAAGCTATGTGGTAGGGCTCCAAGCAACCACCCCTGGTTTTTAAATATGCCCCTATAATAAGCTTGTGTTGTGTTCCGGCATAAGTGACTAGGTTCCAGTATCACTACTCGGACAGCAGCGTGTTAGCGATGCCCCTGGCATTGCAAACACTCATAGGTGACGGTAACTGTTAAATTCTAAATGGACCGTCAGCTTGTCTGCTGTACACAGCAATAAAAAAAATCGTGACCTCCGTAACAAATATCCAACCAATGGCTTTGATATATGTATTTACATGTGTATTTATTTACAAAAAAACATAAGTACTATAATTAGCAGAGCACTTGTGTTATAACAATATGCTCTGGACTAGATGGCGCAGAGTGAGTGTTCTCTCTCGAGTGAGATCTATTACGAGTGGAAAGCGAAATAAGTGAGAATCAATTAGGTTTCATGCCCGGACGGAGACAACGGATATCATATTCGCACTTCGCCAACTGTGCGAGAAATACAGTAGTGCACACAAGAACCTGTACATTGTATTTGTTGACCTGTTGAAAGAGCATATGACCGGTTTCCTCGAAAGTTTTTATCGTGGGCCATGAAATCGAAACGGGTCTTATTTGTGTGATGTATGACGAGGCAAATCCACACGTCCGGTCTCTAGTCGGCGTCACAGACAAGTTCAGTGTTGCGGTGGGCTTACACCAAGGATCGGCTCTTAGTCCTTATCTGTTCCTCTTGGTGGTAGATGTAACAACATAAGGAATACAGGAGGAGGCACTTTGGAGTATGCTCTTTGCCGATGTCATTGTACTGGTGAGAGAAAATGCTTACGAGGTTCAGAGCAGATTGGTTAAATGGCAGGAGAGGTTGGAGTGTGTTGGGTTGAAAATAAGTAGAACCAAAACTGAACATCTATTTTGCGACTTTGGTGGAATTTCAGCACTCACTCCGATTACTTTAGAAGGCGTGTTTCTGCTAAATTGCTTTAACTTTCAGTGCTTTGGATAATTATTTCAGAACGACGGTGAGATAGGCCGAGATGTGAAAAACAGAGTGAATGCAGGATGGATGAAACGGCGAAAGCTCTCAGGAATAATTTGTGATCCACGAGTACCACTTAAACTTAAAGGTAAAGTTTACAAGTCCGTAATATGGCCTGTCATATTGTATGGATCGGAATTCCGAGCACAAAGGGGAAAGATCGAAAAAAATTAATGTGTGGAGTAACGAGAATGGATAAAATTAGAAATGATTATATTAGAGGAAGTGTGAAAGTATACCAGTGGTTGAAAAACTTAAAAGACTAGCGTGGTTTGGCCATGTCATGTGAAGAGGAGAATGCCATATAACTAGGAAAATAGACGTAGACCAAAGAAAAGATGGATGGTTTGCGTTAAAGATGATATGGCAAAAAAGGGTGTGAATGTTGAAATGATGGCTAACAAGTGGAAGGAAAGAAGATGTTGTCCCGACTCCATATAATGTGGGGTAAGGGCAAGAAGAAGAAGAAGCTTCCGCTTGTGATTTGTACCAAACGCAGGAACTTAGGCCTAGCGTCCCTTACGAGCGTTTTGAGTGCGCACCAAGCACGGGCCGTGCCATTTAATCTGCATTTATTGCTTTTACGTGTCCTTATTTTAACTTAACGCGTAGTCCTTTATTAGTGTTCAATGGTAGTAAGATTTACTAAATAAATTATGGCAATTTATTACATTATTTATTAGTTTTAATATGAGGAATAAGTAGCAAATAATAAAACTCAAGCCTAAACAGAACGTCAAACGATATTAAATTTTTATATGTACTCGTAGACATATTGATGATTGAATTTATAGCTGAAGTTCAACATAATACGGTATAATTGTGTAAATACATAATTGATGCCTAGCAAGCTAGTAAATTGTTAAACTTCAGAGTAATTTATGACGTAACACATTATTTATAGAATTTGGGATCCAAACTGCAATTTCCTATTTTACAGTAATTTTAACCAAATATTTCCCGAACAATTTCCTTAGAAGAGAAATGATGATGGACGCTGACGCTTTTTTTAGTAATAAACATATAATTGGAAGCATTAAAATATAAAATCATTAAATTAAAATCATTAAATTAAATTAATAAATTTATGCCTTAATTCGTTGTGTAAACATGGTCGGTGCTAGGGCGACACAAGCAGGAACTGCCTGTCACGGATATGAATATGGTGCGGTGGACGTGTGGACTGACGTGGAAGGAACGCGTTAGGAACATTCATGTGCGTGACATTGTGGATAAATTGGAGCAGTTTCGCCTTTGCTGGAATGGCCACGTTTTACAGCAACCGTGCTGATAGTCAGGCCCTGGCCAGCGGGGTGGACCCAACAAGGACTTCATGTCGTAAAGGATTCACCGAAGACCGTGTGAAGTGGAGAAATGAAAATTGGAAAGTGAACCCAGAGTACCGAAGCGGAAATTTAGGTTGCAACCGAAATGTAAAACTAGGATGATAATATATGTAATGTTGGCATTCGTTATATTCTTCCTGACATACATTATAACGAGCTCATTTATTACTTTCCGTACAGGGGCGAAGTAAGAATACAAATATATATACATAGTATATATATTCGTAAAAGGCGACAAAGCAACCCTAACTACGTGATAGGGTCCAAAACCCGTCTGGATGGCAACCACCCCTGGTGTATAAGTATGCCGAGAGCTCCGTCCCTGCCACAGCCACGTTGGTCCCTGTGGACGGAACGAAAGACGGACTTACACCTAGCGACTCGGAGGAGTGGGTCACTGTGGCCAAAAAGCCCAAAAAGGCGAGTGGGGGTCAAGCCAAGAGTTAAGGCCCTCCCCCTCCAAAACAGAGCGTAATGGCCAAAGGACACCCAAAGGCCCACCCCATAGCCCAACAAGGGCCAGCAGCGAGGGTGCCGCCAAGACAGAAGTCGCCGCCCCATAAGAAGAAAGTGATGCGGGTCTGACCTCCAAGGAACTCGGCCATTGTCCTCACTCTCCAGCCAGGTGCGGCTGAGAAGGGGGTGAGGCTCAGCGACCTAACCTTGGAGGCGAAGGCAAAGATCCGCCTCACCGATGTCGGCATAAAGGGCGGCCCGCATCGGCGCGCGGCGCCAGGATGTTCCTCGTTCCGGGTGCTACGGCGAGCGGGCCGCTAGCGGATGCCCCCGCTGAACAGCTGCACTTGGACACGACAATAGCGAAAGTCTCCAGACTCATCAAGACCCAGCGGGTAAGGGTTTCCGGCTTGGATGACTGCACCATCCCCAAAGAAGTAGTGACCGCGATCGCGCAGGCCACCAAATGCCGTGAGAAGCAGATTCACTCCTTCAGGATACATGCTGTCCGATGGCAGCCACCTGGAAACTGTCCGGCTCCTAACTGTTGGTGACATGGGCCTTGGTCCAGATGAGGGTTCTGCCCGCACGAACCCTACAATGCTTCCGGTGCCTCGAGTAGGGCCACAGGACAGCCCGATGTTCGTCAACGGTCGACTGCAGCGAGGTGTGATTCCGCTGCGGTCAGGCCAGCCATCGGGCCGCTGCATGTACCGCCTCCGTTACGCACTGTTGACTGTGCGAGGAAGCGGGCAGGCCGGTCGAGCACTGGCTCAGAGGAGGTGCCTGTGGATCTCGTCACTCAAAACAAGAGGCAAACAAAAGGCGCCTGAGGTGGCGGCTGTTTCACCGCAAGAGAAAACACTAGGGGAGGGTGAGGCTACACCGGCTCCAGGGGCTTGCTTCAACAGAGCAAGCCCCTTCCCGCCATGGGTTACGACGGCGAGAAAAAATAAAACCGTCGTAAGCCACGGGCACGCAGTCTGTCTGCAAGGGGAAGTCACAGATCACCGGGCTGAAAGAGAGACACGTCGTTTTCCGCGCGCTCTTCTGACGTCTGTGAGAGTCCAGAGGTGGCCACGGTGTGTGGATCTTACATAGTAGACGCCGGCCGTCATCACCATGGCCGGCCTGTGTGCATCAAGCTTTTTCCACCTCACATAAAAAAGTCCATCTTCTGAAGGAAGAAGAAGATTCCAAGTTACAAAAGATGCATACCTTTTATAACTTCAATAATGATGAGAAATTGACGCCCGTGTCCACAAAACACAGATTGAGTGTCCGATAAATCCGCTCTTGAGTAAATTAGCTTTTCTTTTGAAAGTTTGTGCGATTGATGAGATGGGACAAGGTCTTATCGTGGAACGGGTTCGGTGTATCTCGATCGTGTCGATGGTTACGTCGCTATGATTAATGGATTGGCATTATCAGCTTTTTGAGGCTTTAAGTTAAATTAAGCTATTGTCAGTCTTTATGGGGTCTTTTATGAAGTATAAATCGGTGATCTCTGTACGCAGGTTTACTCACGACATCTTACTTCACTCTCAGAAAAAAAAAAAAGATTTTATTGCTATGAAACACCAGATAGGCTAACAGCCTACTTTGAGATAAACAGTTATCATATTATGGATATTTACAACGCCAGGCGTACGGCTAACTGGCTGCCACCCGCGTAGGGGAAATGAAACCTGGATCACTCATGCCAAAACACAACACAAGGTTATCCAGATGGGCTAGGAGCCCTACCACATAACTAGCGTTGTTTTGTAGGGTCCAGCATTCTTACTCCGTTCCTGTACGGAAGAATATAATAACACGCACATAAGGCGCCAAAACTACCTTTATGATTCATATCTTTCGATGCTAAACATCATCGTATAAATGGTAAATCCTGGTTGTATACAAAATCATCATTTATAATCCTAGGGCCTTCTTTTGTATGTAATCAATGTGAAAATTTAAATGAAATAGAAAAAACATTTGAAATATATTTTAAACATTTCTGTCAAGTACTTTTTTATTGTATTTCTTATCTCTACTCACAGTTTCTTTAGCATTGTTGATCCTGTGCCCGTTCTTCCACCACGTGATGGACGCTGGCGGTCTCGACCCTGAACTTTGACAAAGCAGGTCATATCTTCTACTCGCTGATAGGGGCTGGTTGGAGCCGAGTATATGAACTGTTAGTGGTGGAACTGTGACAAAGATAATGAAATCTTGAATTTTGTGTAATAAATATGACATAAATATTGATAACACGGCTGATTCAGGAGCCACAAATAGCCTGATACGGATGCGACTGATTCGATACGCATGAAAGTCAAAATATTTGTGTAATGCAAATAATTTATTCTAGTCTGGATGTGTTGCGAAAGAAATGTAACTGAGCTTATTTTCAGTTCACACGTCCCACAGCGTCCCATTACTACTACCACTAATGTCTGTTCACCCCCCCCCCTCCCCACATGCTTGTCCAAGATCTAGGTATGTAGGTTTCCTCACGATGTATTTCTTCCACCGTCAGAAACTACCTAAGAGGTGCATGCCATCGTGAAATTCGAACCCAGGACCTGAATTGCTCTCCAAGTGTAGTACCACTGAGCTACCAGGTACCTATGCCTAACTATTTACAGTTTACACTAAGTTTAAAGATAAAAAAAAATTACTATACTTACAATTCATATCCAAAGTGAGTGTAGTTTCTATAGGATGTGCACGTGCATGGTTTGACGCCCGACACGTCAGAGCTGCTCTCACGTCAGCCCTCGTCAAGGGCCCAACCCTCAAGACTCCTCGAACTCCATTCCCTGATAACGGTGTCGCTGGAGTGTCGGTTTCTACTTCATCTCTAAACCACTTCACCCATGGCCTTGGACGACCTGTCAATAATTTCAAATAATTTTACAATTAATATAAAAGGCCTTAACCATTTTTTTTACGATTTAATTTTACATTTATACCAAACATATTGCACAAACTATCAAACATACGTGCCGTTCGTGTCACAGTTAAATGAATAACTAGTTATTATAAATAAATAATAAATCGTTAAATGAAACAACGGTTTACATTGCGAACAGTAGTAGCTCATGTGTAAAAAAAGTAATATCATTAAAGGAACGTTATTTTTATTTATATATAAATGGTTATTTATACAGAATTCACTGAAAATGGGTTAGTTTTCAAGTGCTAGTGTAACAGCACCGGGCTTATCTAAAACGCGTGCGTAACACAATAGCTCATCTTCTCTCTTGCTAACACAGCTGTGGTCTCATTCACATTCATATATCTATATTTGGTAGCATCTATTAACATACTATTTTTATAAATATAATAAGCACATTTTTTATATAGAACATTCGATTTCGTAGCTTTCGACAACGAAGAGAAGGCTGAATGTCTCGCCGAGATTCTAGAAGAACAATGTTTCTCAATCACCAATAACGTCAACCTACCTACTCGAGGTAGACACTGAGGTCGAACGTAGATCCTCCCTTACCGCGGAAGACTCACTCGAGCCGGTCACAGTGAAAGAAATTACAGAAAGACAAAGAAAGAAGAAAGAAGTTAAAGAAACAGAAAGTTAAAGGCCTTAAGCCTCGGAAATCTCCCGGAACCGACAGAATTCCCAACTGGCTGCTCAAGATTTTACCGATTCACTTTTTGCTGATTCTAGTGAGTATCTTCAATGCCACCATGAAAAACTGCTCCTTCTCATCCGCCTGGACAGAAGCTGACGTCATTGGCATCCGAAAACCAGGTAAGCCCGCTGCGAAGCCCAGCAGCTACCATCGATCAGTTTGTTCACCGTGCTGGACAAACTGTACGAACGTCTTATCTTGAGCAGACTAAAAGACTTCACTTATTAAAATAAGTTGATCCCCAATGATCAGTTTGGTTTTAGAGCCCAACACTCGTGCCCCCAGCAAGTGTTCCACATCACGGAGCACGCGCTCGCAAATTTTAGTCGCGCCCCCAAACCCTGGAAGAAGAAAGCTGTCTTCTTCGATATGGCGAAAGGCTTTGACAAGGTCTGGCACAACGGCTTGATTTACAAGCTGTACAAACTAGTAGTGCCAGATAGACTCGTGCTCATCTTGCGAGACTTACTACTTGATCGGAGCTTCCGCTTCAGAGTGGAGGGCACGCACTCGTCCCCCCATCCCCCAGGAATCAGCTCTGTCCCTCCCACTTTTCTCGCTGTACACCAGCGATATGCCCCGTAACCCACAGGTAGTACATCTCGCCTTGTACGCGGATGATTCCGCCCTCTTCACGTCCGATATCTACCAGTATCGGATCTGCAGTCGTCTCAACGCGGCGGTTGAGACGCTAGGCAACTGGTTCTGCAAATGGCGGAACGAGTTCAATCTGCAAAAGAGCGCAGCAATCATGTTAGCTCGCGGCACACCTTCCCAAAACGTGAGACGGCCGGCTCGCCCGAGTCGTCACTCTCTTAATTCCATTAAACTATTTGACCGCATCATCCCCTGGGTTGATGAAGTGAAATAAATACCTGGGAGTCACCCTTGACAAAGTCCTGTACTTCGGTAAACATACCAGGACGGTGAGGAACAGAGCACACTTCGTGCTCGGCCGTCTCTACCCTAGATATGCAGGAAGAGTAAAATGTCCCTTAGGAATAAAGTGAAACTTTACAAAACCTGCAACCACCCCATCATGACGTATGCGAGTGTAGTCTTTGCCCATGCCGGCAAATGCTACATCAACTCGATGCAGAGACTGCAAAACAAGTCCAAGCACCGCTCTACATGCGCAACGCGGACCTACCTAAGTCGATAGATCCCAATTAAAAAACTCTTGCCATTCGTGGCAATTCGCAATTGTTTCCCATGCAGCTGTCGAGCCGGAAACGCGCCTCAAAGGAGGCGCGTCTCGGAACACGCTGCCACTGCTGATCGATCCCGCTTCCACGGGGTTGGAATGCCTTGACGTCCGTAGTCGCTGTCGAGTCGTCTGAGACAACAACAGCATTAGCAATAAAAAACAAATATAAAACATGGAGTCTTGGAACAACAATATCACAACTTTTATTGCTAACACTACTACCAAAAAGCTCTCCTAGGAAGAAATTCGATCGACAACTAATCTATTGGAAACCAGGACGCCGCCCGCACCTCCAAACTAAAATAAACTTCAACAAGTTAAGTGTCTATCCATACTAATATTATAAATGCGAAAGTAACTCTGTCTGTCTGTCTGTCTGTCTGTCTGTTCCTCTTTCACGCCTAAACGGCTGAACGGATTTTGATGAAATTTGGTATGGTGATAGATGATAACCTAGAAATGGTCGCCATCATTCTTAGGGGGTAGCCAGTAGGCAGATAACTAAATTGAGTTAGTGATTTTTTGTGCTTATCCGGTATCTATGAGAATCGGCCAACATCTATTTTTCATCCCCCTAAATGTTAGGGGTGACCCACCCCCAAAAAATTTTTTTTAATTTTTTGACATTTTATTATTTATATGGCAGAACAACGTTTGCCGGGTCAGCTAGTACCTACATAATTTCAATAAGCACCCCCATTTAATCAGATTTCATGTCTAACAAACTGTATAATAAGCTAATTAATATAATTAATTACGCTCCATTGAATTTGACACCGAATGGTAACATGACCACAATTTTATCAGAATTTGCGTGGTTATTATTTTGCTTTATTGCGTCGCCGATGTATCATGTTTGTGGTTTAACTTCATGTTGCAATTAAATCTATACAAATAAATAAAATTGGAGGGTCTGTTTGTAATATTAATCTAACCGCTTTTTACTAAGTGCATTCGGACGTATATGCGGTACATATACCAAAACAACTTTTTTACAATTTTTGTCTGTCTGTCTGTCTGTTTTTTCCGGCTAATATCTGAAATGGCTGCACCGATTTTGACGGGACTTTCACTGGCAGATATCTGGTGAAACAAGGAGTAACTTAGGCTACTTTACTTTTAGAAAAAATAATAGGTTTTGTAAAAAATGATAAGTTACGGAAATTTTAAATTCCAATTTAAGTTGACCTCAGATTTATATCATCAATCATATGAAATAGGGTTCAGCTTAGGTTGAATTGTACATAGGTTGAATTTCAAATTTAAGTTAACCTCAGATTTATGTCATCAATCATATGAAATAGGGTTTAGCTTAGGCTGGACTTTGTAGGTTCGAACGCACGTATTCCGGAGGCGTATGGCGTAACAGTTGCATTCGATAATACTGACTGCATATATTATAGGGTTTGTAATCCAAAATAAACCATAAGATATATTCAAAAAATTCTGCCCAAAGGCACTATTCCACGCGGACGGAGTCGCGGGCACAGATAGTAAACAATATATACAATACTTTATTCAGTTTAGGTCCAAATTTTTTTGTAGCGTTTCCTCCCGGTTGCTTGGAGGCATTCAAAATTAAGCTATTTTATCTTAATTTTGGTCGATTCAATCCATGGTTGGACATAGGATACGCAGTTAAATCGGAGTTTATTGCTACTTTTCTTTGCCACTTCGCGAACTTACTACCGTCACATCTTTTATTCTTAAATTTGTTAGAGTTTTTTTTATGTAATTTGGGGGTATCGTCCCCCGTACTGAACTTCTATCATAGATATCGTTATTTATATTAAGTATTAAGAAAGGGGATTACTTCCCCCATTCACACCATGACGATGTTAGCTCGGTGACTACACAAACTGACTACAGTCATGTCGGAGAGTCTCTACAGAGGACAATATATTTGTATCAAGTCTCCATCGCGGGGACATTGCAGAGCAAAAAGTCAATCCTGCTATGTCCCCTCGTAAGGCCTTGGGCGGCAACTGGTGTTTTAGTCAGTGTGTCGTTGCGGCTGCGGCTGGCCATTACATGTCAGCCTACTGGCCTAATGCAATACCTCACAAGTGTTCGCCGTAAGGTTACAACAGTGAGGACGGCATAACTAGGTAGGCTTCCCCCGGAGTTCCGGCATGGTATTGGTCATTCGGTTTCCCCGATATACAAAAAAAGGTAAGTGTCCACGAGCTGTATATTTGTAAAAAAAAGCCTTATTTTACAGATTTTATTTAGTGCAAGAAACTGTGAGTAAAATACCGTGCCATATAAACTGTATGGAATGTTCATTATAGAAAATATAAATTATTTATAACAAAAGAATGATATAACAGCATGTCACTATAAATTAAACCCTTTTGGGATGTTATAATTAATATATTACATACAAAGGCACCCAAGGGAGTGCCTACATAGATTACTTTGCGGCTATATACGAGCAAAAAAGTCCTATTATAACAGTCTCTCGTCTTTTGGTATTTTTGGTCAATTGATTCCTGCTAATGAGATACTGCCATTCCTTTCTCTGTCATATAAAGCGTCTAATAGAATACTGCTTCAGCCTAGTGGTAAATAAAAGGCACTTTTTAATTTTTTCGTTTGTGTTGTGGTTAGTTTAAATATCAGTTCCTTCACACTCACGTAGGGCCACTCGTCGTCGACCTTGGGAAAGGCTTGTAGTTGGCATACACATTTTTCAGGTCAGCAGGTCGTGGTCAGACTAATGGCATATCTTGCGGCTAAGGCACTCAAAGCGAACGATGTAAATCTGTTTTGTTTTTAGTGGATATGTCAACAAAGATCTATAAAAGAGATGAGGCCGTTCAAGTAGTCCTACACTATCTTGCTTCACGTTCCTACACCACGTCATAGCAAAGTAAGATGTGCAGGTAAATCAGTACATAATATTAGTGAATATTTTTCTCGCCATCATCAGGCAGGCGTCTAAATTATTCTTTTAGAATATTATGTTCCCATATATCTACACACAGAAAACGGAAGTGGCATTGAACATATCTCAGATTTCAGGGGCTTCAGATAAAAGCCAAGAGAAGCACGAGTCCGTGTCGGTGACTCCTTAGGATAACATAAATAATGCATTACAACGGAGTCTAAGCCCAATAACATTCACGTTTATACAGTAAATTATACGACCCCAAATCCTAAGCACAGATACCCTTTGAATTTTCAAGCAAAATGGATACTATTATCAAAAATTAATAATTCAAAAACTTGTTAAATTTGTTTTATAATGGATTTTGATCTTTTGAATTTGACATTTTCTGTAACTTTCTATTAAAGTTCTCTATGAGAAATAATTTTAAAATGATTTTTCTATTAAGCGATTTTTTTTATTGCTGTAGGCCAGCAGACAGGCAGACGGCCCGCTTATAATTTAGCAGTTACCGTCGCCTATGGGTGTTTGCAACGCCAATGGTATCGCAAACACGCTGCTGTCCCATAAGGGTACAAGAACTTGGGTCACCAATGCCGGAACACAACACAAGGTTATTAAGGCGGCATACTTAAGACCAAGGTTGGTCGCCATCCAGATGGGCTTGAAGCGCTACCACATAGCTGGGGTGGGTTGTTTTGTCGCCTTTTACGACAGGCCGACCCCGGCCGCAGGGGTTAGTATTCTTCGGCCCGGGCCACGAGATCGGCAGGCCATATATCCGTGGGCCCGGGCGTAGGCGATAGGAGAACAGCGGGGTTTTTTAGTGGGTAGTCGGATGGCCATACATCTTTCCCGGAGTCCCACATATCCCTCGGTCCCCCCGGGCCGGGGGAACCCGTCAAGAGAGGCTTTTCCCCGAGACCAAAAAAAAAAAAAAAAAAAAGGGGTTAGTATTCTTTCTCTGCCCCTGCACGCCACTGACGTTGCAAGCACCCATAGGCGATGGTAACTGCTAAATTCTAAGCGGGCTGTCAGCCTGTCTGCTGTCCTATGACAATAAAAAAAATATAATATATAAAATATAACGAGTTCAAAGAGTTTCAACTCCAGTAGTATTTATCCAGTAGTATTTTAAGTAACTTAAAATAAATAAAAGATTTTCATATGAAACTTTAGCATAACGGGTTGTGTATACGTTAATGAAAATTTACCTCCAGATACATCACATTTCAGCGTGAAGGTGTCACCTTCGATGTAGGGACCGACGATTGCTTGCTTCGCGTCCCCTTTGTCGTCTGTTATCACCATTTTGTTAGGCGGTACTTGAAACAAATAAAAAATTTCAATGAGACGTTTCGAAGGATGCCTAATAGAAAATAGATCCAGTTGATAAATAACGGAACACATTAAAACACAAATCTCTCAAAAACAACAAGAAATGGGAGTCAAATTGGTACATGTAAGGTACCGCACCAAAATCTTTTAGATCTAAGATGCCTTTGCCTGCCAGCAGATCCTGCTACGACAAATGAGACCGATGTTAGGTTTTCCATTCGTGATGGATGAATTTAAACTTGAGTATAAACAATTTTGATACAAAACGCAATATTTGTGAGCCTCCTAAACCTGAAATAACGAAAGAAGAAAGAAAGAAAGTGTATTTATTTTAATTCCAAAAAAATTAAATATGTATTATCAATTCTGAACTAAAATACTCCACTTAGGGTTGTTTGGTAGTGCGCGTGGGTGTTTCGCGCGCTCAGCTCATCCTTATGCAAGATATAAGATGCCAGAAGCTCATCCCCCATTTTTGAAGAGAGTAGGAACCAGTCAAAGCGAACGAAGGTGCACTAGGTTGTTTTTAGTGCCTCCCCCAACCTAGAGAAGAGGACGTACGGGCGCATTGCACGAGTGTTCCTACACTACCCGATGGTAAAGGATTAGTCGCCTTTGACGACAGGCTGCCCCCAGGCCACAGGGGTTAGTACTAAGTCATCTTAAAAAAATATTTTTATAGAATCAATCTAATATATATTAACACGGTTAAAAATAAGTTACAATGCGAGTGTAAACGTAATTTAAAGATAAAACTATTTTAAATGCAAGGATACTTTAAATTTCAAAGTTAAAGCATCTAAGATATTTATGTTACCTAGTACATAGGAGTAACATTATCCCAAGGGATGTACGGGAATAGTGAATAAGATTATGCCGAGGTTTGTGCGAGTGCTCGACTCCTGGTCCATGCACAAAGGAAGCGTCGCATTATTCTTGTACACTTGAAGGCAATAAAGTTGTCTACTTTCAAAATTAAAGCGCTACAGTTTTAAACTTATTTAATATGTAAATTTTATTTGTTAAAGTTGCAATTACATGCATATGCAACGAATTTTTTTTCGAAGATTTAAGTTCTTAATTTTATATTCGGACGTATAGAAATAAATTATAAAAGATACCGGATATATATTAATTTTAAGGATAAGATGTTGACTGCAAATAAATATACTCGTACGTCATTTAAGCAACAAGAGCTCGTGTTATGGATACTAGATAACTGACAATGTATATAAATAGTTTTCTTGTACTTTCTTGATTATGAAAATGTAACGTTTTAATAATAATAATATAGTATTTTATAAAATGAAATGTAAATTATTTTGAAAAATGTAAATAACTAGAAAAGAAAATAAATAAAGAGGAATAATAATAAAATCAATTTATTTTAGGTTTATAAAATCCATACATTACAATACAATTAATACAAATAAATAAGTAATACAAATAACTCAAACCTAAAAATGTGGGTTCTGCTCATTATCTAATATATCTATACGTAAGAGTACACCCTAAGTTCCAAAAAACTATTAAACTTTGAATAAAATCGTTTGGTTGATGATTTCTTGACATAATTCAAAATTCATCTCTAAATTAGTTCTAAATATTTCAAAAAACTTACCGCAAATATTTTAAAAAGTTCAACGTAGAGAATGTTTCAATAATAACATCGTGTAAATTTAAAATTATTATTCACTTACAATTTACATAATGGATTAAAACAATGAAAGCTTAGAGCTCCATTAGTACAAATTCAAGTATATGGTCACTACTATTGCACCGCATTGTACTATAAACTTGATATACGCTTATTGTTGCACTGTGGCACATTATACCAGGACCGGAGAATATCTTTAGTTTAAATATTATGTTGGAATGTATCTTCTAGCTTGTTAGACTACTGTTGAAATTGGTTTGTGAGTGACGAGGAATGTTAATAAAATTCCTAACAATGTCTTCTTTTGAGCAGTAATTTCATTATTTAATACTCTATAGTATTAAAAGTATGTGGCGGGCGTAGATAATAGGTATCTAGTAGAAATTGCAAAAACAGATGAATCGTGGCGCAATGGCTCAGAACACTATAACTTCGTACTTTATCCGTGCAGAGGCGGAATAACAATATGTTATTAATCCTTACGACCTCTAGAGAACTCTCTAGAGAGAGTCTCTGAATGGGGACAACAAAACCTTGTCCAGTTCAAATCCCCGAAGACGCAAGTCTGCGTATTCTTTGCCACGAAAACCCCGTTCTCACCTGCGCCACGGTTCTAAGGAACCCCTCTTTCCATCGCAAGCAGTATTGGGATCCTTGGTGTCGACATCACGAATGATGTGTAGTTTAGGGGACAATTGGAGGGTAAAGCTAAGCTTGCCTCCAAAAATCTAGGTGTGCTAAACCGGTCCGAGCAGTACTTCAGTCCAAAGCAACGGCTTGTGCTATACAAAGCACAGGTCAGACCGCGCATGGAGTACTGCTCACATTTATGGGCTGGAGCATCCGCCTGTCAGCTGAATCCTCTAGACTCCATCCAACGGCGCGCAGTTCGTGTTGTCGGCCATCCCATACTCTAGACGGTCTAGACACGCTAGGACCTCGGAGAGACTTTGCGTCTTTTTGCGTATTCTACCGTCTGTACAATGGGGAGTGTTCCGAAGAACTATTTAGAATGGTGCCCCCGTCATCTTTCTACCACTGCACTGCTCGCTGGGTGATCATCCCCACTTCTTGGAGCCTCTTCTTTCTTGTACGAAACGGTTCTCGAGAACTTTCATGTTGCATACTCTCAAGATCTGGAATGAGCTTCCGGCTGAGGTTTTCTCAGCGTGGTACGATATAGGGTTCTTCAAAAAAGGCGTTATAAAATTTCTTCAAGGCCGGCAGCGCGTTGTAAATGCTGGTGTTGCAAACGTCCATAGGCGGCGATGACCACTTGCCAGGGTGGGCCGTAGCACCTGTCTACTGAACTCTAGCTATAAAAAATTACCGGTAGTGGCTTGTAGTAAAACGCTACAAAACAAGCTAGTAAGTAGGGCCCAAAGCCCGTCTGGATAGCAACCATACTTGGTATCTAATTATGCCACTAAATATTTATAGGTTGCGCTAAGTGATTTATGTTAAGAGGGCCGTCGGTCTGCCCGCTGTTTCTCAGCAATCAAAAATATCTAATCAGGGTGTTTAGAATGTCTGTGTATGTACAAAGTATGGGTAAGCTATGGGTGTGTAGAATTTGTGTTTCATCATTTCAGCCGGAAGACGCCCACTGCTGGACAAAGGCCTCCCCCAAAGATCTCCACGATGATCGGTCCTGCGCTGCCCTCATCCAACCTATTCCGGCGATCTTGACCAGATCATCGGTCCATCTTGTGGGGGGCCTACCAACATTGCGTCTTCCGGTACGCGGTCGCCATTGGAGGACTTTTCTGCCCCAACGGCCATCAGTCCCTCGAGCTATGTGCCCAGCCCACTGCCACTTCAGTTTTGCAATCATCCGGGCTATGTCGGTGACTTTGGTTCTCCTGTGAATCTCCTCATTTTGAATTTGTGTTTACTTACAAAAAAAAATTATGTTATTAATATAATTTTGGACTAGATGGCGTTATATAAATGGTTACGGTATTTTTATTTATTTATAATAAAAATATGTTAGCTTCATATATCTTAATTTAATGCATATAAATAATTTTATAAAATAATAACAGCTCATAACGTCTCTATGCTTCCGGCATTTTCTAGAGGGAAAGAATATCCTCGCCACACTAATATCGGTATAAAAGTTTCTTCACAATGTTTTCCATCATCGTCGGTAGATGGCAATTATGATATAAATTGTGTTTTTTGGAAATTAACAATTGATTTTCGTAGTCTAACCTCAAAGCAAACACTCATTGACTTCTTGTTGCTTAACAACGCCATCTGCAGGAATAGCTTTAGTGGTAAAGCAATTAAAAAAAAATAGTATTATTATTCGCCGATAGATGTCAGGAAAAGTCACATTTTTGTTATTTTTTTTCCAATAAAAAAAAAGCGAATAAAATGACATTTTCTAGAAATGATTCCTAGCTAGATCGATTTATCGCCCACGAAACCCCCCGTACACTAAATTTCATGAAAATTGTTGGAGCCGATTCCGAGATTCCAATTATATAAGTATATATATAAGTTTTTAAGCGTAATTTTTGTTTTGTTTTTAATAATATTATTATATACTTACGTTAATGTTTCTCGTCTGTCCGTGGCATTACTCCGTGGACCTAGCGGAAGACCAGCGCTGATTTTAACTTTTATGAAATCAGCACATGCTGAGCTAGGTCCAGTTTAGGACGTACGAGTATATATGAAGCCACTGTATTTATTACATATGTGTTTAAATTAATGTCCTAAATAAAAAATTCTTTCTTTCTTTCTTTCTATATACAAGAATTGCTCGTTTAAAGATATAGGATTAGGCGAGAAAAAATGCCTAAGCAGTACATGGAACCATGGTATTCGTACACAGGACCTCTAGAATGTTCTTCGAGTGTAATAGCAATGTGCTACCAGGTACTTCAAAGATGTTACTACCCGGGTCTTCACTTAGCGGTAAAGAGTATCTACTATTTTAGTCTCCGGGTCTTCTTCCCACAGTCTGTTAATGTGAGAGGTTTTGGGGCCTCGAGTTAATAACTCTTTACACCGGCGTAAACTCAGGGGGCTACGGCCCCCGGTGACGTGGATCGAGCTACGGGAGTGCACATCCATGTTGGTGTGGCGTCACTTCAGCTCTACGTTGGCCCGTCTTAGCTTGGTGGACCAACCTTGGATATCGACTTCTGCTATCGGCTTGTGTTGGCCTATCTGTGGCTTGATGATCTCAATATAAGACTAAAGTCTATTATATCACGGTCACTTAAGTCAATGTATCCTAATTAATAATATAAATGTGAAAGTGAGTTTGTTTGTCTGTTTGTTTGTTACGCTTTCACGCCTAAACCGCTGAAACAATTTTGATGAATTTCGGTATAGTCATAGATTGGACCTTGGAAAAGGATACATAGTATTACGTAGTAGCTACTTTTTTTAATTCATATGGCAGAACAACATTTGTCGGGTCAACTATTTGAAATATAAATATTACTTAAATTTTCTCAATGATTGTAAAAGGTTTTCTCAATATAATAGCGAGTTACTTGCATTTAAAATCAGTATAGTGAAAATATCTTAAATATTCCTTCGAAAGTCATCTTTAAACATACCAAATAATATTTTAAATGAATACTTACAAAATTCAAAAGTAGTTGAAAAAGAAAATACGAAATTCGCTCAAAATTAATATCTAACAAATTGCACCCAATAATTTTGAACCGGAACACTACAAAATGATTTTTATTATGTCATATTAAAGTTCATTATCGTTTGAAGATTGTTTTTGTGAATTTCTACTAAATTAGAACAAGGTGGAAAATGGAAAAATGAACGTACGGGCTGTAAATCCGCTTAGTACAGCTATCTGGGGCTCAGATTCTGTTTCACTTATTAATATCAAATAACTAAGAGGCCAAAAATCTTGGGCATTTTCCCTTGGATTGCTTGCCTTTTATTTTTTTTACGAGGTATTTTTTGATTGTTACGTCGTTTGTATTACGATTATTGCATTGTTGAGCACATTTTTGTTTCTTATTTATTTTATTTTTGGAAGATTTTAATTATTTATGTCGGATGGGAGTACAAGTAATTGGAAAAAGATAAATTTCGTTACATTTAAAGTGATTTCCGGCTATATCTGATACGAGAGCCAACGGGTATCAGGGCAAAGTTATTTGATTAATTGGGTTTGAATAAAGAATTCAAGGGCAGATGTTTATCTCCCTGCAGGGTCGGTTTATCTTATAGGGTGACTAAGCAATTCTAGGTACGTGATAGGATTCAAAATCTACCTCGATGGAAACCACCTTTGGTCTATAAGTATGCCGTCATAATAACCTTGTGTGGCCGGCATTAGTGACCCAGGTTCCAGTACCATTATGCGAACGGCAACGTGTTCGCAAAACCCCGATCGTCGCAAATATCTATAGGCGACAGTAACTGCTTACTATGAAGTGACCGTCAGCCTGGTTGCTGTTCTTCAGCAATTAAAAAATTATGCTCAGCAGGGATTATATTTATTTCTTACTTAGTTCTCAAAAAATTTAAACTTTTTAAAGTCTGATTAAATGGAAGATATCAGAATATAGGAACGAAAGCCAAATAATTAAAATGTTGATCCTTTTTCCTTTCCTTATTCCGCATAATGTGTGTTTGTGGGGGATGGGGGGGGGGGGTCGTAATAACCTTTCATTTTTTCTGTAAGCCATATTTAACTCTGTTCATTATTTATTTTGTGGTATAATTTAATTCAGTTTTAGTGTTAAATAATTATAAAGAAAACTTACCGACTACAGTTAAATTCACTCTAGAATTCCTGGTCTGAGCCTGCTTGAAGTCCACCCTACATCTGTACACGCCCTGGTCTGACGCTCGGACTCGATCTACTCCAAGCTCTGCGGGTCTTCTTTCTGGGAGGAAGTATGCTCTTGAGGCAAAAACGCTCTCGTCTGACCACCGCTCTGCTACTCCAAAGTCTCTTTCTCGGGCATCCACGCTAAAAATAATAGATATTGTTATTTTTTTTATAGCTGATGTTCAGTAGACAGACAAACAACCCACCCGATAGAAGGTCACCGTTACTTATGGATGTTTGCATAACCAGAACTAATTACCATCGCCCTGCCGTCCTCGAAGAAATTTTATTTAGCCTTTTTGAAAAGCCTTTATTATAGTGCGATGGGCAAAGCTCAGCCGGAAGCTCGTTCAAAAATCGTAGTTTCAATCCAAAGAGTTTGTAAGATGATGCCACCTTTAGGGGGAGCTTTAGGTATTCAGCAACCAAATGCTGGAACAATATACCGCCACATATAAGAAGCCAACATTCAATGCACAGCTTCAGAGTAAAATTAAAAGCATTCCTGTATGACCATCAGGGGAGACAGGCAGATCTTGCGTTGGATACAAGTGCTCTTTAGAAATTTTGTAACTGCCACCTTTCAGTTAATTTATTTTTCTATCTTATTGTTATATAATACTATTCCTACAACACAGTCCCTACTATCTACTATATATACCTACTATATACTATACTATATGGTATAAATGTCACTCCGTGGGCCTAGCGGAAGACCAGCGCTAGTTTTATACAAAACCAGCATATGCTGAGCTTGGACCCATTTAGGACTGCATCAACTATGCTACTATTACTTACTATTTTTTTATGTCATTTAACATTTGTGTATATTATATGATGATATGTGTCCAAAATAAAAATATTCTTATTCTTCTTATGATCAGGGTATACGAAAGATTTTGGAAGATCTAAATATAATAACAGCTCAGCCTGGGGCCTCCCCTTAGAGGGAACATGGAGAATACCTGCCACTTGTCCAAGGCGGATTGGCAAGTTACACACACTGGTGATCTCAGTATGCAGGTTTCCTCGCGGTGTTTTCCTGTACCATTAATTTTTATTGCCGAGGAAAAGTAAACAGGCTGACAGCCCACTTAATAGTAAACAGTAATCGTCCCCTATGGATGTCTGTGACGTTAGGGGCACCCCGAAAACGCTGCTATCCCATAAGGCTACAGGAATCTGGGTCACTAATACCGGAACATAAGACAAGGTTATTATGGCGGCATACTTAAGACCAAGGGTAGTTGCCATCCAGACGGGCTTTGGACTCTACCACGTAGCTAGAGTTGTTTTGTCGCCTTTTACGACAGGCTGACCCCGGCTGCAGGGGTTAGTATTCTTAATCCACGGATAAAAATATAGCAATTATGCTATAATATGCATTTTAGACGGGAAAAATTAACTGGTCTCCGAATGTAATACTATGAACCTTTTTGTTTCAAGATCTTTGATGAAATAAAAGAAAGAAGAAATCTCTCTGTTTTACTTAGGTTAAACACTTTTTTGTTTATAAAAGCCTCGATTATACTTAAAATACATGCATATCCATCGTACGTTATCGCTTAAGTTCAGCTCTAAAATTAGCAAAGTCGCGCACCAAAGTCGAGTTGGCCAACTCAAGACAAGTGGGCTCGAATCGTCAACAACTCTTGAACATCGAACAAGAAACTCGAAACTTGAGGTCTTGACTTTAATCAGTTAATTGTATGCCTTCCCCTTCAGTATTGTAAGACATTTATATAAGTTGTTTTTATTTTGCAATATTATTTTTTTTAATTTATTTATATAAAGTCGCTTTTTAACAACTCAGGTCATTAGCGACCACGTTTACATACACAGTGTAAAATTAATAACAATAACATAACATTCTTTCTTATGAATTTATAATTGATCATACATATTAAATCATTTTCAGGAACTTTAGAGGATTATTATATCCATCTTGATTCAAACAGTATTTTAGATTATTAGGCACATTACAAAGTCGTTTTTCATTTCCAAACTCTGTACAATCTATTAATAGATGAAAAACGGTTAGATCTACCCCACACTTGCATTTATTTTATTGAATCCGTACAAAATTTGAATAATAAAACACTTATATACTGACAGACTCATAAACTGCATCAAAGTTCAGGATTACTTTGAAATGATCTTTTTTAATAAGTATGCAAACTTTCTATACAGATTTAAATTGAAACCTCTAGATTGGTTCGTGAACTTTAAAACAGCGTATGGTCATATCCTTAAGTTTAAGTTTGTGTACTGGAAAGGACCTTAAGACTTTTTTGAAGAAAAAACAGAAATTTAAGGAAAATTGGTTTAATTAAAAAATTCGTTTTAACAATAGACACAAACTTTATGCAAGGGTTTATTTATGTTTTAATTAGGTGTATTACCTCCACGTGCCCTTATTACTAATGGATATATTGAATCAAAAATTAATAGGTAAAAAACTAGTTCTGATGAGATTTAGGACTTTCCAGCTAAGTGGTTAAAACATCTGATCATTCTTGAGTAAGTACCCTTTAATTACTTTCAATACACATTGTTATTTAATTAAAGAAATAAATGTTTTTTTTTGTCGAGGGTAAAATTCTTCTTGAAATAACGCTATCTTAAATAATTCATCCTTTAAAAAAACTCATTTTAATCTCTATTAGCTCTTAGGATAGCGATAAGTTATACGAAATATAAGAATAAGATCTAAGAAAAATCAAAGCTGGAAATAAAGGTCTGTGCCCGGGCAGAAGTAAGACATCTCCAATTCACTATATTTCGGTTTAAAATTCTGAAGTTGCACTCAAAACTTTTTCGTATGCAGTCAAGCAAGGTAAAAAGCTCGCTTTTTGAACTTTTAAATGGATTTGATGTAGAGATTTTTAGAGGATGTAAATGGAATATTTTATTTGGTTCTTGAATCGAATTCGAAAGTGAACAGCTGGACGAGTATCATTGAAAATTATTTCATAAATAAGAATTTATTTATTAGAGTAAATTGACGCTTAAAAAAACCTTTTACTAAGCGACATTGATTTGTTTCAAATTATTTTTTATTTTCTGTTAGATCATTTCAATCCAATAATTAGGTGAGTTATAATGTAATTTTACTAAATATTTGAACTTCAAATCATTTCCTTAGAAAGTCAAAGTCAAAATGTTGATTTATAGTCATAGAGATCTCGTGAGATGTCATAAATAGATTGTCTAATATAGTACAGAGCATAATATAGGCACGAAAATAGATTATCATTTGGATTTCTGATTATTTATTTACTAACAGGGATAATTATAAGGTAAATATGTAATCTATTAGTGGATGGGATTACACTATACAAAATTAACAATGATTAATAAAGTCAGTTAAGAGACTTTACATTTTAAAATACTACAGACACTTGAAAAGGAAAGTAAAAAATTTAACTTTGAATTTTAAAAATTATTCAATATTCTGCTTTGAATCTGTATATAATTTCCAGACCATTTAATTTTCTGTCATCGTCATATGATCTTGATTATCATATCCCTGCATTAAATGTAGGATACTCATGGACGAACTTTTTTCCGTCTAGGGGCAGAGTAAAAATACTCACCCCTGCGACCAGGGTTGGCCTGTCGTAAAAGGCGAGAAAACAACCCCAGCTACGTGGTAGGGCGCCGAGCATGTCTGGATGCAACCCTTGGTCTATAAGAATGCTGTATCTTTTGTGTTGTGTTCCGATATTAGTGACTCAGATTTCTGTACCCCCATGAGATAGCATATTCCGAAGAATAGAATAGAATAGAAGGACCGCGTTAGGAACTCCCGCATTCGCGGTAGTCTTTGTGTCCGTGACATTGCAGATAAATTGCAGGAGTGTCGGCTCCGTTGGTATGGCCATGTTTTACGGCAACCGGATGCTTACGTGGGAAACAAATGTCTGGCCATGCCGCCTCCGCCGGGCCCCGGCAGGAGGGGTAGACCCAAAAAGTGCTGGCTTGACGTCGTAAAGGGTGATATGCGTGCCAATGGGCTCACTACCAGGGATGCTGAAGATCGAGCGAAGTGGAGTAGAAAAAGTCGGAAAGCGGACCCGGGGCACCGAAACGAAAGTTTGGGTGGCAACCGGGACTAACGCTAGGATGATGATGATGATGATGAGATAGCATATTCGTGGTACCTTGAGCGTCGCCAAGATCCATAGGCAACGGTAATTGTTTACTATTAAATGGGCCGACAGCTTTTCTGCTGTCCAAAAAAGGAACAAAAAAATTCTATTATTCTTTAATATACAAAAACTGACAGGTATTATAATACTAATAATATTTTATAATGGTAATTTGCTCAAATGGCGGCCTCGTAATTTTGAGTATTAATAATTATTGGTGTCTGAATATATCTAACCATACTATTGGATCTAAAATAAATACAGGTGACAAAAACAGATGGCTTTAACGTACCTATAAATAGGCGTTCCCAAATCCTCCCTATACCACAACACAAGTAGAACAGCGTCATCTTCATCTTGAGTGGCGATGTCACATGGCAGGTATACTGGCTCACCGGCGACTGCCACCACTTGCGTCATCGGTACTGGAAAAAAAAAGAAAATTAGTTACAGAATATTGGTATAAAATACTTCATAGACAGTAAAGTAAGAATCAATTCAGTTATCCTTTTTTTTATTTATTTCTAAGCGACAGCAGATTAGCTGACAGTCCACTTAATATTAAGCAGTTACCGTCGCATGTGGATGTTTACGACGCCAGGGGCACAGCGAACATACTGCTATCCCATAGGGATACAGGAACCTCGGTCACTAATGCCGAAACATAAGACAAGGTTTATTATAGTGGCATATTTAGAAACCAAATTAAAAGTGGCATATTTAGAAACGGGCTTGGGACCCTATCACCTAACTAGGTTCGTTTTCTTGCATTTTACGAGAGACCGACCCCGGCCGCAGGAATTATTCTTACTCTGCCCCTAGGTTTTATGGTGAGGAGTTAAATAATAATACTATGACACCTGACACGCACCAAGGATAGGATGAACGGCACTGGCCGCCATTCCGAAGGGTCCTAGAGGGAAAATAAAGAAGGAAAAACCAAAGGAGCGTTGGGTTTTTTTTTATTGCTGTAGGACAGCAGACAGGCTGACGGCCCGCTTAGAATTTAGCAGTTACCTTCGCCTATGGATGTTTGCAACACCAGTGGCATCGCGAACACGCTGCTGTCCCATAAAGGTACTGGAACTTAGGTCACCAATTCCGGAACACAACACAAGGTTATTATGGCGGCATACTTAAGACTAAAGGTGGTCGCCATCCAGACGGGCTTGAAGCCCTACCACGTAGCTAGGGTGGGTTGTTTAGTCGCCTTTTACGACAGGCCGACCCCGGCCGCAGAGGTTAGTATTCTTTCTCCGCCCCTGCACGGATAAAAAATCCTGGGTACACGAGACAGGCAAAACAAGTGGATAGGAAAACTTGGAACATGATACAGGAGGCCTTTACCCAAAAAGGGTTCCACAAATAACTTACTCCTAAACTATACTTTCTTAATTTTAATTCTAGTTGTAACAATGTTTATTATAGAATAAAGAGGTTTTATTATTAGTGCTATCGAAAGAAGAAGAGCGCTTGCGTGCTAGACAACTTATAAACCTAGGATATAAACATTAAAACTCGGGACGGGAATAGATCCCAGTTGGTTTGGGATCCGTGATCCCCGCAGGCATTCTGACGTGTAAAAGCCGTGGAAAGAAAAAAATATATTATTTCAGAACAGGATACACAAATACAAAAATAGTTCACTAAAATACAAACTGTTACGGTAAAGAAATTTTATTTATTTATTTATACATGAGATACAAATTTTAAAAATAAAAGCTACATAGCATAGCAGTTCATGTACAACAACTAATTTGACTAGAGAAAATCACACTGGCCCCTGAACTAGTGAATACTGTATCTCAGTGGGCCAGTATTTTTAACATAAGTACTAATATATAATAATTATCATTATATTAATAATTAAATAATATAAAGTAGTTAAATGAGATATAGTAGTAAAAATAAATAATAATTTAAAATAAAATATTAATGAAAGAAGAAGGGAAAGAAAAATATATATGTTACATATATTAACTGAAACAGTGATTGTAAGTATGTGAATATAATGTATATAAGTTATATATAAGTAAAATGTAATATTATATTTAAATAATTGCTTTGATAGTATCTTCTGACTCTTGATAATTCAGCTCATACAAATAATCACTCAAAATAATAATCATATAATGTGTGTTCCAAAGTGTGCTTGTCCTGAAGTAGGATGAAGCTCAGCATTTTACCCCTGCATCTCTGATATCATCGAAGTTGGAGAAGTTGCACCCTTAAAAATCATAATGAACATGCGTATGTTTATTTTTCTGTTACTCATATCATAGTGTGGGGTTCTCTACCCTGTAACTGTGACCACTCAGCTGACTATCAATGTATAGCCAGAATGATCGGGAATGGTCGCAGCGGTATACCAACCAAAACGGTCGTCACCGAAGCCTGTGTGGGCGGTCATAGGATCGACTTTTGGTTATTGATTTACGACACCCCCGGACTTACAGTATACTTACGCTATCTCTTGTGTCTATATAGTTGACAAAATGTAACTAAAATGGGTAAGACACAAAATATACCTGAATATTGGCGATCTAGTGAGAGCATTCCTATAAGCTAGAAAAAGCTATATAGAACAGCGCCGACGCAGTAACAGCACTCAGTATCATACCACATTCTTCGAAGCATCAAGCTTTGATTTCACTAACTTAATTCCTACCTCCAACAATATTACTGAAATGAGGTGAACACCTTAAATACAAGAATAAGCTTTTTTGCTATTATCCTAAATATGAGAAACTCTCCTTTATCAGAATATCAAGCGCGTGGGATATCTTTCTGTAATCTACTTTCCGTGTCCAATTGTTGAACTTTGACCTATACGCAAACATTATTCGATATTTTATTATTTTAGTATATTTTTAGATAAGGTTTTCGCCTCGGTTTTTAGGGTTCCTTTCTTGGTCATATATTATAATTATGTTATTTTTTTCTCTCCGTGCAGGGTCGGTATGAATGTTGGAGTATATTATCTAGGTTCTAACAAGCTACTACTGGTTTGTGAGTGACTGGGAATGTTAATAAACTTCCATAATTTAATATCTATATTGTTAATAATAGTATGATACGAGGGGAAATGATATTTAACGAATACATATAGAATAGCAAGAATATATGAATTATATTCGAAGAGTGCAACACATGCAACTGCTCAGAGTATTTTGAACACTTACTCTAGACTTCTTCAATGAGATTGGATAGGAGTGATTGCTATCTAGGGAACACAAAAGATCCCATTGGGTCGAAGTGTCCGAGATATTTCTCGGCCCCAAAACAAGATAAGATACTCTAGAATAAAATACTGACCCTTGCGTCCGGGGGCGGCTTGACGTATAAAGCGACGAACCTATCTAGGTAGTAGGATCCTAGCCCGCCTGGATGGCAAACCATAGTTTCTAAATATGATGTCATAGTAATCTAATCATAAGTAGATTCCAGTTCCACGCGGACGAGAGCGTGTTAGTGGTGATCCTGGCTTTCATCACGATAGGTCCACTACGATATAGAATTTCACCTAGAAATGAACTAATATTATTAACTTTCATTATAAAAAAATTTAATGACCATAAAAATAAATTTTATTGTACATAATATACTTCAACTAGTATGTTTCTGAGAAATTGTTCTTTCCAAGTATATTGGACACTAATAATACTTTAAACATGCAATAAGTTATATAAACCAAATGGTAATTTAATTGATAAGCGCAATCATGGAGTAATAAAATGCAAGTAACCCACAATCTACCGTTTGTTGAGTTGATGTAGGGACATTTACTGTAAAATATTGGAATTATTGTTTGAATTTTCTTATATAAAGGTAATATTGAATATTATAATATGTTGATGTAAAAGTATCGACAACAAAAACCTTTGTTTCAACCTAATCAGTACTTTGAGTAGGGGATGTAAAAAAATATAATTCAGAGTGAAATTCGGGGGCTAACCTGAAGGGCACAGGTTTAAATCTCATGATGGCATGCACAGCTTAAGAAATTTGTTCTAACCTATGTATATATTAGGTAATTATATAACATTTAGGCAGGTAACAATAGCCAGGTACTGAAGGTGAAGGCGAGCACCGTTAGGTATACCCAAGCCGTCAATCCTTCTTGGACAAGCAAGATAGATTTACTGTTTGTTCTCTCTGGGGTGATTATGGTCCAAAGCCATCTTTAGGACACTATGTGTTTTTATTTTTATGTATACCTGCTAGTTCTGTTTTGCTTTATACAGGCTGGCTAAAAGAAGATGAGTATTCCATTCATCTCCATATGGATTTCTTCAGAATGTGATCGAGTGAGTCTTGTTACCATAAAATAATATTTTATTTATATATTTAATAACATTTTTACCAATAGGAGTTGATGAGTTCAGTTTTTATTTGAAGGATCACTATTATCAATTTAAGTAATATCGCTCTGTCAGTACAAATTAGGTGGGTCTAATGCCTATTCATTCCATATATCGTATCAATAAAGATGCACATTATCACCTTTTCTACATCTCTCTGATCTTATACGTAATTGAATACAGTCCTCTCCACAACCCACTGAATTAAAAGTGATCCAACAAATAAGTAAATTCGACAAAATACGGAACTCTATAATTTATATTGGCACACTCATACCCGTTTCATCTGGAAGTATATTTTTATAGGTAGCACATTGTTTTTTCATCCTGATGGCTTGGAAACCGTCGAGAGCGGTACTACAATTTAAATATTTATTTTTCTTTTCTTTATTATATTTGAAGAGAGTAGCAATCAATTCTACTAGAAATAATAACATTTATTTATTATAAGAGCTTAATTATTTTTTTCATTTCTAGTACTCTCAATCTTAGTTCAGAAGGTTATGAGAAACTGGGTTAAAATTATTAAGTAGATGGTAGATAAAACGATGAACGATAAACGATGCCACTGGCGTTGCAAACACACATAGGCGACGGTAAATGCTAAATTTTAAACGGGTCGTCAGCTTATTTGCTGTCCTACAGCAATAAATAAATATTGCAAGGACATTGCAAGGAATGATAGTATATGATTACTGGAGATGGAATAAACTAAAGAAATTATGAATCAATATGGCGGTATACTTAAAATCAAAGGTGGTCGCCATACAGACGGGCTTGAAGCCTTATCACGTAGCTAGAGTGGGTTGTTTTGTCGCCTTTTACGACAGGCCGACCCCGGCCGCATAGGTTGGTATACTTTCTTTGCCCCTGCACGGATAACGAACTAGCCATCCGTTGGCGCCTTTTACGGCTCCCAAGGAATGTGATGGAGTACCCCTAATCGGATTTGTGGGATCGTACGGCGTGTTATAAAAAATATACTGCGACACAGCGCCATCTAGTTTCAAAGTAAATAAAAAAGTTGTATAAAAGTTATTGAAAACATTTACGGTAAGATCCATTTCGTTTTCAGTACATTGTCTCAATGCATCCGGTTTCCGGAAACTGGACTGACGTAAGGAGCATCCGGGCATTCGCCTAAGTTCCGGATAGTCACTTATCCGGATAGCGAGTTCAACAGATTTATTGTTTGTTATCGATACTTCTTGTTGTTTTGTGATATTTGTATTTAAATGTTAAGTAACAGTGAGTTTAAGTATCGATCATTTTATTGAAAACCAATATATTGTTTTTATAGGAAAACGTCTTTATCGAGTTTCCCTATCCACGATAGTATCGAGGGGATGTGTGGGACTCCGTGAAACTTCTCAATAGAAAACCTGCTGGTCTCCTCTCGCTTAGAGCCTGGGTCGACAGACCTATTAAACAAAACTAACTTTAAGAAATATATATTCCTCATTAAGTTTAGACCATATATAGGGTAACAATAATTGTGCTATAATTAGAATCCCTTTCTTAACTATAGATCATTTATATATAAAATATTTTTTTTATTATCTGTCTTGTATGTTTTTTTTATTATGTATTTATCCGTGCAGGGGTGGAGAAAGAATAACTAACCTCTGCGGCCGGGGTCGGCCTGTCGTAAAGGGCGACAAAACAACCCACCCCAGCTACGTAGTAGGGCCTCAAGCCCGTCTAGATGACAACCACCTTTGGTCTTAAGAATACCGTCGTAATAAAGCCATGTTGTGTTGTGTTCCGGCATTGGTGACCCAAGTTCCTGTACCCTTATGGGACAGCAGTGTATTCGCGATGCCGCTGGCGTTACAAACAGCCATAGACGATGGTAACTGCTAAATTCTAAGCGGGCCGTCAGCTTGTCTGCTGTCCTATGGTAATAAAAAATATATCTATTAAAAAAATAAATTTTTACAATAAAAACAAATACAATCTTTATTTTAGTTTTTTTTTAACAGCAATATGTTATATACTAAACTTTACTGCAAATGTCAATGCAACAATGTTGATTCTAGACTTAACATTCGCCGCACCTACAGTAATCGAATTCGTCGTCGTCTCTAGGACAGTAATAAATCCTATTTAGCGACACTGTCTGTGTTTTAGAGCGTCGAATTTCTAGATGTTAAATTCTTCCTCTTAAATGAACGTAGACATGTCGTCTTAAATTTTCTTTTCAATTTAGGTATATTATAATCTAAATTCGCTGAAAAAAACTATCATTTATTAGATTATGAAAGTTTGTATGAGCTTAGGAGAAGCTTAGGAGAAGATTAAATCTGGATGGCAACCATCCCTGGTCTAGGAGTATCCTGACATAATAAATATATTGTGACAATTCACACAGCGCCATCTAGTCCCAAACTAAATAGCATAGCACTTGTCTTATGGGTACTAGATAACTGATATACTACTAATATACTTTTCTTTTGTAAATAAATACATATGATCATGTATTTAAATTTCGCTGCAAACTCAAGTGGTTACCAATCCGTCTTCGACGGAAAACTTACAGTCTATCTCTGTTTTATAGTATTTTATTCCTTCCCAATACACCTTTCTATCTTAAGGAACGTTTTCAGTTTCTAGATCATCTAAATGACCTTAATTTGCGCTCCTCTAATAATCTTAAAGTAACAGTACCTGTACACTCTTCATCCTTTTACAATCATTCCTTCACTGTACAGGCTGTCCGACTATGGAACTCCTTGCCTATTGCAATCACACAAGCGAAATAACTACTAATTAAAAAAAAACTAGTTCTAAACTAAACTGATTAAAACTAATTCATTTGTTTTATATTTTATTTTACTTACGCTATTTGCTTTTATGTTATATTTTGTATTTTTGTTATATTTATATTATATTGTTTATGTTACTATTATATGTTATTTGTAATATATTATTATATTTCATATTACTTTTAGCGCGCCACCTATAGCAAAAGGTTTTTTGATTGTATTCCGACCATAAGGTTGTCTGGAAGAAATCGCTTCTTAGCGATAAGGCCGCCTATTGTGCACTAATTATAAGTTTAATATTAAGTTACTTTGCATGTATATAATTTTTGGTTGAATAAAGAATATTCTATCTATCTACATATTATGAATAAACCCACACTCTGCAAGCGAAGTGCGTTAGCCGTTATACCATAGAGATCGTTGCCATAATAACCCTTTGTTGTGTTACAGCATAAGTGATCCACGTTTCAGTACACCTATGCAGACAGTAGCGTGGTCGTGGTACCCTTAGCGTCGCAAAAATCCATAAGCGACGGTAACTGTTTAATAAAAAAATCATATAAAAATTACTGAGCGGTTCTGCTTCCTAAAATTGAGGTAAATACACTGAGTAACTCGATACAGGGAAAACGCAAAACCATCAAAGTTCAAAACTCAAAAGCAATTTCTCACGCGTTTTCGCACCACTAAAGTACTAGAAACTATCCCGTAAACGCAAATCCATTATTTGCCCGTTCCTATGGTAGACACGACATTCGGAAATTAATAGCATTTCCATAGCACCCGTTCGACAGGCTTCCATTGCTTTCTGTTAAACGAATATACATAGTAGTTATTATACCTTGTGACTTTATCCGTTGTAGTTTTTTTAATAATTGATTTCGGTTCACATTTTAATCTAGATAGATTTTGTGAGTAGTTATCAAATAACTATTAAGCTTATAGGGTTATCTTTTTTGAATACCATCGCTGGATTTAGCAGTTAATTTGACTAAAGGTCAGTTGGTGATGTATGAAGTAATTGATTGCTTGTGGCAAATTTTAAGATATTTTTAACTTACGGAACACAACACAAGGTTATTATGGCGGCATATTTAAGACCAAAGGTGGTTGCCACCCAGACGGGCTTGAAGCCCTACCACGTAGCTAGGGTAGGTTGTTTTGTCTCCTTTTACGACAGGCCGACCCCAGCCGCAGATATTTAATATTCTTTCTCCGCCTCTGCACGGATTTTGTCTGAAAGATGCATTACAGGACTCAGGCTTTTCTTTTGTTTAATGCTGTGGTACAGCAGACGGGCTCACGACCACGTAGGGGAACTGGCAGGGTCACTTATTTAGAAACACAACATAAGGTTAAAATTAATATTTTGAGACTAGGGATGGTTGCCGTCCAGACAGCACGTCCACCTAGCTAGGAACGATGTTTAGTTGCCTTTTACGACAAGCCACTTCTTGTGGTATGTATCGGTATTCTCACCAATGCAATATGGATAGTGCCACGCGTTTCCACGCGGCGAGGTGTGTGCAGTGCAAATGCACCACTCTTTTGGAGAGGATCTCCGCTTTAAAAAAACTTTGCTTAAAAACGTTTGGTTAGGTAAGAGATTCTGACAGTGTCTGGCGTCTGGCCCTAAAACCTAAATTGAAACATTTACCGACAATCTTAAACCCAAGTAAAGTAAATTTGACTCAAGAAAAGTACACCCTAATCTCCATAGCGAAATATTTTTTGTAACCGGGATTTACTCTAAGATGTTTATACCATAGCCATAATATAGTATATTTAATTTTTAAATTCTAAAAATTGCTATATATACAACAACTAAATGGGACATCATCACAACTAATCTAATCTTTTTGCCGTTCAACGAAATTGCTCAAAAACGTTACTACCGCTAAAAGTGTAAGTTAAAACTGGCGAAAAGCTTAATAAAGTACCAATATAGCAAAAGGAAATGGCCTTGTTCTCATTTGCAGCACAGAATACTAAAAATTTACTTTAAGTCCACGTAATTCAGTTCAAATTGGTTTGCAAGCGAATTACATTTCAAAGGATTGAGTCGAGGGTAGTAGTAGGACATCATTTGAATAATTAAAAAGTAGCTTTATCTACTTGTGTTTATTCAGTTAGATTGGTACTGCTTACTGTGCTAAATTTGCAAACGAATTTTGAATGACTCTTGTGTTGGTGCACTGGTTTTGCTATTCATTGTTAATTCGG
This sequence comes from Malacosoma neustria, assembly GCA_963693495.1. Lineage (NCBI taxonomy): Eukaryota > Metazoa > Arthropoda > Insecta > Lepidoptera > Lasiocampidae > Malacosoma > Malacosoma neustria. Next base: position 15,781,865 of record OY856388.1, read on the forward strand.
CACAATCAGAAGAGAAGCTTGAAACTTTTGAGGGTTTTTGGCGGCTTTTGAATTCCTTTGAACTTTGAAATAACATTTCAAAACGTTACTTTTCGTTTATTCTCTTTGATGGTTAGGGCAGTAACTGATTTAATGTTTGAAAAGATAATAAAATTCTTAGTTCTATTGAACAATTTAATTTTTATACTATAATTCTAAAATAATAAGGTTTAAATTTCGCATACACCGTGAAAGGAATTAATGAAAGGGGTTCCAAGCAAGAAAATGCAATCACTTCTTAAAAGTGATTCTCTGTTGCATGTGAAGCTTCTTCGGAACCAGAGGTAAGTTGCTCTTTCAGAAAATAAGATCAATCAAAGGGCACAACTTTCGTGCCTCTATTTAAGTAGATATCATTCAATTGTTTACTTTTTTTGGTAGAAATATTAATAAAATATGCTGTTTGGATAAAAGCATTTGCCAACTCTCAGGGAAATACTGAACAGTGCTCTTCTTTTGCTACCTTTGTTGCCTTTTAAACCTCTATAGGAAAGTGGTTGTGTAGCATATTTCTTCGCGGCCAGGGTTGGCCTGTCGTAAAAGGTGACTAAATAAACTAAGATTGTCATAAGGTGCTCCCTGCATCTCGTCTGAATGGAAATCACCTCTGGGATCTAAATACATATCTTGCCGTAATAACCTTGTGTTGTGTTCCCGCATAAATGACCAGGTTCCAGTATCCCTACATGGATGGTAGCGTGTTAGCGGTGCTCCTGGCATTGCAAACATCTATAGGTGACGGTAACTGCTAACTACAAACTGGGTGTATTAAATGATGGAGTTTGGAGATAAATAACATTATAAAATATAGTAAATATGAGAACCACTTTTAATATTGACTGCAAATGGAAACCTTTGAGTAAGCTATCGATTTAAGCTGGCTAGTGCACGTATCACGTCGCAATTCTAAGCAAATATTCTATTTGATCACGTTAGTCAAACATTGGCACGTTCGCCAAATACTAGCCAATACTTTTCAAATACTAGTTGAAATCATTTAAATATAATAAACTAGCAGCCCGTCCCAGCTTCGCACGGGTATTTAACAAAAAATTAAAAATTAAACCCTTCTATTTTTTTCGGTCTCGGGGAAAAACCTTGACGGGTTCCCCCGGCCCGGGGGGACCGAGGGATATAAGGGACTCCGGAAAAGATGTTCGACCATCCGACTACCCACTAAAAACCCCGCTGTTCTCCTATCGCCTACGCCCGGGCCCACGGATATATGGCCTGCCGATCTCGTGGCCCGGGACGGCGCCGGCCCACGCTTTGTCTTAAAGCGGGCCCCTTCTAAAGTGCTGGCGCCAGGGGGTCAGGGTTTCGTCCCCCCGGCACTCTCTTGTAACAACTCTAGGAGTTGAGGGGGGCTGCGAACAGCACGCGGCTTTCTCCCTCGCGGCAATAGTGCGGGCGGCGAATCCTCTCCCGAGGGGCCGCCCGCGGCCGCTTTCTACGGCGGCCTGAGATCGTTGCCCACCCTCCGGCGCCGACGACGCGGCCTACGTTGGCGGGAGGGGAGTGCAGTGGCGGACTCCAGCTCCTGTTCCGCCGCCTCCCTTGCAGACACTACTGCCTCGCAAAAGGAGGCGACGGCCGTCCATCCAGGATCGCCCCCGACCATGTACAGAACCAGGGCCGGGAGCGACAGGTCCGCGGCCAATTCCGGACGGGACTCGCATCCCCGTTGCGTGCTAGTCAGGCGTGGGTACGACTACCAGACGATACTCCAGAAAAAGCAAAGTCGCCTGACGTCTTAGCCGGCCCAGCAAGACCAACCGACAGCGAGGATGCAATTCCCGCCCCGGGAACACTCTCTGTGCAGGCGCAGTCGAAATAGGCATGGTTTCGACTACCAAATCATGTCCCAGGGTAGAACCCGGGACCCCAATCAGTATTCGCAACCATCCCACCGGGGACCACGCCACGAACAGAGAGCTAAGTTGGAAAGGATGTAAGAGGTAGACGGAAAGAAAGGTAGGACTCTGTCGCCTCGAACGGAGAGGGGAGTGAAGCGACGGATGCTCGGGCACCTCGGGTACGCACACCCGTGCACTCCTCGGACAGAGGAGCGCCCCTGAGGGCAAACCCTTCTATTTGCGTCAGGTTACTAAAAAAATAAAATTATAAAGAAAGTTTGAATATTATTATTTCTATGAGCTTTTATTTTAATGATTTTTTTTGTTATTACTTTTTATTTATTTTTCGTTGTTTTTTAATAAGTATTCTAATTTTTGTAAAAACCCCAGTGACACACGCCTACATTGCATAAGGTGCTGCCTAGCTAGCCGAACAGGGTGAGCGGCTACCACGCAACATTTTTCTAATACTTACATTTTTAAACTCGTGATATCTTTCGAATGGAATATCCGAATTGAATAATTCAAAAAGTTATATAAAGGTATTGAAACATTTTTGAATATGAAGTGATTTATTTTGATAAGGATTAATACCAAGATCCAAATAAAGAGCCTTTTCTAGGGGCGGCATTTCAATTAAATTTTTAAAATAAAAGAACACTTATTGTGGCATAACTATAATAGTTAGACATATGCTGTCGCGACACTTTTTGTAAATAATGATGTGTTCTGCAAAGTTGTAGTACATTATTTTATTCTATCATCAATAGTTTTCGCAACGCACGCGATTTAAATAATATTTTAGGTAATTTTGTTACACTTTGGGTTACATTATTGAAGTTTCAGTAAGGATCCCTATTTTTTTTGAAAATATAATATAGCCTATGTCACCCGGGGATAGTGTAGCTTACCAACAATGAAATAATTTTTTAAATTGGGTCAGTAATTTCGGAGCCTATTCAAAGCAAACAAACAAACAAACAATCAAATCTTTCCTCTTTATAATAGTAGTATAGATATAGATATAAGAGATTGAATTATATGATAATAGTGAATTTTACATACAACTAAAAAGCTTTTGTTTATAAAAATACTTAACAGATCAATTAGTAATGATGCATTAAAATTTCTGGGGACTTTTATTTTTCATTTTTAATTTCTAATAATGGATTCATCAATATCGATCGTTATGGTGAAATTGTACTTGATTCAAGTGTCTATAGAATATTATAATCGCAATTCTAGCCTTGAATCTCGCTTTTCTCTCGTTTCAGATGCTGGGTTCTGCTTCATACATTTTTCTTCAATATTTCGCGGGATTTCTGATATACTTTACAGTGGTGAGTTCATTCAAAGTCAAAGTCAAAATTTTTTATTTTAAATAGGCCTGAGTAACAGGCACTTTTAAAATGTCAAAAGCTAGATGTCTGTTCCAAAAGTGAATCCTATGGAGAAGAACAGACAAGAAACTCCATGGATGTATTTTGTACAAACATGTATTATTATAATATGAAGTATATATAAACATAATTATAGAACACGGAATTGATATATTATTTGTCAGTAGGCCGAGGAAATGCAAGCGTTTAAAAGGATACACCTGAGAATAACCTAAATGTACATTAAAAAAATATATATAAAAAAAAATCATATCAAAAAAAAAATCATTGCAAGCAGGAGGGGACCGAAGACCAAGCATTTTTATCGTCCATATATTGTTTCGTGCTATAATATGCTTTGGAGAGTAGAGTGCGTTTCACTATCTCTTTAAACTTTTTGACGGGTAACTCACTAATGTGGGATGGGATTTTATTATAGAATCTAATACTATTTCCAATAAAACTTTTACTAGTTCTGCTAAGTCTAAATCCCGGTACCATAAGTTTGTGTTTATTGCGATTATTTAGGCTGTGGACGTCACTGTTCTTGGAATAGAGCAAGATGTTTTTGCGAATATACATGATGTTCGTGAGAATATATAATGATGGTAGCGTAAGAATATTTATCTTCTTGAATAATTCTCGGAGTGAATCACGACCGCCTAGGTTATAAATGGCGCGAACAGCTCTTTTTTGAAGAATAAATATAGTTTCGACATCTGCCGCAGATCCCCATAATAAAATGCCATAAGACATAATACTATGAAAATATGCAAAATACACTAGCCTAGCAGTCTCAATATCAGTCAACTGTCTTATTCGTCTAACGGCATAAGCTGCTGAACTCAATTTACTTGCAAGAGCCTGTATATGGGGCCCCCATTGCAATTTAGAGTCTACCGTAATTCCTAGGAAAACAGTTGACGGAACGAGGTCCAGCAATTTACCATCTAGATTAATAGTGGAGTCTATTTGTGTAACGTTAGGTGTTGTAAATTTAATACATTTGGTTTTACCTGAATTCAGAAGAAGATTGTTAGCAGAAAACCATTTAGCTATAGCATCCAAAATGGCGTTAGGTTGCACGAGATCCCTATCCTTTCTATTTACTTTAAAAATAAGTGATGTATCGTCAGCAAATAAGACTATGTTCGCCATAGACTCATTCACTACGTATGCGAGGTCGTTTATGTATACTAAAAAAAGGAACGGGCCCAAAATTGAGCCTTGTGGTACGCCCATCTTTACTTGAGAGCCTTTAGAAATAATATTTCCTAAGGCCACTTTTTGTTCGCGGTTTGACAAATATGAATTCAGAAGGTCAAGAGATCTACCTCGAATACCATATAGCTTTAACTTTAAAATGAGTGTCTGATAATCTACACAGTCGAACGCCTTGGATAGATCACAAAACACCCCTATCGCATCATGCCAATCTTCCCAGGCCTCTAGTATTATTTTAATTAGGGAGGACCCAGCATCTTCAGTAGATCGTCCCTTCGTGAATCCATACTGGTTTTTGTAAAGAAGCCCGGTGTTGTTAAAATAAATCAACATCTGGTTTAGTATTATTTTTTCAAATATTTTACTTAGGGTTGGTAGCACGGATATTGGCCTATAATTGGATGCATCTTTAGTGCAGCCTGCTTTAAAAATGGGAACAATTTTACTATATTTCATCAGGTCCGGAAAAATACCATCGCTAATACAGGAATTAAATATTGTTGCCAAAATTGGAGCAACATTTACGATAATAGCCTGAATAGCTTTTACCGACAGTCCCCATATATCTTCAGTTTTTTTTATAGACAAGGATCGAAACGCATTTAATATATCAATGGATGAGATCGATCTGAATACAAAGGAAGAGTGTATACAATTAGTCATTTTAACATTATCTTTAAAAAGTTTCTCAGCTGCTGCAGGAGATGATTGAAGACCTTTAGTAGTTTCTATGGGAATATTCGTAAAGAAGTTCTCTAAGTAATTAGCAACTGTTGTCTTGTCATTATCATGCAAATCATCTTTCCAGACGTAAGCTCACCAGAGGAGATAACGAAAGGTAGGTTTCTAAAATAGCTTTCTTTATTTGCATCTATTACAGCTTGTTATTCATAGTCATCATCGAGTTAGGTTAGGTGCCTTAGTGCAACTCTCGGACCGGAAATATATGTGATAAAATTACGTTTTTACGGAATAGACCTCCACAATACGAAAGCTGTAATTGTTTGGTGCTTTTCTATATTGTTTATAATTTTATAATAAGGTAATCCACAGGTATTACTTGGCATTTTTATATTTATAAATGAGTAGAATATAGCCTTGGTCCCAATTTACAATTGTCCCAATTCACAGTTCTTTCCAAACCAAGTGCCCAAGAAGAAGCTATTTTGCAAACTACCACAACGTATCCATCTTATTAAGATACTGATTTTTCTATAAATTCTAGAATCGTACTACACCAAGATATCCTCAATAAAGCGTAAAAACAGTCATATTGATATTCCTATCCATTTGACATGGACTCCGGGTAAAAAGCCTTAAGGGTTATGTCGTCAAATCTGCAATAATGAACACGAAATATGATCACGCGTGTACATTTCCAACCCTCATTCTTGAGATAGTGTTACAATAGTATAATAAAGTAAAGCAGTATTTTTTCAATTTTACATAAACATGTACTAAGAATGCGCTTGTTAAACTTGTTCATAGAATTTTGTTAGTTTTATTGAGAAATTATAGGTGATACAAAAAACTTCAAATAAACTTGCGCGATTATCCTTGTGAAATATTCTTGAAAACGTTCTACAACCTATCTGTATCTGAATGATTTTACTAATTTTTATTTAATTAAATTTCGAATTTATTACTTCAAATGTTTGTTTGGTGTAAAATTATCAAAATACATTGCTTTTTACTGCCTTGAATATAATACTTGTTATTCTAATATACTGTGGTTGGTATAAGCGACTCTTTTATATTAGACATGTTATTCCGCGTGAGAAATAGTCACAACGCAATTTTCATACACAATTTCGCTCGTTGTTTTTTGAGAAAAATGTACATAATAAATTTTGTGTCGGTCACCATTTGTTTTAGGAGTTATTTCGCGCGATGAACACCGTGTTATTATATTGCTTGCAACTTGGATATAAACTTATAACAATGGTATGTTTTAATTTTCTTCGTGGGTTTGTATTTTGTTCTCAGTAAAGAAAATTAATTTATATGAAATGAAAATGAGGGAATATTACAATAGCTTATTAAATTTTTAGAACAGTAATTTATTTATAATAATTATCAAAAATATTTTGGTAAGAAACTTATTCTGTGTGCAAAAGTTATGTTGACGTGAGTATAATGGTAGAATTATGACTTCGGTAGATTTTATAAGTAGTTAAATACTTTCTCTATTCTATAAGAGTTGAAAATCATTTAGAAATGTTATATATATATATATATATATATATATATATATATATATATATATATATATATATATATATATATATATATATATATATATATATATATATAATAAATAAAGAGTATGAATTGATATTTTATAACGCATAATTTTAATTTTATTCAGTTCTTCGTATAATTAATTTATTTGAATTGGGTGGATAAAATATCAAAACTAGTTGGCTTTGCCTGCGTAAAGTTTATCAAGCGACTGGTGGTGAAAAGGATGACACGAGTTCGCTGCTTCTTACAATAACAGACACTACAGTGGAAGGCCACTTATTTAATTGAAAATTCTATCAAATATTTAAACAAAACAATTGTAACTTTGTTATTAATGTCTTGAAGCGGTAGAAAGCACATTCTTCTCACTACTTATCCCGAAAATAAAAAAAAATATACGCATACAAAAAGACCATTTTTGACCATTAATCTAAAATAGTTTCTAAATATGCAGTATTATTCATAGTTACTGTATCCCATTTGCCAATAAAGGGCGTATCAAATGACAGATGTGACGTCACGGCAACATGGCGTCGGGCGTCTAATCCCCGCAATCCCGCTCCTCGGGCATAACTCTGGAGCCTTTTATATCTCACGCGTCAGTTAAAGCAGAGACAAACGGAGATTTCCCTTAGGAGTTTAAACGCCTACCACTTACCACAATACCTTTGTTTTATTTTTTTATTTTTCGTAGATTTAACGGACTCAAACATCAACTACTATGTCCAGCAAACGTTGTTTTGCCATATAAATTTAAAAATTACGTTATAGACAGGATTAGGATAGAAGTGTCTACGTCGCGAATGAGCTAGCATGCTAAATTTCAAGTCAATCGGGTGTACTCTTATAGCTTTAGATTTTGAGATGAGTGGCATTTTGCTTATATAACTGCGAGAGATCAAATCTATAATAAGATAATGAACATAGCTGTTAAACCTAAGAAAATAATAATTTCAGAGATAAAATAACTTCAATTTAAATCAATAACCTACATATAGGAAAAAAAATTTAATATTTTTTTATTAAATTAACAATTAATAAATAAGCATTATCTAAATTATTATTATCTAAATTAAAAAAAAAATTCAACAAAGAAGTTTAGTAAAAAGTATGCGCCCAACCGACCAAAAATGGTCGAGGGTTTAAACTCCTGACCAGTGGACGATTGTACCAACAACTGCAAACCAAAAAAAGTTTTTAAATTTATTAAGAGGGGTTTACGGTATTCTAGTATTGTGTTATATCTGTGACGCTTATTAAAACATAAAAATATTTTGTAGTTCTTTTTAAAGCTAGAGTTCAACAGACAGACAAAAGACGCACCCGTTGCCTATGGACATTTGTGATACTAGAGGCATCACATGAACTACTTTTTGAAGAAAATAATCTATATAGCACAATTTAATGCCATGGTCGATTATACATGTATAGAAAATATTAAAGAACAAGTTTTTGTAGAACGTAGGCAATGTCAAAAGACGTCAATGAATAACAATTATTTACTTAATTAATAGGTAACCAATTTCCGAACGCGGGCCAGCACCTGTCGGGGCCGTGGCTTGACTAATCCGTCGCGTCCCGTAGCCTCTATACTGAAGGCGTGTGAAGGAACACCGGGGTGGCTGTAGCGGGTATACTAGCGACGTGCGTCCCCTTGCATAGAAAAGGAGACATATGGGTGCATTGCACGAGAGTCCCACTCCATTCCCACGCAGCGGGGAGCGCGTCATGCATCGCCCAAAAAAGGGTAACCAATTCAGTAAAGAATTACGTGATATATCTCTCTAACTCTATCTACTGAAAATAATTATATTTATTCTTACAAACAGAAAGGCATCGTTGCCTAAAGTATACGCCTGAAGACAACTCAAGGTCAAAACGTGCTTCTTTTTGTCCACAGATTATATCAGGTGGCTTTGTTTTCGGTTTGGGAAGGGAAAAAATTAACGACTCGTCCGAGATTTCGGGTTATACGGGATTGGGGCTGTCTTGGGCAACGAGACTCAAGTTTCGCGGGATTATATTATTGTAAGATTGATGTAGGAGAAAATTGCTTGATCTGAGTGCTCGATTTTTTGCTACACCTTGTCTTCGAAAAATCTTTAGTACGTATTATTCAAATAAATTATTCAAATTACTGTTGTATTTTGTATTGGTAAATGTTATACTGTTGATTTAAACATTCTTGCGTATAGCGCCATCTATTAACAAACAAGTATAAGAGAGTGGCTTTATATGTAACCTGAATACCTGTCATGGCGTCACTTGCTTTTATTTTGTGATACTCACAACATGTAAAGTTGTTTAAGTTTTTAGACAATAAATATTAACGGATACAGTGAATTTATTTTCTTCATACAGATTCCACCATCATTCCAACAATAACAACACATAACATCCCACTCCTAGGCCTTATTATCCCCTTAGGAGGCATGGACTGTATATCTGCCATGCTTGTTCAATGCGTATTGGCGAGTTACACACACCGGCGATCTTGGTTTACATGTTTCCTCACATTGTTTTTCTTCACCGTCATTGTACGTTAGGTGAGAAAAACTGCATGCCTTTATGGGATTCGAATCGGAGGCCTCTAGTTTGTTTTCCATGTATAATATCACTGAGCAACCAGGTACCATATTTTAGTACTTACACGCATATAAATTGTGTTTTAGCTATTGTTTTGTCCACGACTTTCTGTGTAGCTCTTGGCCTACTTTAGTCAAGTAGGTCAAAAGTTCTCTGTGCCGAGTTTCAGTGATCTACAAGCTCGGTTCTAGGAAGTGTGAAATCAGGAATACTTTTCACGTATTTTTATGATCTCAGTATTTTTGTACGTAATATTTACCAGAATTTAGGAATGTGGTAACAAGGGCTTTTTAAATGTTGCATTTTTTAAGATTTATAATATTAATAAAAAATAATTTATTTCATTATCATGTAATACAATACAATGGAGATAATTATATCGAGTATATTGTATAATTTATATGATGAAGAAGTTATATGATGATTTTGAGTCATGGATGACTGGCGTGCTAAAATTAAACGAGTGGTTACATTGTTGCCTTATTGAGATTTAATTTCAACGAAGAAAAAAGAGTGTCAATAATTGCAAAGATACTAGAATTAAAAAAAAAGATGCGAGGCAGTCGTTAGGGACTGCCGATAGAAGTGAAAACTAAAAACTAAATAATTTGTGAATTGTATCGTCGAGCTATTAGATTATTATTTTCGGTTTATAAAAAAATGTATATGATCAAGCATTAAAGTTTAAATTGGTCATTAACACTTCTTTACAAACCAAACATTGTTCCCCAAAAAGTGCTGAACGCGCCTAAAGAAATATTCACTTCAAAAACTCAACTGTATTTCATTGTAATAAAGTCGTAATTCGAATAGATATGTATAAGTAATGCAATGCAATGATTTAAAAGTTACATTATAAAATAAACCTTATGTCATTATAAATAAGGTTGGTATTACTGGAGCAAAACTCCGTCTTACGAATTTTCGATCAGGACACGTGACCTGACACGAGTTTAACATTTTTTACCCGTTACAAAAGAAGTGCACAACGCCGCTTAAGAAGTTTTCAATTCAAAAAATATACTGTATATACATATAGATAGATAACTCTTTATTGCTTACAATAAATCTAGGACAACACAATAAAACTAGATAGTAAAATAAGTAACAACAAAATAATAATAATTTAAAACAAAAGGCGATCTTACTAAACGTAAAACTAAGGCGATTTACAATTAAAAGAAAAATAAAAAATTAATATGATATCATTAGAGTTATGAAAGAATCTCTCTACAGGGGTCAGTCTATCATAAAAGGTGAAAAAACAACCCTAGCTCGAGTCCTGGCGCTATTGTACCAGTGGCGCCGGGATGCGGCCAAGCGTGGCTCTCGCCCCGCGCTTCGCGAAGTGGAGGTAAAGCGGGCGGAGCTGCGCGACGAGGTGCTCATGGTGGAGTGGAAGGAGTGCCTCGCGCACCCCAGCGCGGGCCTCGCCACCATCGAAGCGGTGAGGCCCGTCCTGGCCGAATGGGTGGAAGGGCGCCACGGCGCCCTGACCTTCCGCCTGACGCTGGTCCTCTCGGGGCACGGTTGCTTCGGGAGGTACCTGTGTCGCATAGGGCGGGAGATGACGTCGGGGTGTCACCATTGTGGCGTGGGCGACGAGGAGGACACGGTGGACCACACTGTCGCTGTGTGCCCTGCGTGGCGCGAGGAGCGCCGTACCCTCGTCGCCCAAATCGGCGCGGACCTGTCGCTCCCGGCCCTGGTTCTATCTATGGTCGGGGGCGATCCTGGATGGACGGCTGTCACCTCCTTTTGCGAGGCAGTCAAGTCCGCAAAGGAGGTGGTGGAGCGGGAACGGGAGTCCACCACCACACTCCTCTCCCGCCAACGCAGGCCATGTCGTTGGCGCCGGAGGGCAAGCAATGACCTCCGGCTGCCGTAGAAAGGGGCCGTGGGCGGTTCCTCGGTGAAGGATTCGCCGCCCACACTATTGCTGCGAGGGAGAGGGCCGCGTGCTGTTCCGCGGCCCCCCTCAACTCCTACAATATAGGAAGAGCGCCAGGGGGACGAAACCCTGACCCCCTGGCGCCAACACTTTAGAAGAGGCCCGCCTTGAGACAAAGGGCGGGCTGGCGCCAGCCCGGGCCACGAGATCGGCAGGCCACATTTCCGTAGGACCGGGCGTAGGCGATAGAACAGCGGGCTTTTAGTGGGTAGTCGGATGGCCGAACATCTTTCCCGGAGTCCCACACATCCCTCGGTCCCCCCGGGCCGGGGGAACCCGTCAAGAGAGGGTTTTTCCCCGAGAGCAAAAAAAAACCCTAGCTACGTGTTAGATCCCCAAGCTCGTCTGGGTGACAACCACGATTGGTCTATAAGTATGCCGCCATTATAACCTTGTGTACCGGAACACCGGCATTAGTGACCCAAATTCCTATACCCCTATTGGACAGCAACGTGTTCGCGGTACCCCTAGCGCTGCAAACATCCACAGACAATGATAGCTGCTTACTCTTGAGAGAGCTGTCAGTCAAAAAATTGAATAAATAAAATAGTAAATTATAGAACCGTGACATTAGAAATAAGAATTGAATAAAAAAAAACTAACCACCATGACTAAAAATTAATAATGCAACATTATCGAATAGGACCGTAGTTCTGATTTTTTTCTTCTTTTGTATAACTAAAAAGCGTGTCTAGTGCTAAAGTGAGATAAACAATGGCATGTCATAGATATAAATACACTAGGAAGCCAGTGTGTAGAATTTTACAAATTTTAAAGTCCATGCATCCACGCCAGTATGCGTGACAATGCGGATAAATGTTTAAAAAAATCGACTTCCTGGGCACCACAGGGCTCTAGAAGTAATGGTAAATCCAAAATTTTCTGGTTAAACGTTGTGAAAATACATTTTTTTTATTGCTTAGAAACAGAAACATGCTGACGACCCACAATAGCAAGCAGTTACCGACGCCTATGAATGTATCCGATGCCAGGGGCGCAGCTAATGCACTATTTTCCGCATAGGGGGTACTGAAACCTGGGTTAATAATGCCGATACACAACACAAGGTTGTTATGGAGACACACTTATAGCCCAGGGTGGTTGCCATCTAGATTGGCTTGACTTATCACGTAGCTAGGATTGGTTTGTCGCCTTTTACGAGAGGCCGACCTTGGTCCCAGTGGTTAATATTGTTAAACCGTCCCTGCGCGGAGAAATGCCAATGGCCTCATTACCAAGGATGTTGCAGACCATGCAAATTGAAAAAAAAGTTAGTAAGCACTCTCCGACTACTCGAGGAAGCTTTGAATTTAACCTTAAGTTAATTAAAATCGGTTCTAAATTATTTCTAAATAGCTTTCGAATAAATTTGGTATTTATAAATGGATCTTACAACTTCTACCGTCATTTACAATTCACTCAAGTCTCAAGCATTACAGTACGTTCCTTCATGTAGTGCGACGTAAACACGACTGCTTCGTGATGTAAATACACGCGGAAGCGAGCGCTCTTGATTGATAGAGGTTGGGCCAAAGATAAATCGATGTAGAAGGCTATCTTGTGTATAAACCTAATCCAAAATTTAATTTTTTAAAAAGGAGTTTCTCGTTTGAATATTGTGTACTATTTGATTTTTTAGTTTAGCTTGCAGACGATGTTTCAACGATTGTATTATTTATAGCCATGGTTTCATAAAAAAATATATTTGAGCAATTCACATATCTCTATTAGTGTGTAAAATCTATGAAAGCCCGTACAAGAGGAGACGAAGATTATAGGAAACACTGTATGATTGTATTCTATCTCATTAAATCATGCTCAATCCTATTTATGAATATGTTTGTATCACTTTGTTATCGCTTTTTGGTTTCATAGAATTTTTAAATCACAACGGCGCAGAAGTTTTCCCTCAATTTATAAACTTTTTAAAACAAATGCAGCAATAATGCATAACTACCAGTTAAGTCTGTCGGTAACACCTGAATTTTAACTTATAAGTACGCTTTTTTTTGGTCTCGGGGAAAAACCTCTCTTGACGGGTTCCCCGGCCCAGGGGGACCGATATGTGGGACTCCGGGAAAGATGTTCGACTATCCGACTACCCACTAAAAAACCCCGCTGTACTCCTATCACCCACGCTCGGGCTCACAGATATATGGCCTGCCGATCTCGTGACCCGGGCCGGCGCCGGCCCGCCCTTTATCTCAAGGCGGGCCTCTTCTGAATTGTTGGCGCCAGGAGGTCAGGGTTTGGTCCCCCTGGCGCTCTCCTATATTGTAGGAGTTGAGGGAGGCCGCGGAACAGCACGCGGCCCTCTCCCTCGCGGCAATAGTGCGGGCGGCGAATCGTACCCCGAGGGGCCGCCCGCGGCCGCATTCTACGGCGGCTGGAGGTCGTTACTTGCCCTATAAGTATGCTGCATTAATATAGTGTATTTATTTGTAATCTATTCTCACATTTCAGCAGTACCGTCTATACCTGTTAAATTTATTCCTTTTAATTATTTCTCTTTCTAGTAATTTTATCATCATACATCACGCATTTTTACCGACCATCTATCGACATTTTTAATTAATCAATTAATTCTTTTACTATAGGTTATTTTATTTAAATTCTTGCGTGGTACTTAAAAATCTATTATTATTTTACTCCCTCGATAACTTTAATGTAGTCGTTATACTACAGAGTAATTGAAAAACACACAGCGAGAGGTAGTGGCTGTAGGAGCAATTGAACAACAACAAACATGGCGATAGCCAGACATCATATTGATTCTGTATTCACTTTTACGTCAAAAGTAAAAATTGAAATTGTAATTAAAAATTGACTTGTAAATCTTTTTTTTTCTGCCCTTATCCCGCATTATGGGGGGTAGGCATAACATGTTCATTTCATCTTAACTTTGATATCTCTTTAGCTATATCGTCTTTAACGAAATCGGTATATAAATATCGAATTTATAAATATTGATACTTTTTTGTATGAATAAAGTTTATGGCAGCGCGTTAAAAGAGTAATGATTGAAATTATACTTAAAATAATAGTAATTATAATCTATTAATTTCTAAAATATTATTAAATATTACTTTAATAAAATAGATTTTGATCCGTGCAGGGGCGGAGAAAGAATACTAACCTCTGCGGCCGGGGTCGGCCTGTCGTAAAAGACAAAACAACCCACCCTAGCTACGTGGTAGGGCCTCAAGGCCGTCTGGATGGCGACCACCTTTGGTCTTAAGTCTGCCGCCATAATAACCTTATGTCGTGTTCCGGCATTAGTGACCCAAGTTCCTGTATCCTTATGAGACAATAGTGTGTTCACGATGCTACTGGCGTTACAAATACCCATAGGCGACGGTAACTGCAAAATTTTAAGCGGGCCGTCAGCCTGTCTGCTGTCCTACAGCAATAAAAAAAAAGATTTGTCATCTTGTTGATTGTCATCTTGAGGACATATTTTTATTTAGAGTACGATCTCTACTTTCTGTTTTTTTATTCTATACTTTTATCCCACGAACCCTTACTGCGATCATCACTTTCATAACATCCCCTCATATTTCATTTTTTCATTTCTGCGAAAATTTACTGGATCGAGATTTCGCTTCAGAGACAAATGTCAAAGGAGGCAGCACTTTTGAATTCAGAAATAACCGATCGCAAAGATCAGTAGTAGTCATTATTGAGCTCAAAATGAGTTTCCAATGTGTGTTTATTCTTAAGTTATGGAAAGCAGATATATTAAAGTAAATTTTAGTATTATCAAATAATTTTTTTTTATGTAATGCCGTTCTATTGTGATTATTACATAGCTTGACCGAAAGAGTACAAGGAAAAAAATGTGTCTGTTTGCTTTTTACAGGAGCTAGCTAAGCTATACCATGTTTGAGTTGGTCAAAGAACATTTTTCCACTTTCTTGTCTTTTTTCTTTTGCCCTTTCTTTGCTAACTCTGACGTCAAAAAATCTATTTTCCAACGACTCATTAAAAATGGGCCCTATTCTTATTTCTGGTTACAAAAAAACATTCATGTGAAAAATTTTAACGTGTATGTACTAATTTATTTACACACTACCTCTGTGGCTCAGTGACTAGTGCACGTCAAATTCGAATCCCGTTCCGAAACCGGTGGTTATGAATAATATGTATTGATTGCTAAATAATATATAATGTAGTATATCAGTTGTCCAGTACCCATAACAAAAATTAACTGCTGCTTACTTTGGGACTAGGTTGCGCTGTATGAATTTTTATACAATATTTATAAGCACCTATTATGAGATTAATAGACCCTTCAAAATGGCAATATTATAAAGAAATATATTTTCAATGAAAAAAATATATGGACGGCAAAATTTTTAAACTGGAGAAATTCTTCTTGACTATAAATATTCTTCAATAAAACCTGTTAGTAGAGTCAATATTTTCGATAAACATTTATTTTAGTATCAAGTATATTTTTTACGAAGAAGCTAAAGATATCAGAATGTTGTAAATATTTCTGCCTCTAATATCGAAGTAAATATAATTAAAAATATCGTTTTTTTATTGCTCTGTAACTAGAGACGGCCCACGTAATAGAAAGCAGCTACCGTCGCCTGTGGGTATTTTTATTGCTGTAGGACAGCAGACAGGCTGACGGCCCGCTTAGAATTTAACAGTTACCATCGCCTATGGATGTTTGCAACACCAGTGACATCGCGAACACGCTGCTGTCCCATAAAGGTACTTAGGTCACTAATGCCGGAACACAACACAAGGTTATTATGGCGGCATACTTAAGACCAAAGGTGGTCGCCATCCAGACGGGCTTGAGGCCCTACCACGTAGCTAGGGTGGGTTGTTTAGTCGCCTTTTACGATAGGCCGACCCCGGCCGCAGAGGTTAGTATTCTTTCTCCACCCCTGCACGGATAAAAAACGCCAACACGCTGCCGTTTACGTACGGGGACTGGGCCTTTGTTAGGCTGAAAATTTCGTAGGCAGACACATAGATGGCGCTACTAATATTAAATTAATATGATTTTTAATTAGCACTAACCTTCAAAAGACACGTGTATAAATTTGACAACTGTCGTGCTATTAGTTTGTGAGATATAGTATTTTGAGTGAAGGAACTTTTGTTTGTTTAAAAAAATGGATAAAAAGGAATATCGTGTGTTAATAAAGCATTGCTTTTTGGCGAAAAAAAAATACTACTGAAGTTAAGACTTGGCTTGATAAACATTATTCCGACTCTGCACCAGGAAAATCAACCGTTGAGAAGTAGTTTGCTAAGTTTAAACGAGGGGAAATGAGCACCGAGGCCGATGCACGCAGTAGACGCCCCAAAGAGGCTGTTACCGACGAAAACATCAAAAAAAGTCCACAAAATAATTTTCGATAACCGGAAAGTGAAGTTATATCAAAGGAACGTGTTGGACATATCTTAGATGAATATTTGGATATGTGTAAGCTCTGTTCAAAGTGGGTACCGCGCGATCTCATAATCGACCAAAAACAATAACGAATTGATGATTCTGAGCAGTGTTTGAAGCTGTTCAATCGTAATAAATACGAATTTTTGCGTCGATATGTGGCAATGGATGAAACATGGCTCCATCATGTCACATCGGAGTTGAATCGACAGTCAGCCGAATGTACTGCACGTGATGAACCAACTCCAAAGCGTGGAAAGACGCAAAAGTCGGCTGGCAAGGTTATGACATCAATATTTTGGGATACCCATAGTATAATATTCATCGACTATCGTAAAAAGGGAAAAACTATCATCAGCTACTATTACGTAGAGTTATTGGAGCGTTTGAAGGACAAAATCGCGGAAAAACGGTCCCATTTAAAGAAGAAAGTGCTGTTTCGTCAAGACAATGCACCGTTTCACAAATCAATGAAAACGATGACAAAATTCCATGAATTGGGCTTCGAATAGCTTCCGCATCTATCATATTCTCCATATTTGGCTCCAAGAGACTTTTTCCTGTTCTCAAACTTCAAGAAAATGCCCGCTGGACAGAAATTTTGCGCTGATGAAGAGGTAATCGCCGAAACTGAAGCCTATTTTGAGGCTAAACACAAATCGTACTATAAAAATGGTATCGAAAAATTCTATGACCACTATAATCATTGTATCGCTCTCGAAGGCGAATAATCAAATCAAATTGTATCAAAAAAATTCTTTCTATGTCTACAAATTTTTCAGCCTCTATTTCTATGTTTACGAATACTCACGCCGGAACACTACAAAATGTTATTATGGATATTATTATGCATATTTAGAGTCCAGGGTTGGTTGATTATTTTATCGCCTTTATTGGATATTTTATCTCCTTTTACTACAGTTCTCATCCAGCTATAGGGGTCAGTATTCTTCAATATTAAATATAAATAAATATTAAATATAATAAAAATAAATCTTCCATCTTCAAAACATCTTCCAAGCAGCAATCTTTCTCGGACAAAACCTTTGTAATGTATTAGGATAATTACACACCTTTAATAATTATATTTTATTTTAACAGGATTATATTATGAATCAATAGAACATCATTAACAAATCAATCGTCGCATACATCCATTAGTGGTTACAACGAACTAATCAAGCTTGACCTAACCGACAATGCTAAATTGCGACTGCCCACTGAACTACGTTAATTGTACTCAGAGCGTGCTTTAATTATGCTTAAATCGGGCTCTAATTGCACTTAAAGATCTCTTAAATAGTGTTGTACCATTGCTATCTTTGTCGATAAATGATTTAATTATTACTATTTGGAAATATATAGAATAAAAGTTCTTAAGTGAGATTGTTCTTGAAACATTTATTTACTTAAGTTTTTATTTTATTTTTCAATATTTAAACACGTATCTTCTCTAAATAATAATTTACTGAATGAAATGATTAGTTGATAAACGATTATAGAATTTCTGTTTTATTTAATACATCACAAGGCTTGGTTGATACGGTTAATTAACAGGTAAACAAAAGCAGTTAATCGATTGCAATGTAAAAATAATAGTCGAATGTAGGACACGTACGTAAGCTGTATATTGAAATCTTTGACTGGACACAGGCGTTTACCACAGTCTGTCTGGAATCTTTTTTGGCCACACCCTGTTACACCAACCATTTGTATCGCACGACACACCACTTATTGTCTCTACAATAGATTTGATAACATTGTCCAACATGCTGACCAAGAACTAATTGGTGACTCTTGTATTTTTTGCAGGTTTATTTCTCCTGTCGCAAAGTAATGACCAAAAAACGATATTGTGATCCTCGCACATAAGGGTGGTAACCGGGGTATGATGTTGCGGCCGTCGCTACCCATTACGTCTCAGTCATCAGCACAACGGCAGCCGCCGAAGAGTAAAGGCAGTGAAAAGTAAATAAAGACGAAATAATCACTTTGGCTTCCCCTGGAGTTTGGCCTGATAATTCGCTATCCCCAGGATAAAAAGGTTAACCTACAAATTACAGTTATCAAAAGTAATAATAATAGTACAAAACGAAGTTAAACGTTCAATTGTTGGTAAAATCAACGCGTTTTAACGCATAATGTGTTAGAAAGCCGAATCATAGCCCGCAAACTATAAATATTTGTAATGAGATTATGCCCCGGGGCTTATTTGAACAGCTGAATCAATAAGCTAAATATTTATTACTAATTCAGAACCGATTCATATATTTAATGTTATAAATAAAACAAATACAAATGTTATTACAAACAATGTTAAATTAAAAGATTTTATCTTTCAACACATATTTCAACTTGATAACAAAAATTAGAACCAAATTGCAATGTAACCTAAGTTGACATTGAAATTACTCTGATTTTGATCCGTGCAGGGGCGGAGAAAGAATACTAACCTCTGCGGCCGGGGTCGGCCTGTCGTAAAAGGCGACAAAACAACCCACCCTAGCTACGTGGTAGGGCCCCAAGCCCGTCTGGATGGCGACCATCTTTGGTCTTAAGTATGCCACCATAATTACCTTGTGTTGTATTTCGGCATTAGTGACCCCAAGTTCTTGTACCCTTATGGGACAGCAGCGTATTCGCGATGCCACTGGCGTTGCAAATACCCATAGGCGACGGTAACTGCTAAATTATAAGCGGGACGTCAGCCTGTCAGCTGTCTTACAGCAATAAAAAAAGCGAACTCAAACTAATGCATAGGCGATGTGGTCGAAAGGCTATAAATTGCATAAGCATTGTGAAGCTGGAGACGAGGCTATGTGTGTTAAGCACCTCGGGGATGTAAATGATGTAATTCGTCGGCTAGTACAAGAAGAAGCTAGCCTGCAAAATTGGCTGGCACACACTTTCTTATATCCTGTCTCGCAAGGTCAGAGTGAAAGAAGAATATTGAAGAAGTGAGTTTCCGTCATATATTTCTTCTCACTCTATGTCGTTGGATCCTTATTAGTACCCTTGGATTACTACGTTACGTTATGTGGAAATGCCTTACGTACACTCCGCCTCATGGGAAAAAGCGGCAGGGTAGTGTAAGTCTCATCGTACAATGTGCTCCCCGTACATCCCCCCCCCCTCTTTGTTGGAGGACGCACGTCACTAGTTTACCCGCTAAAGCACGCCTTGAGTGCCAGGGCCAATATTGACAGGAAAGTTTTGAGCCAGCGGGGTGTAACGAACTAGTCAGGCCGCGGCATTAAATGGCGCCACCCCGCTTTACTCGCGTGCGTTATTTATAGGTACTAGACAACTGAAATAGTATTTAAATTTAAGTTTTCATCTTATCATCATCATTCTTAATCTAAGCTTTTAGTGAGGTCCCAAACATCCACGAAGCTTGTTCTATGCATATTTTAATCTTCAAAGCCTCCCGTAATTATATACCTAAAACTTTTCCTAATAAAGTATAAGAGGGGAGGTTAATTTATAGCGATAAAACATAATACAGAGTCCTGTTTACTCAAGTTACTTAAAAACTCAGTAAAAGTTTAAAAAAAGGCAAATTATGCGTACAATGGACTTCTTTTAAAATAAGAGTTTTTGGAGTTTACTCCTTAAGAATCGATTTTCATATATAAAGCGCCCGGTATGAGAAAAATGTGAGAGTAAAATTTACTAATGAATGACCTCGTTACGTTTTTGGTGCGCGTGCACCGGAACACACTAAACAAAACAAAACGATGTATCTCTCAAGGCAAAAATTACTTTATTTGTTACAACTTAAGGTTGATTTCACATTAAATGTTGTTTAACATATGTCTTTTCATTTGTAAATGACAAGAGTAATTTATTGCTTTGTTCATTTTATATGACGAATGATCGTAAGTATTAGATAATGTTTTGGAGATTTGTGACTTTATTACTAGGTGCCATAGTTGTAATTAGGTTGAACTTAAAACTGTTTTAAAACTTTTTTTATATATGTATATTATTTTCATTAATTTGTTAATTTACCCTTTCATATGGTATTTATCTTGTTTCAGTTAAATAAACTCTTTTTGCGTATGTTTAGACAATCGTACTTACATAGTAAACTCCAGTCGTGCGTCGAAGCTGACACACAGTTTTTTGTTTATTATTTTGCATATTTTATGCTATAGCTGTGTGTGTATATAATATAGACTATAATTCTTTGAATAATTGAATATCTAATGTATTTTATTTTTCTGTTTATGAATATGTATGTATATATGAATGTGTATGTGTGTATGTATGTGTATATATACCATATGAAATATGGTATTAATCTTTTGTCAGTTAAATAAACTCTTTTTGCGTATGTTTAGACAATCGTACATAAGTAGTAAACTCCAGTCGTGCGTCGGAGTTTTTTTTCACAGTTTTTTTTCTCATCAAGTCATGCTTGAAAGTTAGGGAATTAATTACAGCTTTCAATTATATTATAGATTATTATAATGGTGTTGTATTTACTAAAAACCTACTTTAAAATCGTTATTTGTTAATTGTGTTTTCGTGAACGGATGAAGTAAGAATACTAACTCATGCAGTCGGGGGCGAACTGTCGTAAAAGGTCACAAAACAATCGCAAATAGCACTCCAGGTCTATAGCTGGGCCACCCTTGGTCCCTAAATATAACTCCAAAATAACCTTATGTTGTGTTTTTTTTTATTGCTGTAAGAGAGCAGACAGGCTGACGGCCCGCTTAGGATTTAGCAGTTACCGTCGCCTATAGGTGTATGCAACGCTAATGGCATCGCGAACACGCTGCTGTCCCATAAGGGTACAGAAACTTGGGTCACAGCCGGAACACAACACAAGCGGCGGCATTATTATTATTATGGCGGCATACTTAAGACCAAAGGTGGTCGCCATCCAGACGGGCTTGAGACCCTACCACGTAGCTAGGGTGGGTTGTTTTGTCGCCTTTTATGACAGGCCGACCCCGGCCACAGAGGTTAGTATTCTTTCTCCGCCCCGGCACGGATAAATATGCGTGTTCCGACATATTCGGCTGGATTCCAGTGTTCGTACGCGGCGGCGTATAGCGATGTTCCTGGCGCGGCAGACATTCGTAGGTGACGTTAACTTATTTAGTGGGCCGGCAACCTGTCTGCTGTTTCACAGCAGTAAAAGAAATATATATTTTTTCGGGAATTAATGTGAGCGGTTATCTATATCTATACTACTATTATAAAGAGGAAAGATTTGATTGTTTGTTTGTTTGCTTTGAATAGGCTCCGACACTACTGACCCGATTTAAAAAATTCTTTCATTGTTGGGAAGCTACACTATCCCCGGGTGACATAGGCTATATTATATTTTCAAAAAAATTAGGGATCCTTACTAAAACTCCAATAATATAACCCAAAGTGTAAAAAAATTACCTAAAATATTATTTAAATCGCGTGCGTTGCGAAAACTATTGATGATAGAATAAAATAATGTACTACAACTTTGCAGAACACATCATTATTTACAAAAAGTGTCGCGACAGCATATGTCTAACTATTATAGTTATGCCACAATAAGTGTTCTTTTATTTTAAAAATTTAATTGAAATGCCGCCCCTAGAAAAGGCTCTTTATTTGGATCTTGGTATTAATCCTTATCGAAATAAATTACTTCATATTCAAAACTGTTTCAATACCTTTATATAAGTTTTTGAATTATTCAATTCGGATATTCCATTCGAAAGATATCACGAGTTTAAAAATGTAAGTATTAGAAAAATGTTGCGTGGTAGCCGCTCACCCTGTTCGGCTAGCTAGGCAGCACCTTATGCAATGTAGACGTGCGTCACTGGGGTTTTTACAAAAATTAGAATACTTATTAAAAAATAACGAAAAATAAATAAAAAGTAATAACAAAACAAATCATTAAAATGAAAGCTCATAAAAATAATAATATTCAAACTTTCTTTATAATTTTATTTTTTTAGTAACCTGACGCAAATAGAAGGGTTTGCCCTCAGGGGCGCTCCTCTGTCCGAGGAGTGCACGAGTGTGCGTACCCGAGGTGCCCGAGCATCCGTCGCTTCACTCCCCTCTCCGTTCGAGGCGACAGAGTCCTACCTTTCTTTCCGTCTACCTCTTACATCCTTTCCAACTTAGCTCTCTGTTCGTGGCGTGGTCCCCGGTGGGATGGTTGCGAATACTGATTGGGGTCTCGGGTTCTACCCTGGGACCTGATTTGGTAGTCGAAACCATGCCTATTTCGACTGCGCCTGCACAGAGAGCGTTCCCGGGGCGGGAATTGCATCCTCGCTGTCGGTTGGTCTTGCTGGGCCGGCTACGACGTCAGGCGACTCTGCTTTTTCTGGAGTGTCGTCTGGTAGTCGTACCCACGCCTGACTAGCACGCGACGGGGATGCGAGTGCCGTCCGGAATTGGCCGCGGACCTGTCACTCCCGGCCCTGGTTCTGTCCATGGTCGGGGGCGATCCTGGATGGACGGCCGTCGCCTCCTTTTGCGAGGCAGTAGTGTCTGCAAGGGAGGCGGCGGAACGGGAGCGGGAGTCCGCCACCGCACTCCCCTCCCGCCAACGTAGGCCGCGTCGTCGGCGCCGGAGGGCGGGCAACGATCTCCGGCCGACGTAGAAAACGGCCGCGGGCGGCCCCTCGGGGGAGGATTCGCCGCCCGCACTATTGCCGCGAGGGAAAAGGCCGCGTGCTGTTCCACAGCCTCCCTCAACTCCTAGAGTTGTTACAAGAGAGCGCCGGGGGGACGAAACCCTGACCCCCTGGCGCCAGCACTTTAGAAGGGGCCCGCTTTAAGACAAAGCGTGGGCCGGCGCCGGCCCGGGCCACGAGATCGACAGGCCATATATCCGTGGGCCCGGGCGTAGACGATAGGAGAACAGCGGGGTTTTTTAGTGGGTCGAACATCTTTTCCGGAGTCCCTTATATCCCTCGGTCCCCCCGGGCCGGGATAACCCGTCAAGAGAGGTTTTTCCCCGAGACCGAAAAAAAATAGAAGGATTTAATTTTTAATTTTTTGTTAAATACCCGTGCGAAGCTGGGACGGGCTGCTAGTTTATTATATAATGAAACTGCTAAATTCTAAGTGGGTCATCAGCCTGTCTGCTAGCCTACAGCAATAAAAAAAAATAAAAAAAATACAATCAATTAGTTTTCTTTCAAATCCACTCATATTTTAATCTGAAGTCGAAGTTGGGAAGGCCGCAGTTGCGAATTTAACAATTTAGGCCCGCGAATAGCCCCGGGCGCAGGGATTGTTTCCCCATTTCCCCAGATATGGGAAATAAATTTACGCCCGGGGCCACGACCGGCGGAGATTGCTTCAAAAAGGGCCAAGTTAAATCGACTTCCGAACTGTTACTCTCAGCGTCCCGATAACGCGTATCTTACTTTTTTGCCCTTCAAAAGAAAAGGCACTTTTAATAGTTATAATCAGTTTATTTCTAGTATAAGTGCTTTTAGTTTCAAACTGTTCCTTATTGTTGAATGGGCATTGGACATTAGTTTATGGTCTTTATGGATCTTTAAGAACATAATAAAGAGAGAAATAATTCATATGAAGAGTAGATAATGCGATTTACAAGTTTAACTATAAGTCCGTATCTTTTTTGACTGTTTACGTCATTATATATAATATCATTAAGCCTGTCTTTTCATACGGCTGTGACGCGTGGCCGGTGATAGAGCGACACAAGCAAGAACTGCGTGTCACGGAGATGAATATGCTGCGATGGATGTGTGGAGTAACGCGGAAGGACCTCGTTAGGAACTCCCGCATTCGCGGCAGCCTTCATATCCGTGACATTGCGGATAAATTGCAGGAGTGTCGGCGCCGATGGTACGGCGACGTTTTACAGCAACAGATTAGATTGCGACTGGTATAAACGCTTAAATGAAGAAGAATACACTATCACTGTCACTTAAATGAATCAAACGTAGGTTAGTATTCTTTCTTCGCCCCTGCACGGATGGGGATTTTTAAATATTACTTATTTACTTACACGGATTATTAAATATTGTAGATAACTTATACTATAAACGGTAAGATATTATAAAACAAAAAGTAAACACTTTTCTAATGTTTTGGTTAAAAGCGTACCAGAATAAAAAACATACGATATCAATATATAGAATTTACATACGATATATCACTCGTTGACCGCTGCCCTGGAATCGAGAACGAGCTATAAATTGGGAAAGCGTGTCCGTACATCACAATGCGCAGTTAGATCAATGGGGGATTTTTGCCTCCGATTTGACGAACCTTAGGGCAATTTAGAGAGAAGAGCATTATTCGTTTGTTTCGCCACAGACACAGGCTTATGTGAAATTTCAGTAACATCTTTATTTGAAATATTAAACAGTAGCCTCAATGGCGCAAAGACTCACACGTTGGAGTCTGCAATGGTCACAGGTTCAAGATGTGTTACTCTTATAGGTAAAAACCAAATTAAGAAGGAGAACCATAGTGGAAAATTACATAGCTCACAAAACATGCAAGATGAAGTGACAGTGTGACGGTTACGTCTGTCACGCGATCGATGGGCAATTTAGCAAATGACTGGTCTGAAGACCGCCTCGGCAAACATGGTGTAGGTCGCCTTTTAGCCTGACGGTGCGATGACCTGCGAAAGGTTGCTGATTGGGGCTCACTTAGGAAGACCTATGACAACGAAATAAATTTTAATCTAATATATCCATTTAATTTTTACTAACCCTTGTAAAAGAAAAGAACAGTCGGAGGCGTCTTCATTTGTTTAAATGCTCGAAGTCTACGCAACGGTTGGTATAAAAACGTACATGTTATCGAAAATGTAAGCCCTCGATTTTATCACTTATAAAAACGAGGTGAACTTTTTTGTTACTTCAAGTTTTGGGAAGTACTACCATAAATGTTGCATCAGACGCTGTGGAGGAATGTTTTATGCGACAATTAAGGTCGGTGGTTATTCACTATTGTCTTACTTATTAATAATTTCAGTGTTCATATCTTTAAAATACCACTCATCATCATCATCAACTCATCGTTGTATCCCAGTTGCAACCCAAACTTTCGTTTCTGTGCCCGGGGTCCGCTTTCCGACATTTTCTACTCCACTTCGCACGGTCTTCAGAATCCCTGGTAGTGAGCCCATTGGTACACATATCACCCCTTATGACGTCAAGTCAGCACTATTTGGGTCTACCCCTCCTGCTGGGGCCCGGCGGAGGCAGCATGACTAGACATTTGTTTCCCGCGTAAACACACAGTTGCCGTGAAACGTGGCCGTACCAGCGGAGCCGACATTAATGCAATATATCCGCAATGTCACGAACATGAAGACTGCCGCGAATGCGGGAGTTCCTAACGCGGTCCTTCCGCGTTACTCCACACATCCACCGCAGCATATTCATCTCTGTGATACATAGCTCTTGCTTGTGCCGCTCTAACACCGGTAATGCTTCACAGCCGTATAAGAGGACAGGCTTAATGATGTTCTTATAGACCTGTCTATCTCTTTAACTTTACCGGCATCTTGGGGTCACAAATGACACCAGTTACTGCACGCCATTTGGCCCACGCGGCAGCAAAGCGTGCCTTGACGTTGCAATCAATGTCACCAGACGCGTGAAATACAGATGCCAGGTATTTCAGTTGGTCCGTGCGCTCGACCGTGTCGCCGCCTATGCGTACGAGTGTGGGATCAATGGAGTTATCTCTATATCATATTATAATCATATCTTTATACCACTATGTATATATAAATTCAGATTAGAGAATTAGTTTTCAAGAAGGTGATATGGCCAATAAATTAATAAGTTTGATGAAATGAGCTAAGCAATTTCAAGTTTAATTATTATATATTACAGATTTTTACAATATTTTAAATACAGTTTTATATCGTTAACATAAAGTAAATATTCATATATAACTTATTATCAATTGTAATTCGTCTCATTAAAGTATTAGGGTGTTTATAGAAGTTCAATTTTGTTATTTAGTTCGATTGCACTTTCAGCTACTTACAATATTTCACAAAGTGCCGACCAAAACGTTATACAATGTTGACTCATTCAAAATTATTTTATTTGCAGTTTCTCGATCGCTGCTGCTTTTATCATTAATCTCACATTCATAAAGGTGTTTCACTGTTTCCCGTCCGTTTTCGTACTTACTGGATTTGGTTTATATTTAATTTTGAAAAAAGTTTCTCTAAAATGTGCATTGTGTCATTCTTTTCGGATTTGAAATGAACTTCCGGCTAAGATTTTTCCAGCGCAGTACGATATGGGGTTTTTCAAAAAATTATAGTATTACAAATATATAATAACTTAGAGGCCAGCAGCGCGTTGGTAATATCTTTGGTGTTGCTGACGTCCATAGGCGACGTTGATAACCTGCTATCTTGTGGGCCGTTAGCTTGTCTGCTAAAAAAACATAACCGTCTATTTTGGGATAAACGTACTAAAATATTATACTTTGTTAGCACAAAGTTCTTTTATAAAGTTAGGCGTTATTCTAACCTGAAATGGCTCGTTAAACTGAACTGAATGGGCTGTTTAGAAATTGTTTTGAACTATGACATAAGCCACCATAAAAACAGTATTGGCAGTTTTTCGTGTAGTAATGGAAAATGTGTTTTATCTTCGCAAATCACTTCTGGAGATATTATGTGGTAGTTGACAAAAATACAAATACACTGTTATACGTAGGGTATCGTTAAGGGCTACCAATTACTCAATCTGATAGTTTAAAGATACAAAAAAGGAGACTGGCTTTCTTTTGGGGATGAGGTCAGACGGCAGTCGCCTTGAAAACCACATACAGCAGTATTGAATATTTTTTTAAAGTTAAATATGCACACGGAAGTTTAGCAGACGTATCTCAGTGTCTAAAATAAAAGTAACAAAAAACAAAAGCTAAGATTGCCATTAACGCGGTTTTTAATGTTCTCGATTGTCTTCAAACCATGAATATTGGTTGCGCGTAATAATAATTTTATGATACAACTAGCACTGCACCATCCACTCAAAATGTTAGGTACCTTTGAAATCTTTTGACTCCGATGTTGGAACTAGAAACTCAAAAAGCGGATTTGGATGAAGTATCGGTTTTTTGAGGTAGAGATGAATTTTATCGTTCTTTGAATACCGAAGAGGTAATAACTTTGGCACATTTTATGTGAATTGTAGGCACAGTGTGTTAAAGCAACAATTTATATTTTATTATTTGCATTTTAATTTTATGCAATTGAAGAGAACTTATTGCACCCATTTTTCGTCCGTAACAGTGTAGCAGCTAACAAAATAAATCTTGACAAAATAGAAATCGTGTGTCTTCACTGACCATTAGTTTTATAGTTTGTACATCGTGCTGGCAAACAAGCGGAATCTATGGGCCAGGGTGGGCGACCGTCCAAAACTCACTCCTACCGATGCCAGATAGATTGACTGGTTCAGTCGGATCATTTAACAACAAATGTTTTAACTGGTCTAGCTATTGTAAATTGTTTTTTTAGAATATCCTATAACTTTAAACGAGCAATTCTTGTATATATATATTCTTATATAATTGGAATCTTGGAATCGGCTTCAACAATTTTCATGAAATTTAGTATACGTGGGGGGGGGGGGGGGTATTCGGGGGCGATAAATCGATCTAGCTAGGAATCATTTCTAGAAAATGTCATTTTATTCGCTTTTTTTTTATTGGAAGAAAAATAACAAAAATGTGACTCTTCCTGACATCTATCGGCGAATAATTTAAACTGAAAAATTACTCTTCCTGACATCTATCGGCGAATAATAATACTATTTTTTTTAAATTGCTTTAACGACACAACACTAAAGCTATTCCAGCAGATGGCATTGTTAAGTAACAAGAAGTCAATGAGTGTTTGCTTTGAGGTTAAACTAAGAAAATCAATTGTTAATTTCCAAAAAACACAATTTATAAAAAAAAATACCGAGCATCCGGATATTATTTATTGAATGACAAATATTTATACGTTACGTGTGTGTTATGGCACGTAGTAGCCAAGTGGTACCTTTCAGAGGCTGACCTCATAACGAGAGCTCATAGTTTCGAATCCATGATGAAACAAGACTTAGGCAGTTTCACTCACCTAATATGCATTCTCACCTAATATTGTGATGAAACCTGTATATTGAGATCTTCAGTTTGTATAATTCGCCTATGGACCTTAAACAAATGTGGTGGGTATACTGCCACTCTTCTTTAATAGTGCCTCTCTTCAGTAGTGGGACGTTATGGTCTAAAATTACGTGTAAAAGTTTCATTAACATTTTTGGGACCCAAGATCTGATGAAAAGTATTATTTCTGTGTTGGGGACGGTAGTTGCTACTGTAAGACATTAAGTCAAATATTTTTCATATGTTTTCGTATGTCGTAATCACCATATAATGGTGAACATGATTCCCGGCATAAGGTTGTGTTACTGTAAATAATGCGAACTAAAATCATTTTGTAACAGTACGCAACAGTAAACTCTGGTTTTCAAACCTGGAACCGTGACTAACCATTAAGACGATGAAGCGAAGGTATCGTGTAAGGATATCGATGCAAACAACATGTACTATGGTAGCCATGTTCAATAAATGACAATGAAACTCAGTGCCCCAAAACAAATCGTAAGTTTTTAATGTAATCAGGATTTCTTTTTATTGCTGTAGGCCAGCAGACAGGCTGACGGCCCGCTTAGAATTTAGTATTTACCGACGCCGAAGGCTATTTGCAACGCCAGTGACATCGCGAACACGCTGCTGTCCCATAAAGGTACAGGAACTTGGTTCATTAATACCGGAACACAACACAAGGTTATTATGGCAACATACTTAAGACCAAAAATGGTCGCCATCCAGACGAGCTTGAGGCCCTACCACGTAGCTAGGGTGGGTTGTTTCGTCGCCTTTTACAACAGGCCGACCCCGGCCGCAGAGGTCAGTATTCTTTCTCCGCCCCTGCACGGATAAAGATTATTATCTCGAATAATGATTATCAAGAAGTAATAACAATAATTATAAGTCTCTCTCACAGAATTAGTAGAATGAATGGGTCAAGCATTATATGATCCACCACTCAAACTTATTTATTTATTTATTTATTGTTAGAACTGTGTACATTATAATGTTGTTAAGTACATTTTGTATCAACAGTTTGCCTTTTTAAGGCGTACAATATTTATAAATGTATTTTTATGCTTCAAATTATTACAAAATAATAGTAACATATTAATTTATTTGCAATTATAATTTTATTATAACTAATTTTTTTATTAATTTGAAACACAAAAAGTATAGAACTTAAGGTCATCTTATATTCCCGGAAGAGTTAATTCCAAAACGACGTTTACGGTATTTTCTCTAAACTCTGTCTCTCTGACATACACATAGAAAACTGTACAAGCAAAACATTTGTTTCCCGCATAGACCTTTCAGGACCATGGACAAATAGAGTACCATTATGCTAATCCACATTTCTATTGAAGCAAAAATTAAAATTAATATATTTTATAAAATGTCCACGCAATATGTATTACCATATATGTATGCATGAAAACCGCAAATCGATCAATGGCCACGACATATCCATAAATATTTATGTACGGTAGGCAACACCACACACATAAATATGTATGTGACCATTAAACGCAGACCTGCTGTATTATACAGGCTGTGTATTTTGTGTAACACACTAATTAAAACAGGGTGATGACGATACTGGACAATGACATGTGGTCCAGTTAATTTAAAAAGTACGAGACTACGTTTTAATATTGCAGCTTTGAATATTTGATAATCAAAACAATTATGGGCTTACTGTCATTTCTTTCAAATAGAGACCCGATCCATTCAGTAGATTAAGCCACTCATCGTCAGCCATTCGTTGTCCACTGGAAGTAAGCCTCACAAGTTTGTGCCACAAAGGATTCTGTGCTTTTCTCATCCAGTACAGACCAGCACCTTCAGGCAGGTAACTCCTCTCCATTCCAGGACTCATTTGCACCAGCGCCCATCGGTCCTACGACAGATGTGACCGGCGCATTACCACTTCATCTTGGACATTTTGCAAGCTTTATCGGTTACTTTGGTTCTCTTACGAATTTCCTCATTTCCAATTTTGTCCAGAAAAGAAACACTCAACATATCCCACTCCACAGCGCTTTGAGTGACTTGAAATTTGTGAACTAGTCCCGCCGTCAATATCCACGTCTAGTTTCCGTAGGTCAATAATGGTAGAACGCACTGCTCGAAGAATTTCATCTTCAAGCACTGGGGAATTAACCTACTGTAGGGATAATAATTTACAATACGAGTATTATTTTCCTTAATTAACATTAGCACTTTATTATTTGATTTAAAATAGTTCACATCAGACATGGCTGTATCCTTGTACTTCGCTACCGACACTGGCATGTTTTCTGCCTTTAAGGGTAACAAAGATAAGGGTGTCCGTCAGCCCGAGGCGTGTACAAAACAGTTGTCTTCGCTGAAAGGGTTGTTTGTTAAGGTTATTAAGCCTTGATTTAAATAGAAAAGTGTTTTGTTTATTTATCCACCGCGACTAATTTTTTTAAGAATAATAAAATAAATAAATATATTAGGACATTTCACACAACGCCATCTGGTCCCAAATTAAGATGCGTACCTATAACACAAGGTGTTATAGACAGCTGATATACTACTAAAATTTTTATATATTTTTCTTTTGTAAATAAATACGTATCGCACCTTTGGTAGTATGTACAAGGCCTTAAATGTACTTTTAGTGATTTTACAGGAGAGCCATTTTAACATTTTTTTATGTTCAATACCGTATTCTTCTGCTATATATTATTTTGAAATCATTATTCTTAATTATTATTCTTAATGATTTCAAAATAATATATAGCAGAAGGATACGGTATTGAACATAAAAAAAAATGTTAAAATGGCTCTCCTGTAAAATCACTAAAAGTACATTTAAGACCTTGTACATACTACCAAAGGTGCGATATTATAAATAAACACCCAGACGCGAGACGGGAATCGAACCCATGACCTCCGCAAGCGTACCAACGTGCGTTAGCCGTTACGCCAGGAGGTCGTCTTTGTTGAATTTTGTCTTATTCATTATTGGTAATTTATGATAAGTCTTTGTTTAAAAAGCTAGCTGCCCCGACAGACTTCATTCTGTCAAAAATTAATGTCACGTAAACACTTTTTTACTTTATTTCCAGCAGGCATAGCTTTATACCTATACAGCCTAATCAACTTTATTTATATATCATTCCAAAGATACGTCTAACGTTCAGCGACTGTTTTGTTCTGGTTGACGTAAATGTTTTGCAGCTGGAGACAGATGTTTTATTTACTCTATGGTTTCTATGGGAAAAGAAAGGCGGTGTTTTTAGTATTTCCCCCAATTTTTACGTTTTTTCTCACCATAAGAACTTTACTTATGCTTTAACAAATATATGAAAACAAAAATTTGCCGAATTGGTCCAGCCGTTCTTGAGTTTTACGCTTAGCAACACATTTGGTGATTCATTTTTATTTATATAGATAGATGTATAAATTTGCATTATGAAGAAATTTAGAGATTGATACGACATTATATCAATTGGACGATGATTATACCGTCATGATCGTAGAATAATGCCGGTTTTGAAAAAAAACACGAATTTCACTTTTTACTATACTTGGATACTGCGTAGTCTAAATATTATTGCTACATTGAAGAAAAATTTAGATGTAATTTATTGTAAAAAAAACATGTAATATCAAATGAATCAGTCAGTAAACTGAGTGATTCGATCCGCGCTCATTGTAAAATGACGCTTGTGTATTTTTGAAATGGTTGCCATGTAAAGTAATAATAAATAATAAACATTTCTTAAAATTTGTAATCTTACGCTAGTACTAACATCTAAACTAGGCATAGCCTGTCCCTTAGGTATTAGTCCCTTCCAGCAACTTCAACATTATTGCTATAACAAATTATTAATTTTAACAACTACCTTCTTACATTACACAAGGTAATACAAGATATATACTATAGATAATATAGATACTACAAGAAGGTAGTTTTGTATTCTTATATATGAATATAGACGCATTGTGCGCAAGTTGCCTGTGTCTGCATTCAAGCGCAACGGAATGCAGGACGAAGAGCATTTGAAGACGCTCGGCACTGCAAATTTCCTATTTAGAAGCCCTCGTGACGTAGTTGTCGAATGTGAATTGTGCACAGACCCCGTAAGTCGGCGACCTGGTAAAAGTGCCACCCTGCACCCTACCCATTTCGTGTCCTACTTTCAATGTGAAACGAGAAAAATAATTTAAATAAAAAGGATGACATATTTTTCACCAAAAAGGTTAGGTAGTTATTAACGTCAGACAGGCGGCCGATTGTAAAAACTAAGCCACAACTATTACAACTTGCAACATGTTGTGCCGACCCCATATAATGTGAGATAAGGAGGAAGAATAAGACCTTCTTATATAAAATTAAATGAGTAAGACACGATTGATATGGTTTGGTTACATAAAGTGAGGACTTAAGCAAATTACAATTTTATGTGCAATTAATATTTTATAACTTTGAAGTGTGCATTAAACAAAGATTAAATAAAGTTTACATATATATGTCAGATCCATCACTATTCTACGACTGAGAAGATATATTCTAACGTCTGTAACAAAATCATCTCAACTGACAAATTTTAACATCGTGTGAAGCGAATAACATAAGTGTTCCTGGGTATATGCCGCGGAATGGTTTAGTCTTAGCGACCGCACGGAATAAAGTTATTCGGACTGATTCCCTTTTAAAAGTAAACTTATACGCATATATACAAAACAAAAATACCATCCCATATTACGAGTCGCCTCGGGGAATGCAAAACACATCCCTCAAGTGCTAAACTCTCTTTGTGACTTTATCAAGAACAAAGATACGTATATCAAAAGATGCCATTTTAATTTATTTTATTTGTCTTTTATGTTTCATATTTCTTTTATACATTTTTATTTATCTGATCTGACCCTTTTTCTTAGATTTTAGTGTTTTCTCTCCGCAAGGGCTTAGTAGGAATGCTGACAGCCTGTCGCAAAAGGCGACATAACTTTTAACAAAATTAGTCTCTGAATTGTCTGCGATGATAACCTTGTGTCGTGTTCATAATATTTATAATAAGTTACTCAGGTTCCAGTTTTTTTACGCGGACTACCCTTACGTGGCGGCGTATTAGCGGCACTCCTAATGTCGCAAATATCCAAAGGCAGTAGTAACTATTAAGTGTTCATCCCACAGCGATAAAAAGACACGCTCACGGAGTGTGCAAACAATAAAACAATGGAGGTGACCGTATTGAGAATGGAATACTGGGAATTAACATACTGGGACTTGTATAGTTATATTATAACTATATCAATTTTGAGTATTATGAACGAAGAGAGAGAAAAAACTGTGTGTGTCAGCTTCGACGCACGACTGAGTTTACTACTTAAGTACGATTGTCTAAACATACGCAAAAAGAGTTTATTTAACTGAAAAAAGATTAATACCATATGAAAGGGTTAACAAATTAATGAAAATAATATACATATATAAAAAAGTTTTAAAACAGTTTTAAGTTCAACCTAATTACAACTATGGCACCTAGTAATAAAGTCACAAATCTCCAAAACATTATCTAATACTTACGATCATTCGTCATATAAAATGAGCAAAGCAATAAATTACTCTTGTCACTTACAAATGAAAAGACATAATATGTTAAACAACATTTAATGTGAAATCAGCCTTAAGTTGTAACAAATAAAGTAATTTTTGCCTTGAGAGATACATCGTTTTGTTTTGTTTAGTGTGTTCCGGTGCACGCGCACCAAAAACGTAACGAGGTCATTCATTAGTAGATTTTACTCTCACATTTTTCTTATATATGAAAACCGATTCTTAAGGAGTAAACTCCAAAAAGTTTATTTATAGTATAGTTAATTTTTTTTTATTGCTGCTGTAGGACAGTAGACAGGCTGACGGCCCGCTTAGAATTTAGCAGTCACCGTGGGTGTTTGCAACGTCAGTGGCATCTCGAACACGCTGCTGTCCCATAAGGGCACAGGAACGTGGTCGCTAATACCGGAACACAAAGTTATTCGTATTATGGCGGTACACTTAAGACCAAAGGTGGTCGCTATCCAGACGGCCCACCACATAGCTAGGGTGGGTTGTTTTGTAGCCTTTTACGACAAGCTGACCGCAGCCGCAGAGGTCAGTATGCTTTCTCCGCCTCTGTACAGATAAAAATAATAAGCTCTAAAGGTTACCTAATTCAACAACGATGCTTAGAATATCTAGCGCTGGATTTTAAGAGCTTTTTGGTGAACAAATGACAATATTTATAGCTTTTAATTGAGTTAAAATATTACAATAATATGCAAAAATACTTGATAGCTAAACATTTGTATTATCTGACAACATCTTAAGAAGAGTGAACGATTTGTTACTGACATTGTCTATATATCGATCATTTATTTATTTTTTATGTTTAATATTTTAGGAAAGTATTCTAGAATATATTAGCCATAGTATGAAACACACTAAAATATTTTCAAAATGGTTGTAAAAATATTCAAAGCCCGTATCTATTATCATTTTCAATCATGGCTTTCTTTAAATTACAATAATACTTTGGCACTGAGTTACCAAGTACTTAGTAAAAGTTTATTAAATACTATCTGACCCGGCGAACGTAGTTCTGCCGTATAAAAAAAAATAATACTATGATAAATATAGCTTATGTCCTTTTGCAAGATTCACTCTATCTCTGTACTGATATTCATTAAAATTGGTTCAGCGGTTTAGACGTGAAAACGTAAGAGACAAACAGATAAACAGAGTTATATATTAATACAAATACATAATACATATTAAGTATTTTGTATGGCTTATACATAAAAGATATTTATATGCTGTCCCGGGCTTTTTTGTAGGACTATTTAAGATAAACATTTCCATTATACATTAAATACTTGTAACTCTAACGGTTTTTGCAGCGCACGCCAGAATAGCTCGCAGATGGCAGAATTTTTTCCTACTTATTTGACACTTATCGTTATATTTTGGACAATTCACAAAACATCTTTATAAATTATAACTTGTGTTATTCTGATGTATAAGCTATATTATTGTAAAGTTTCATTAAAATCCATTCAGTAGTTTTTTCGTGAAAGAGTAATAAACCTACGTTCTTACAAACTTTTGCGTTTATAATAATAGTAGGATTACGATAACTTATTAATTCTGTATTTCGCGTAAGAAATATAAATAGCGTGTCGTATACATACGATCATTTTCTAGACGCTGATCTCTAGATTCCAAATTTTCTTGAATCCTATCGGCGCGCTTTATATACCCGCTCAGGCGTGTAGAACCTACAATGTCCAGCCTAAGCTGAACCCTATTTCATATGATTGTTGATATAGATCTGAGGTCAACTTAAATTGGAATTTAAAATTTTCGAAACTTATCATTTTTAACAAAAACTATTTTTTTTTAAAATAAACATAGTCTAAATTACTCCATGATACATCAGCTATCTGCCAGTGAAAGTCCCGTCAAAATCGGTGCAGCCATTTCAGAGATTAGCCAGAACAAACAGACAGACAAAAATTGTAAAAAATGTTGTTTTGGTATATGTACCATATATACGTCCGAATGCACTTAGTAAAAAGCAGTTATTTTAATATTACAAACAGACTTCAATTTTATTTATATTACTAGCTGACCCGGCAAACGTTGTTCTGCCATATAAATAATAAAATGTCAAAAAATTAAAAAAAAAATTTTGGGGGTGGGTCACCCCTAACATTTAGGGGGATGAAAAATAGATGTTGGCCGATTCTCATAGATACCGGATAAGCACAAAAAATCACTAACTCAATTTAGTTATCTGCCTACTGCCTACCCCCTAAGAACGATGGCGTGATTATTTATAGCCTATGACCATTTCTAGGTTATCATCTATCACCATACCAAATTTCATCAAAATCCGTTCAGCCGTTTAGGCGTGAAAGAGGAACAGACAGACAGACAGACAGACAGAGTTACTTTCGCATTTATAATATTAGTATGGATTTGTATTGATAACTATTTTTTTAGTTCAATAAAGCGTTGCCTCTATATATCTATCTATTCTCTATAAGTTATATACTTATATTTCCTGAATAAGCACATATTGTATCTATATCAATACTCAGAATGGGAGTCGAGGCCCTCGTATGCATTCCAAAGGGCAAAAGCCAGTTCGTCACTGAGGTTTCCATAATAATACATACGTACTTTAAATATGAACAGCTTTACTAAATATTTATAGTATGTTAAAACTGTACAAAAATAACTAGGCACCTATTTTCTATCCACTTTACCAAAAAATAAAATGTAAACAAACAAACCAATGTTTCTCAAACAAAGCTAGAATAAAAACAACATGCCGGGTATAACCCGACCTTAATAATAAAACACTCCTTCTAATCGACAATAGTACGTTGAACAGTACGCTTATAATTACCATTATATAAAAACAGTAAGAGATTTGGAAACATTGTCTTTTTAGTTTCTTTATAATGTAAGTTAGTTATTACAATTAATGTTGTAAATACGTAAATTTTATATGCATTATATTTATCATTCTTAATTGTAAAAATAAAATTATTTTATGTTTTTTTTTCTAAAAGTAAGTAATAGTAATATAAAAAAATAAGAATGTAAGAGATATTTCTAATACATAATTAAAAGTTGCTATGATAATTTTTATATCATGTTGATTATTGTAAAATCGACATCCAAAAAACCCTTTTTACGATTTGTTTACATTTTATTGTTTGGTAAAATGGATAGGGTATAGTAGGTTAGTGGTATTACTCTCGGAGTAGTCTCCGAGGGTAATCTAGAGGTCCCGGGTTTGAATCCCACTATGACATGCGCCGCTCAGGCAACTTTTCTCGCCTAATGTGCATATATTCTCCATGCAGGGGCGAAGTAAGTTTGCTAAACCCTGCGGCCGGGGTCGGCTTGTCGTAAAAGGCGACAAAACAACCCACCCTAGCTACGTGGTCCCTACCACAAGCCCAAGCCCGTCTGGATGGCGACCACCTTTGATCTTAAGTATGCCGCCATAGTAATTTTGTGTTATGTTCCGGTATTAGTGATCCAAGTTTCTGTACCCTCATGGGACAGCAGCGTGTTTGCGATGCCCCTGTCATTGCAAGTACCCATAGGCGACGGTAACTGCTAAATTCTAAGTGAAGCTGTCAGCCTGTCTACTGTCTTACAACAATAAAAAAAATAATTCTACTATAAACTTGTTTTCTCTCTTCGTTCATTATACTCAAAATCGGTATAGTTGTAACTATACAAGTCCCAGTACGCTCGGTCGATCTGTCGTAAAAGGTGACAAAACAACCGTAATTGCGTGGTAGGGCCCATCTGGATGGAAACCACCCTTGGTCTATTAATATGCCACCATAATAACCTTGTCTATTATTATAACAATAATGTTGAAGTCACTGGAAGGAACTAATACCCAAGGGACAGGCCATGCCTAGGTTAGGTGTTAGTGCTAGAATAAGTTTTTAATTATGTAAAACATGTGTCAATAAAGAAATTTTTATTTTTTATTTATTATTTGTCTTGTTCCGGCATTAGTGACCCAAGTTCCTGTATACTTATAGGACAGCAGCGTGTTTGCGATGCCCCTGACGTCGCAAACATACATAGGCGACTGTAACTGGTTACTGCTAACTGGGCTGTCTGCTGTTTCTCAGCAATAGATATATATTTATTTATGCAGTATAACATTATTGCACAATATGTACCGACGGTGAAGGACAATTTTGTGAAAAAACTTGTATACCGATCTCCAGTATTGTGTAAGCCGCCAATCCAACTGTTCGTTACCTCTAAGGGGATGCTCGAGCCTACTGGGACGTTTATGGGACTCAACTTGAATTATTGGAAATTATAACGAAAAGCAAAGAAATGATATAAACAGAAAGGGTCATAGAAAATGAACTTAATATTTTCAAGGAAACCGATATAATATACAATAGAATTCAATTAAGCACGACAGTAAAACAGAGCTGAATAAACACGATTTAATATTTTCGACATAATTTTTGATTTTCTGTGAATTTTTATTATTTTAAGGTGTAAATTTCATTTAAATTTTACAACCATTGTTAACCTATATATAGGTACTATATGTGTTTTTTGTGTAAGAATACTAACCTCTGCGGCCGATGCTAGCCTGTCGTAAAAGGCGACAAAACAACCCACCCTAGCTACGTAGTAGGGCTCCAAGCTCGTCTGGATGGCGACCACCTATGGTCTTAAGTAAGCCGCTATAATAATTTTGTGTTATGTTCCGGCATTAGTGACCCAAGTTCCTGTACCCTTATGGGACAGCAGCGTGTTCGCGATGCCAGTGGCGTTGAAAACACTCATATTCTAAGTGGGCCGTCATCCTGTATGTTGTCCTACAGCAATGAAAAATGTTCGTGTATTATACTTAAAACTTAGTATAAATCTAAAACACTATAAATGTGTTTTCACAAGTATTTACCTGAAACAAACTTAAATTTAGGTAAAATTAAACTTACATCTAAACAATATATAGTTAAAAAGAAACAAAATTAATAAAAATAATATTGAAAATAAATAAAATTTTGTAATAATTTGAAGCATAAAAATACGTTCATAAATATTCTACGCCTTAAAAAGGCAAACTGTTGATACAAAATGTACTTACCAACATTATAATGTACACAGTTCTAACAATAAATAAATAAATAAATAAGTAAATAAAAATGTATATTAAGAATTGCTTGCAAACCAACTTTTAGACATAAAGGACAGAAACGATCGTGGGGAACTATTAAATAAGTCTAAGTCAGAGTCATTACATACATACATACATATAATCACGCCTCTTTCCCGTAGGGGTAGGCAGAGACCACTTCTTTCCACTTGCTACGATCCTTACATACTTGTTTCGCTTCGTCCACTTTCATTATTCCCTTCATACATGCCCTTCGGTTTAGGGTACTCTTGACCTGGCCTTTTTTCAAGACGTCCCTGATTTGGTCTCAAAACGTCCGCCTAGGTCTACCCCTTCCAACACTTCCATTCACACTCGCCTTATACACTTTTTTCGTCAATCGTTCTTCATTCATTCTCTCGACATGGCCAAACCATCTCAGCATACCTTTCTCAATTTTTGTCACTACATCTTCTTTCAGACCACAACGTTTCCTTATCTCACTATTTCTTATCCTGTCACTCAGTTTGACTCCTATCATACTTCTTAACGCTCTCATCTCAACTGCATTTATTCTGATTTCATGTTTCTTCTGCCATACCCAATTATTAAATATTTTAGATAATCTAACAAAAAATTATTCTGTCTATAGTTGGTGGAGCAGTGGGGAACAGCGAGGTATTGTGGGCATCTGAATGACCTCGTTGACACATTCAAATTAATTTTGCTAAGAAGAGGTGGACAATCAACATTATATTGTGCTAGTTTAACTAATTGTACAATATCTGCAATTTTACGTCTCTCTTTAGCCTATATAATACTAAGAAAAGGTATTACAAGTCATGATAATTTAAAGTCAGTGGAGAACTTGTCCAGAAAGCTGGCAGCAGTGACATTAAATGGCCATGTCGCAAAAAAATCTGCAGTAAGGTTATGAGTGACTTCAGTCAGCCTCTTATAAAGTTATCCATTTACCCCAATGCACCTTTCATGTGGCGAGATGTGTATAGTTTGCACTTTCCAAAAATAGTGGCAAACATTGTAGACCTGTAGTCACGGGAAGGTGCTAGTTCATTCACATTTGACCTTTCGAAATTAGAGCGATAAATCTTATTTACCTTTTTAGTACGGGGTACTCAACAATGGACAAAACAAACGGACAAAAAATATTGGTTTCGTTTTTCGCGGTAGGACAATCCAATCGGCGTAAAACTCGGGGGTCCCTGGGGAGCGGTTGCCATGGTAACCGACCGACCCGGCCCGAAAGGGGTCACAAAATTCAAAGTTATCCCATAAATTTAGAAGGCAGGTCGATTTCACATCGCTAGAAGGCAGTAACGTTGAATTTCATTTAGTCGCTTTAAAGCTCGTCGAAGTATTTGTTTCAAAACATTGATTACAATACATACCTTATTTTATCTATCAGAAAATAATTTTAATACATCAACTCAGAAATAAGCCGATGAGGCACTGTTATCACATGCGTCAACTATGTGTCACGGAGGTTTTGATCAACTGGTTACATAATAATAATAATAATAATAATAATAAATATTTTGTGACAATTCACACAACGTCATCTAGTCCCAAACTAAGTAGCACTTGTGTTATGGGCCCTAGACAACTGATATACTACTTATATACTTTTTTTTTTTTTGTAAATAAATACATATTATACATAAACACCCAGACGCGAGACGGGAATCGAACCCGTGACCTCCGCAAGCGTACCGAAGTGCGTTATCCGTTACGCCACCGAGGTCGTCATGTAACAACATGTACTGATGTTGTCCTTTACCGTCAGGTCATGGCTATTATGAATGCACATGCAGTACATGCTGTGGCGGGGTTCGAACCTGATGATTGTTCGTCGAGTATTATTCACTTGGCTACCCCTTACTTTATCCAAATACGATTTTATAAGGCAACTGGCGTCTATTTCTCCGATTAGGAAAAAACAATAGATCTTGACGGTCTCCGTAGCGTGGCGGCCAGAGCACTTCAGTATGCTTACGAAAGTCA
Source organism: Malacosoma neustria (assembly GCA_963693495.1). Classification (NCBI taxonomy): domain Eukaryota; kingdom Metazoa; phylum Arthropoda; class Insecta; order Lepidoptera; family Lasiocampidae; genus Malacosoma; species Malacosoma neustria. The sequence goes on from OY856388.1 coordinate 15,823,375, forward strand.
TGGGTTCGATTCCCGTCTCGCGTCTATATGATATGTATTTATTAAAAAGTATATAAGTAGTTTATCAGTTATCTAGTACCCATAACACAAGTGCTATGCTACTTATTTTAGGACTAGATGGCGCTGTGTGAATTATCGCAACATATTTATTATTATTCCTATTATCTCCTCTGGAGCTCATAAACAAGCTAACAGAGAAACAGAGTAAGCAATTAATTGCATTTTATTATGTAGATAATTAGTTGTATTATTATTTCTATACAATCGCTTGAATTGTTTATTAAACATTTTACAAAACATTTTTATCCGTGCAGGGGCGGAGAAAGAACACTGACCTCTGCAGCCGGGGTCGGCCTGTCGTAAAAGGCGGTAAAACAACCCACCCTAGCTACGTGGTAGGGTCTCAAGCCCGTCTGGATGGCGACCACCTGTAGTATGATTAGTCTTAAGTATGCCGCCATAATAATCTTGTGTTGTGTTCCGGTATTAGTGACCCAAGTTTCTGTACCCTTATGGGACAGCAGCGTGTTCGCGATGCCATTGGCGTTGTAAAAACCGATAGGCGATGGTAACTGCTAAATTCTAAGCGGGCCGTCAGCCTGTCTGCTGTCATACAGCAATAAAAAAATAGTAGATTTGAAAAAAATCTTCAATATTTGAATTCATTCTTTTATATTTCCATCACTTCCGTAACAAAATATTTCTACCAAAACGGTAAACTCTAAACATTTTATTTTCGCAAAACAAAAACGAAGATAAAAATGGAATTCATCCTTTATATTAAATGTTACTGATTGAAAATTGTACTTTTACTAGTATTCGCGATAAACATTTTAATTTTTGAACGTTTTCTTTCAGTATCTTTTTATACGTCGGTATCAGAAAATAAAGCCGTATACACGTTGAAAAGAAGGACGCGGGTTTTTTTAACAACAAGAAGGATTATTGATGTCGTACAGTTATCCCGATTCTATTCGAAGCTTTTAACGTATATTTGCATACATCAATAGGTTAAAAAATGATATTTACATAAACAACTGACGTTTGTTTCGCTATTTAAAAAAAAAACTCAATACCAAAAATGTTTGTCTAACAAGGTGAACTATCCCACAAGTGATATATTTATATATATACTGGATCTCCAAAAATTTAAATGCAGTTTTTTACATCTTGAACATGACTAAAATGTATTATATTTGTAATACATTACGTATCACAAAAAACTAGGGTTAAAACTAATCATCATCATCCCAGTGTTAAATCCCGGTTGCATCTAAAATTTCTGCTTCGGTGCCCAGGGTCCGTTTTCAGACTTTTTCTACTCCACTTAGCACGTTCTTCAGCATACCTGGTAGTGAATCCATTGGCATGAATATCACCTCTTACGACGTCAAGCCAACACTTTTTGCGTTTACCTCTCCTGCCGGGGTTCGGCAGAGGCAACATGACAAGACATTTGTTCCCCATGTATGTAGCCGGTTGCGGCAATACGTGGCTGTACCTAAAAAGCCGACACTCCTGCAATGTATCCGCAATGTTATGGACAAGAAGACTGCCGTGAATGTGGAAGTTCCTAACGCGGTCCTTCCGCGTTACTCCACACATCCACCGCAACATATTCATCTCCGTGACGTGCAGTTCCTGCTTGTGTCGCTCTAACACCGGCCACGCTTCACAGATGTATAAAGGACAGCCAGATGGTCTTATAGACTTGACCCTTTGACTTTAACTCAACCGGCATCTTGGGGTCACAAATGACACCAGTCACCTCACACCATTTGGCCTCCGTGGCAGCAAAGCGAGTCTTGATGTCGCAATCGATGTCACTAGGTCTAAAACTAATAGACGAAACATAATTTATGTATCAAAATTATATACTGAAGAATGGTTCTGTATTTATAAACTACAATACAGTACTTTATAACATATTTCAGGCGCTCATTGATGAATTAAGCCTTTCTACTACAATGTAAATATTTGCATAAATAGGAACTAGGTACAAAAAAGCAAATAGTGCTGATTGTCCAAATAATGTAAAATAAAAACCGTTTATGTTTTTATCTACCATTGTACCCTACTCCTTATTATATGAATGATACAGCTTTATATACTTCTGTTCGGCAGCAGAGTGCTTCATAAATGGAAGGAAAATATTTTTGTTAGTTTCCATCCGAGGTCGGCACCAGAAATTTGATTCGGGTCGACGTGGAATATAAAGTTACTCTCCAGCATTTTACTCCTTTTTTGTGAAAAGGTTGAAGTTATGTGTGTATAATTATAGGGATAAGATCTTTTTCACTATCTATTTGTGAGTATATATTTAATTTATCCATTTAATGTAATTTATAAGTTTTTGGTCTTGTGAGTCGTTAAGGGTAACAAATAAAACAACTCTAATTACTAGATCGTAAATAGTTGAGAAAAGACTCCATTCGGTTCCTTTTCTCGATGAATAGAGCATGATAGCAGTTGATCTCAAAAAAAATATTACTTAATAATTAATTTTAAAATTTAATTTAATAATTAATACCTGTTGCATCTAATTGCTGATAACCGTATTCCTAGGAAAAGCTCTATCATGTCTTATCTCAGAATGGCACCAATGTAAGTAGGAACGCTAAACTTTATTTCTTTAACAATGAGCAGCGTACCTTGTGCGCTTTCGCAAGTTTTGGAAGAAGTTAGCATGAAATTGGAAAACTGTGAATTGAAAGTAAACATCCCAAAGCAACAGAATCACCATCGCATTTATTTAATAATTATTCAGGATTGACACTGAAAATCGGTAGTGTCGAATTATTTTGCTACAATAATAGTACCGCTTAGTTGCGAAGGCATCAACGCATTGTTGCCTTCGTTTAGTGTTAATTGTTGCACTGTTTAGTATAATTTGTGGAATTGTAATTCTACAAATATTTTTTCTTTCTTTCATCTTAACGTCATCTTTAGTTGTGAGTCTCATTATGAGCTTTAAGGTCGAAGACACATAGCAATTTGAGGGGTTAAAGCATTTGTGCATTGCTTAAATTAAAATCTCATCGTCACAGATATATACTTGGATTATTTTTTACAAACATACTATAAATTCACTAATAAAGTTAAATAGTAACTAATTTTTATAGCTTCATATTACGAATTGTTAAGCCGTTATTAGATACAGATGTTAATTATTGTTAAAAATCATTCTTTATTTTGTTTTTAATCATTTTCATACATGATCCATTATTTTCAAATTAAAGTTATTGTTTACTTTTCAACTTCCCTTAATATTTAATATTTTCTAAAGTTTTAACTGCTATTATATATTATTAAAACGAATATAAGCACGTTTTTATTTTGCTTACTCACAACAACTCGACATTTTGGTTACTTTAAGCAGCTTTTATCATCGTGTATTTGGACTGTTTAAATACGTACTTGATATTGAATATAGTATAATATTTTATAACAAATAAAAATGGGCATAAAATTAAACAAAGTGTTAGTCTATTTTTTTCTAAAAGATCTAAATTTCTAGAATATTCATAAAACATAGTTTCACCCAACATAATTCATTTTAAAATTTCTCCACAGATGCTTGGGATGGAATATAGATAAATGACCACCACTGGAAGGGTAGCCATCTTTGAACTATAAAAACACTCGAGCAATTTAATTTACCGCCATATTGCGGTTTGAGCTTCTGTGCGGTTGCCAGCGAGTTTATACTCATAATTTTCTGTACACTTTTTATGTTTCTCTACAAATAAATATTATTACAAGTTTTTTAATCTAAAAATCATTTAGTACTAACTGAGTCTACAGCGTTCCAGTCGGAACCAGAGTTTACAACTTTAGAAGTGCCAGGGTTTCTTGCCTATAAATAGATTTGTTGTTGTCTTCTTTGAATTCGTATTCACAATAAAAGTCAGATGCTGTGGAAATAACAGCATATTTTATTTACATATTTTATTTTATTGGGAATAATGCGATATATATATATATATATATATATATATATATATATATATATATATATATATATATATATATATATATATATATATATACATATATATATATATATATATATATATATATACATATATATATATATATATATATATATATATATATATATATATATATATATATATATATATATATATATATATATATATATGTATATATACATACATATATATATATATATACCTAGTCAGGTCATAAGTATTGTCACACAGTAAAACTTTTCTTTTAGAATGCTGGCCACAAAAAAGTTTATTGAATTCGAATTTCGAATTGTTCATGAAAATAAAAATGTATAACTTTTAGAATTTTACTCATTTTTAACTATGGAGTGGACGCTTAAAGAAGACCGTGTTGCAGTTATTGCGTTGCATCGTTGCGGTTACGCGCCAATTCAAATTTTTAACATACTGAAAAATTTGAATATAACCAAAAGATACGATAAACGAGTACCATCAAACGATACAATGAAGACTCTAGTGTAGATGACAGGTCAAGAAGTGGTCGCCCTCGGTCTGTTAGGACTTCAGCAGTGATAAAAGCTGTGAAGGCACGAATTCAAAGAAATCCCAAACGTAAGCAGAAACTGTTGGCCCTTCAGATGGGGTTAAGCAGATCCACGGTGAAAAGGGTGTTAAATGAAGACTTAGGGCTTCGGGCATATCGAAGAAAAACAGGACATCGTTTGAATGCTCGTCTAATGGACCTGAGACTGAAGAGATGCCGCGCTTTGTTGAAGCGGTACGCGGGAAAAAAATATCGGGAAATTCTTTTTTCGGATGAAAAAATGTTTACCGTAGAAGAGAGCTACAACAAACAAAATGATAAGGTGTACGCACACAGTAGTGAAGAAGCGAGCAACCGTATTCCGCGTGTCCAACGAGGTCATTTTCCATCCTCGCTCATGGTATGGTTGGGAGTTTCTTATTGGGGCTTAACAGAGGTACATTTTTGTGAGAAAGGTGTAAAAACGAATGCTGTTGTGTATCAAAATACAGTCCTGACGAACCTTGTGGAACCTGTTTCTCATACCATGTTCAATAACAGGCACTGGGTATTCCAACAAGATTCGGCGCCAGCTCATAGAGCGAAGAGCACACAAGACTGGCTGGCGGCGCGTGAAATCGACTTCATCCGGCACGAAGACTGGCCCTCCTCCAGTCCAGATTTGAATCCGTTAGATTACAAGATATGGCAACACTTGGAGGAAAAGGCGTGCTCAAAGCCTCATCCCAATTTGGAGTCACTCAAGACATCCTTGATTAAGGCAGCCGCCGATATTGACATGGACCTCGTTCGTGCTGCGATAGACGACTGGCCGCGCAGATTGAAGGCTTGTATTCAAAATCACGGAGGTCATTTTGAATAAACTTTAATGTCATAAGAATCTATGTTTTGTTAAGTTCATTTTGGTATATGAATGGTTACATAATTAATAAACTTGTTACAATTATTTTACATTAAACATGTGACAGAATTTATGACCTGACTAGGTATATATACATACATACATATATATATATATATATATATATATATATATATATATATATATATATATATATATATATATATATATATATATATATATATATATATATATAATATTATTTATTTGTTTCAGTCTGGATGGTCCGAATAAATCAAACAAATTTGTTTCTGTAAAAATAACAGAAACGACAATTAAAGTTGATTACTCGTCTCTCATAACTCTTGCTTTTCTATCTATTAATTAAATTATTTAAATCAAATCTGTAACGTAATAACGTAAATATTGTTTACTTTTTTGTAGGCAAATGTCATGTGTCACACTTCTATGACACATGACATTAAGCGCGTTAAATCAAAAGGGATTATGTCCTGGTTACACAACCTAACCATAATACAATAACATTAAAGAGATGATATTCTCTTTACATCTCCCCTCCACGATATGAAAATTGCATAATTTTTCAATCAGCTTCAACTTCAAACATTGGAATTAGTTTTGTCACGTGGAATAGACTCGTGTCTTGATTTCTTTTTCCAGTTTTTATTTTATAAATTGAGTTTGAAATTTTTTCTTCTATTATATATGGGCCGATTCTTAGTTCTTCTAGCTTTTTCCTATTGAGTTTGTTTCCATTCTCTATGAATACCATATCTCCTTCGTTGAATTCATGGTGTCTTCTGTTTCTATTAAATAAACTTTCGTTATACTTATGTGATCTCTGTGTTCTTTCTAATGCTAATTTCTTATCTCTTATCCAGTCTTCTCCGTTTTTCTTTCTTTTTAACTCTTCTGGTATGTTACTGGTGTCTGTGCCATATAATAGATACTCTGGTGTAAATCCCGTTATTGTATGTTCTAGTATATTATACTTATTCACACATTCTCTCGCTATCGATGTCCATGCTCTATTCTTTTTCTCTTCGTTTATTTTACATCTTATTTTATTTACTAATGTCTGATTCAGTCTTTCATTCAGACCATTAGAAAATGGTGCATTTATTGCAGTAAAAATTAATTGCACTCCTTTATTTTTTAAATAATCTTTAAATTCTTTCGAATTTATTCCAGGATATTGGTCCGTTAAGATTGTTCCGATGTTTTCTATGTCTAACACAGTTTGAATTAGTTTTATAAAATCAGCGGCGTTTTGAGTTCTTGATGTTGAAATGAACGCATATCTCGTGAAATGATCAACAAGTAAATGAATATATTTTTTTGTTGATCTAGTGCTTCCAAATCCTCCAATTGTATCTATGGACATAATTTCGAAAGCTTTGGTCGCTGGTCCTAATTGTGACATTGAGCCGAATTTATGTTGCCCTCTTGACTTATTCTTAATACATATATAACATTCTTTACAAATTTTTTTTATATTCTTCACTAAATTTTTAGCAGTATAATATGGACATATTTTCATTTGTGTTTGTGTTATTCCTGTGTGACACCATTCCTTGTGTATTTTATTAATTAAATCAATACTGAATTTTTCTGATAATATGATTTTCTCTCTTTTCTTCACTTTTTTATAATATATTCCGTTTTTCTCTATTAATTTTTCTTTTTTATTCTGTAATAGTATATTATTCATCTGATCTAATTTTATTTCATCTATTTCAATAAAATTTACCGTTTTTAATAAATCCTCTTCTTCTGTATTTGATTCTAGAACAGGGTTTCTACTCAAGCAGTCCGCTTCTTTATTATCTTTACCTGGGACGTATATAATTTTAAAATCGTATTGAGATAGATAGTGACTTAGATCGCCCAATTCTTCGTCTGTTCGTGCTTTTATATTCATATTTTCCAGTGGTTTGTGGTCAGAGTATATTTCGAAGTATCTCCCTATCAGCCAGTGTTGCCAGTACTTTATTGCCTCTTTTATAGCTAAGCATTCAAGATAAATAGCTTTTTTCTTTTTTGCGTTTCATTAAGTTTCTTTGAGAAGTAGGCCACAGGTTTTTCTTTTCCATCCTCTTGTGTTTGTTTTAGTATTGCGCCTATACCTTCAAGTGATGCATCTGTATATATCTTGATTGGAAGGTCTTTGTCGAATATCTCCAACACTGGTTGGGAACATAGCATTTCTTTTATCTTTCTGAAAGATTTTTCACAATCCTCTGTCCATATAAATTTTACATTTTTTTTTAATAGTTGATGTAATGGATCTAGTAATATTGAGCTCTTTTCTATATATTCATGGTAAAAATTTATTTTCACCAGAAATTGTCTAATTTGCTTTTGTGTAGTAGGAATTGGGAAATTTTTTATTGACGTTATGTTGTCTTTCAACGGTTTAACCGTATTTTCTCCTATTACATGTCCTAAATATCTAACCGAACTAGCAGCGAATGTACACTTTTTAAATTTTAACCTGAGTCCTTCTTTTTTTATTGCATTTAATAATTTTTCAATATGATTTAGATGTTCTTCAAACGTCGGTGAGTGTATTAAGATATCGTCTATATAGTTCACTGAAAATTCAGTTAGTCCATATTTTCTTAATATGCTACTCAGAATTCGTTGAAATATAGCTGGAGACGTTTTTAAGCCAAACGGTAGACATGTCCATTGATAGTGACCATCTTGTGTTACAAATCCCGTCTTCCTCCTATCCTCAATTCTTAGTGGTATTGACCAAAAAGCTGAGTTAATGTCCAGTGTCGTAAAGTATTTACAATTTCTGGCTCTTATTATTATATCATCTATTAAATCAGGTGAGATGGGCCGGTGCTTTGTCGGACGAATATAGGCTGGAGTGTGGAGTGAGGCAGGGGGGAATCAGTTCGCCGCTGCTCTTTAACGTGTACATTAACCAGCTTATTGAGCGACTCAGTGGCACTCATGTCGGATGCTATGTTGATGGAGTTTGTTTCAATAATATCAGCTATGCAGATGATATGGTGCTGCTGGGTCCCTCAGTCGGTGCTATAGGGACGCTTCTTTCAATTTGTGAGGCATACGCTGGGGAGCACGGGTTGAGGTACAACTCTAAAAAGAGTGAACTACTTGTATTTAGAGCTAAAACCCGTAAGCTCACCCGTGTTCCTCCCGTATGTCTAAACGGCGTTCCTCTTAGACTGGTTGACAGTGTTAAGTACCTGGGGCATATTGTGACATCCGACCTCCGAGATGACGACGACGTAGAGAGGGAACGTAGGGTGTTGGCGGTGCGGGCCAATATGCTCACTCGCAGGTTCGCTCGGTGCTCCAAGGAGGTTAAAATTACGCTATTTCGGGCCTACTGCCAATCGTTCTACTCGGCTGGCTTGTGGGTGAGCTTTTCGCGGCGGACTGTCAACGCTCTGCGTGTGCAGTACAACAATACTTTCAGAATGCTGTTGGGGTTGTCGCGGCGCTGCAGCGCGTCCGGGATGTTTGCCGAGGCGCGAACAGACGGTTTCAAGTCCATCATACGCAAGAAGACCGCCTCCCTACTGCAGCGCCTGCGGGGCAGCACCAACGGCCTTCTGAAAGCCATTGCTGCCAGGTTTGACTGCCCCATCCTAAATCACTGGGTAGGGGTAGTAATTGGAAAATTTTAATCTTATTATAAAATGTTACTAACAATACTAACATAATTGTAAGTGAAAAATTGTTACTAATCCATTAACAAACTATGGACTTTGTCCGAAATAAATGATTATTATTATTATTATTATTATTATTAAAGGGAATGGTTGTGCCTGAGGGACAATGTTTTTATTTAAATCTCTAAAGTCTATGCACAGACGTGTCTTTCCTTCATTTTTCTTATATGCTAGTGTGACGGGTGCAGCAAAAGGACTATAAGATTCTTCGATTAAATTCTTCTCTAGTAAGTTGGCTATTTGTTTCTCTATTTCTTTTTTGTCTTTTATATTACATCTATAGGGTCTTTTACTGCAGTATTTCTCCACTATTAAGTCAATTCTAGCTTCATATTCGTTAACAGTCCCAATATCATACTTGTCTTTCGCAAACACTGATTTGTTTTTATCTATCAATTTTTCTATCTTCATTTTTTTTATCTTTATCTAAATGTTCTATATTTGTTTGAAATTCTTCTGTTTCCACGTGTTCATTAAAATTAATTGAACAATTTGTAACTTCACTTAATGTTATCTCTGGTTTTTCTAACTTTTTCTCTATTTTCTGTGAGATTTCTAAATTTTCATTCAACCTCAACTTAAACATAGGAATTAAGTCTAATCCTATTATAAAATCTTCAAAATCCTCTCTTTCAACTACATATATATCTACTATTTTTTCTATATCAAATATTTTTATTCTTATTCTTACCAATCCATTTGTCTGATTCACACCATTGACAGACCTCAAGAATATCTTGTTTAAATCTTCTCTATTCTCTTTTATTTTTATCCATTTCGAGTTTATCAAGGATACTTGAGAACCTGGATCATATGTTCCCATTATCTCTATCTGATTCTCAACTAGTAGCTTAAGTCTGATCAATGGTGTGACTATTAGTTTTTTTTTCTCTGTATTTAAATTTACTTCTATTACTGAATTGCTTCCTATAGCTTTAGGTTTCTCTTTTTTCTCTAGTTTAAACCAGCATTTTTCTTCTGGATGATATCTTATACCTTTACCCATGTTTTCACATGTCATACATGGTTTCTTTTCTTCATTTCTGAATTTATGTTCTGGTTTACCTTCTTTTTTAAATGTTTTCTTTTTATTTATTATCCCTTCAAGCTTCTGTAATTCATTTATTAAATCTTTTGTATTTTCTATTTCATCTCTGGCGATCTTCTCTCTAATAAATTCTGGCAACCCAAATGCAATTCTATCTATCATTGTATCAGCGTCCATGTCCTTATTTATTTCTAATAATAATCGTTCTTTCTTTATTGCATATTGTACTATTGAACCTTCTTTGTATTTAAAATAATGAGCATATGTCCTGCTACTCCATCCCTTACCTGAAAAGGTTTCTATTAATATCTGTTTCCACGTATTCCAATTGTTTTCATGTTCTCCTTTTATTACAGTAGAAGTATACCAATCTTGGCAAGTTGCATCTAAAAATATTCTTAATAATTCTATTTTAGTTTTATCTTTTTCTATTTTAAATCTTCCACACTCTTTTTCGAATATATGTAACCATTGTCTAACATTAGATGTTTTATAATTAAATTTTTCTAATACAAATTTATCTACAATATGTTTTAAGTTTTTTTCTTCTTCGTGTTTTTCTGATTTTTCAATTAATTTTTCTAATATTTTTTCCAAGCTCGAGTTTTCTTTAATATTCTCTTGAAGTGTTTGTTTTAAATATTTCCCTCCAAACTGGATATTTCCTTCATCATCTAAATATATCTTTTCTAATTCTTTTGAAATTTTTATCCATATTTTTAACTCATCATGCCTTTTTCCTAATGAATTTTTTACCTTTTTGAAAGTCTCCGTCTTTGTCAACTCTTCATGATAATCTGCATACATGAGGTCATCTGGTATAACATATTTTTCCCCTTGTTCTGTGACAATTGAGGTTACAGCTACTACTGTAGTTTTACAGTCCTTTGGAGAAGCCACAGCTCTGAACTCGAATTGCAATTTCATTTTGTGACGAAAATTGTCGTTTTATAATATTATTTATTTGTTTCAGTCTGGATGGTCCGAATAAATCAAACAAATTTGTTTCTGTAAAAATAACAGAAACGACAATTAAAGTTGATTACTCGTCTCTCATAACTCTTGCTTTTCTATCTATTAATTAAATTATTTAAATCAAATCTGTAACGTAATAACGTAAATATTGTTTACTTTTTTGTAGGCAAATGTCATGTGTCACACTTCTATGACACATGACATTAAGCGCGTTAAATCAAAAGGGATTATGTCCTGGTTACACAACCTAACCATAATACAATAACATTAAAGAGATGATATTCTCTTTACATATATATATATATATATATATATATATATATATATATATATATATATATATATATATATATATATATATATATATATATATATATATATATATATATATATATATATATATATATATATATATAATTGATGCAAAGTGAGCATCACGCCTGTAAGAGTGAGGGCATGCGCAGAGTGTGGTGCTGCTACTCTCCTGAATACTATCAAGGCTGTTCAACATATATAAATGATTAGATTTCTCTATAATTGGTTGCAAGACTTCTAGCTATATGAACTCTAAAAGCAAGTTTCGTCGTACAGAATGTTTTTGGTTAAACATGTCTCATGAATTATATAATTAATAAAATATTAATTAATCATAAACTCCTAATATGTAATAAAATGTAATTAATTGAATTGTTATATATTCAAATGCTACTATTTAAGCATTCAATCTCCAAGGCTAGATAAATGATTCTGGTAAAAGTTTCATGGTCTACTGACTTAAAAATATTTCTTTCATAGAATTTTTTACAAGGAAGAAACTAACACTATTAATAGCAAACTTAAGCTACCTACAGAGCAATGCAAGAAACAAAAATATTTTGATTTATTAATAAGACTGTTGAGGTCAGAACCCAGCCTTAGAGGAAAGGATATTCTATGGTGCCAGCGAATTTATTTTATTATAGTTTTATGCTAAACCAAGCACTGATGGCGCTAGTGGCGAACGTTTATAGCTTTTTTATTAAGTTATTTACTTTTTATTTTATTTAGGAGTAATTAACGTATTGATTTACTTATTTATTCCAATTATTCCATCAATACATATTATTAATAATCAGAACAAAGTAATTTAACCTAACTACATTAAAACGATTTTATTTGAATTCAAAACAAGTTAAAATATATATTGTATAATAACTTAATTCTCTTCGTGCAGGGGCGGATTAAGAATACTAACCCCTGCGGCCGAGGTCGGTCTGTCTACGTACGTCTACGTAGTAGGGCACCAAGCCCGTCTGGATGGCAACCACCCTTGGTCTACAAGCCGCCATAATAACCTTGTGTTCCGGCATTAGTGACCCAGATTCTAGTACCCCCAGCGGACAGCAGCGACACTAGAGGCACCGCAAACATCCATAGGCGATGGTAACTAATTAAGTAACTCATCAGGCTATCTGCTGTTCCAATATTAGCGATAATTAGTTGATTACAGTAAAACATCATCCTAATACGACTAAGGTGATGACTGTTTTTGCTGAGAAACAGCAGAAAGGCTGACGGCCCACTTAATAGTAAGTAGTTACCGTCACCTATGGATGTTTGCGACGCTAAGGGCACCGCGAACATGCTGCTGTCCCATAGAGGTACACCTAAACCAGAACAAAACATTTGCAGGTAAATGTTTTGTCCTCTTTGATCAAATCCACAGACATGGCCGTACAAGGTAACTTAAGTAGAATAAACACTCGTGGGCTGAATTCTCATTATTTCCTTCTACCTACCTTTATCCCACATTATGTAGGGTCGGCACAAAATCTCTCCTTCTACTCTCCTCTGTTAGCTGTCATCTCAACATTCAGACCCTTTTTCACCATATCATCTTTTACGCAATCCATCTATCCTTTCTTTGGTCTACCTCTCCTCCTATATTCTATTGCTATCTCTTCCATTTTCCTTGTTATATATCATTCATCCCTTCACATTATATAGTCATAGCAGGCTAGTCTGTTATTTTTTAGTTTTTTTACCACCGGTATTGGGGTGGAACTTATTATCCTCGTATATAACTTTTTATTAATGTGTGTAACTGATGATCTCTCTAACCGAATGATTAGACCTGTCTACTCCTATGGTACTGGGTTGATCTTGATGATTTATACAAAGTATATTAGTTCATAACTCATACAAAAATATATAAACAACAAGTCTTTTTACGATTCAATCGTGAAATGGCGTGGAAAGATAAACCGGTTCGCTCGTAAAATAAGTGTATTTAGATCCCACTTTATTGTTTGTTTGTTTATAACATATTCATGTTTGTATACAATTTCAGATTAGCACTTGATGGTTGGAGATTTTATACTCTAATAGTGATTATGCCTTACATAAAATCTCCATCAAAGGTATTAAAAATTTTATTATTAAAATTAATGGACAGAACATTAAGTTCTAAATATTTTGTATTTGTGATTTGGTTTTGTGTATAAACTGCGTTTATATTTTTCATTACTTGAGATAGGTTACTTGACTTAGGTTCGGTGCGCGGTTCTGCATTCCGACTTTTTCTTCTCCACTTCGCTCGGTCTTCGGCATCCTTGGTATCACTATCAAGGACACCGAAGACCGTGTGTGGACTCATGTCCACGCATATCATCCCCTACAATGTCAAGCCAGCACTTAGGCCTAGTGTAGGCGGCATGCGTAGACACATTTATTCACCACGCAAGTAGCTGGTTGCCACAAAACGTGACAAAAAATTTATGAAATACCTAACTTATAGGCTACAATTTACGAAATTAAATAATATAAATAGATAAAATATAAGAGAATTAAAAAAATATTAGCTGACTCGTCAAACGTTATTCTGCCAAAAAAAAAAACATTTTCGAAAGAAAAAGCAGCCTATGTCCGTTTCCAAGGTCCAGTCCAAGTATCTCTATACCGAAATTCATCAAAATTGTTTCAGCAGCTTAGGTGTGAAAACGTAGAGTTGCTTACATATTTATAATACTAGTATGGATATCCTCTTCGACTGCAAAAAAAAACAATTTTTATTAAAAAAAATACAATACATTTTAATACACTGCACTAAATCACTTTCCTCTGTATTAATTTCAATCATATTACGATTAATCTTTCTACTATATCAAAATAAATCATTCACGGACGTAAATGGTGCACTTTTTTGGTCACGCTATCCTCCCATTATAGCGCATTGAAGGACTATTTAACGGGGTCGGGTGTCTTTAGGACGAATAATTATTTTTCACTTTTCGATAGATTGTAAGTAATTAATCGATATCAATAATTCATAAATAGCAGATATAATTGAACCGCTGAGAATAAAGAAGGTCCTTGCCGTATTTAATACATACGGTCAACACCCTAACAAATATTATAAATGCAAAAGTGAGATCCTTTGTTTTTACGCGTTCACGACTAAACCGCTGAACGAATTTTGACGAATCTGTATAGTCATAGATTGTACATTAGAAAAGGACATAGTCTACTTTTTTTAAATTATGACAGATCAACGTTTGTCGGGTCAATTAGTAACAGATAAAATGAAGGAATATTATTCATTTATTATGCATGTTTTTATATAAATACCTAGTCAGGTCATAAATTCTGTCACATGTTTAATGTAAAATAATTGTAACAAGTTTATTCATTATGTAACCATTCATATACCAAAATGAACTAACAAAACATAGATTCTTATGACATTAAAGTTTATTCAAAATGACCTCCGTGATTTTGAATACAAGCCTTCAATCTGCGCGGCCAGTCGTCTATCGCAGCACGAACGAGGTCCATGTCAATATCGGCGGCTGCCTTAATCAAGGATGTCTTGAGTGACTCCAAATTGGGATGAGGCTTTGAGCACGCCTTTTCCTCCAAGTGTTGCCATATCTTGTAATCTAACGGATTCAAATCTGGACTGGAGGAGGGCCAGTCTTCGTGCCGGATGAAGTCGATTTCACGCGCCGCCAGCCAGTCTTGTGTGCTCTTCGCTCTATGAGCTGGCGCCGAATCTTGTTGGAATACCCAGTGCCTGTTATTGAACATGGTATGAGAAACAGGTTCCACAAGGTTCGTCAGGACTGTATTTTGATACACAACAGAATTCGTTTTTACACCTTTCTCACAAAAATGTACCTCTGTTAAGCCCCAATAAGAAACTCCCAACCATACCATGAGCGAGGATGGAAAATGACCTCGTTGGACACGCGGAATACGGTTGCTCGCTTCTTCACTACTGTGTGCGTACACCTTATCATTTTGTTTGTTGTAGCTCTCTTCTACGGTAAACATTTTTTCATCCGAAAAAAGAATTTCCTGATATTTTTTTCCCGCGTACCGCTTCAACAAAGCGCGGCATCTCTTCAGTCTCAGGTCCATTAGACGAGCATTCAAACGATGTCCTGTTTTTCTTCGATATGCCCGAAGCCCTAAGTCTTCATTTAACACCCTTTTCACCGTGGTTCTGCTTAACCCCATCTGAAGGGCCAACAGTTTCTGCTTACGTTTGGGATTTCTTTGAATTCGTGCCTTCACAGCTTTTATCACTGCTGAAGTCCTAACAGACCGAGGGCGACCACTTCTTGACCTGTCATCTACACTAGAGTCTTCATTGTATCGTTTGATGGTACGATAAACGAATCTTTTGGTTATATTCAAATTTTTCAGTATGTTAAAAATTTGAATTGGCGCGTAACCGCAACGATGTAACGCAATAACTGCAACATGGTCTTCTTTAAGCGTCCACTCCATATTTAAAAATGAGTAAAATTCTAAAAGTATACATTTTTATTTTCATGAACAATTCGAAATTCGAATTCAATAAACTTTTTTGTGGCCAGCATTCTAAAAGAAAAGTTTTTACTGTGTGACAATACTTATGACCTGACTAGGTATATATGTATTTTAACAATATAATACCAACCCAAATTATTATAATAATCGGTTAGAGTGAGAAAATACGAACACTTTTCTTATGTACCTCAACCAGGTGGTGTAGCTTTAAAGCCGTATCTAGATAGCAACCACAACTGGTCTCTAAGAATGCTGCCATAATAACCTTGTTTTGTATTCAGCATAAGTGACTCAGGTTCAAGTTTCCCTACGTAAGCGGGAGTGTGTTAACGGTGCCTCTGGCCTTGCAATCCGTAGATCACGGTAACTGGTTGCTATTAAGTGGGCCGTCAGCTTGTACTGCTTCTCGGTAATGAAAAGAAAAAAGATGGGATTTAAATTATTTTGATATTTTTACACAATTACTCAGTATCAAGGTCGTCAGGCTATCTGCTAAGCTTCCTAAGCGTGTAAGTTTTAGTTTAAAATGTTGTATACGATAATTTAGTCATTTTATATTTTACTAGCCGTTCCCTCTTGCTTCTCTAGTCGAATAACGGAAAAAAAATCGAAAAAAAATTATTATACATATATGCTTATAAAAATCGTTGTTTCTTAAAACTTTAATAACTTTATATTAAATGAAGATATCGCAATAGTTTTTTAGATAAGGGCCCGAGTGTCTAAGAAATAAAACTTAGAAAATTTAATTGAAATCTTAAATGTAAAATAATTTTATATTCAGACAGATATTCGTTAATTTAGATAAATAAGTAATAAATATATCAGTGGATAAAAAGTTAATTCGGCTTTTTATATCTATGTCACACTTCGCTCTTTATTGTGGATTATAATTATATTTGTCTGTGTCGGTTTCATACATTTAATATGGTTAGGGAGACATTTGTATGTCGTGAGGCGTTCTGTCGTCTGTCCTAAATGTATGAAACCATATGCTTCTTTCCATATGAGTCACAACAGGACACGTCAGACAAATATAAATCCACCTTTTAGTTTAAAGTAGCACAAAAATAGACGAAATTATTGCGGTTCAATTTATTCTTCTCAATTGCGACTCACACAAATCTGATTCGTTTATCATGAAAGCAAGTGGTGAGTTAATCAACCTTAATTACTCCTATTTAACGTTTGTTTTTGCATAACTTTCGAAATAACATTGTGGCACATCTTCCGGTGAAATTTTATCTTGATTACCAACCTTAAGCCTCAACGGAAATATTTTTAAACGCCGAATGTTATCGTTCATTGCGGGTATATTTGATTAAGGTTCTATATTAAAAGGAAGGGACCGCAAAATTTGGTCGTCACGCGCCACGCTTCCCGCCTTCGTGCATTTACTGTCACCTTTATTAGTTAAGTTACAGAATCAGTGATTTTAATTTTTGTGGAACAGCCGACAAACTGATGACCCACTTGATAGTATGTAGTTACCATCTATGGATGTTTGTGTCGCCAGGGGCACCGCTAACACGCTGCCATCTTAGAGATAGATTTATTTATTTACAGATTTATTTATATTTAGATACCAAGGGTGATTCAAAGCCATTAAAATACCATTTGGTTAAATGTCGATATGAACTAAAACCAAGAGTTTTTTCTTCTTATTATAAGTATCAACTTAACACGTATGACTAATATTTAATACCAAATCATCGTACATTAAATTCTAACTTCAACATCGAAGAGTCTAAAATTGAATTTTTATAAATGAATGATAATTTATTTATAAAAATTGTAGTAAAGAAAAATACTGAAAAAGCCAAAATATACCTATTAAAAATGGATATGAACAATATTGAAAGGAAGATATACATATACATACTTTATAACAACAAACGGACGCTCTTATATCAAAATGAACTTAATATTGGTATTCAAAACATTGATCCTTTATTCGGATGTCGACGGATTTAATTAATTATTTTATAATTAATTTACACGACAACAAAAGGTTATTAAAACCAGGGGTGGTTTCCATTCGGTTGAAATTAATGCCTTACCACCTAGCTAGGGTTATTTCGTCGCCTTTTACGACGACATCCTTGGCCGTAGGGATCAATATTTTTACTCAGCTCTTGGTAAGATTTTTTATAATAGCTTCTCATGAAACTTATCCATTAAAATATTCTTCGTATTTTATTCCAGTGACAAGCAATATAATAGGATTATTTAAATGAAATAAGAAAGCCGTAATAAGTTTTTGATAACCAATTTTTTATGGCAGAAATGGAAAAATATATTGTTCTACTAATTTTGCTTACACTTGTATACAAGTATTGTTTCCATCATCATCAACACATCTAGAATTTTTTTAACGAGAAGTCAAATTAAAACTTTAGAACTCTAGGTCCGGTGCATATTGACATTTACGTTGATAACCTTCAAAATACTTCTTTCCTTCAAGCTTTTCAAGCTATTACACTGTCTAGGTAGCCCGAGTTAATGAGAAGATTAGGCTTGATTAAGTCGGGCTATTCTGTTAAAGAACAAGCTTTGGAAGACTTCAGTATTTTCTTTTACATTTTTAAAGAGGGATATTAGATGGCAGTTGCATGTACCTATAAAAAATCTAGACGATCTATATTAGAGATTATTTCTTTACGCGAGAAATATAATTATTAAGTAAATCAACTGAGTATGAATATTTATATCTTAATTTAACACTGAAATATCAACTCTAATATGATAACAGTAAACTCTGAACAGATTTGGAAAATGTTTCGTAATTATCTGTAATTTAGTCCAACTTGAAAAATAGGATACATTTCATCTCAATTATTGATCTTAATATTTGTTATTAGAAAATATATCTTTATATAACGACGAGTTTATTGCATTTAAGTTAATTTATCGATACGACTCTAACTTCGTATGAGATCTAGGTTGCACACCCATCCAGTAGATGACGGTATGTTTCGAATCATAGACAATACATCCTATTCCGCATCATGTTTATGTTCACAACATAACTGTATATTTCAATTAATTAATAATATAACTACTGAGTCACAGCAACACGTGCCTGGCCAGTAATACATTCGTAATATATAATGAAAACATTGCTACATCTTCACAACATACATTATAATCTTAATTATCTTAAAACATGTTATCAACGTCAATGAGTGCACGTTTTACCCGACAAAATAAAATTAGCGTGGAAAAAAACTTTTTTAATCACAATAAATGGGTGTTCCGTTAAAGTCCCTTACGCTGTAACGTCGTTAACAGCCTGTGCAGGCTTCGACCTTTTTTAATTAAATTTTTCGAAAGTACCTGCATTTATTTGATAAATGTACCAAGTATCATAATACTGGATTCAAAATCTGTTTGCGTTTCTTAAAATGTTAAATTAAATGCATTTAAGCGATCATATTGCCTTCTACGTTTTATAAAACAACTAGAGGACCCGACAGATTGTCCTGTACATACGTCTCAAATCGGAAAATTTTCAAACACGATTTTGTAGTGGACCGAATTATGAAACTATTCTCGAATCCACTTGAACATATACAAAAATTCATTAAAGTCGATCCAGCCGTCTAGGAGAACTTCAGTCACATACACACGCACAGAAAGATTATACAAATAAAGACAATTTAAATAAATATGCGACTATAATGCAGCGAGTGTGTGGACTAGTACGGAAGGAGTGCATTATAAACTCCCGCATCCACCGCAGGATCGTAGCCCGTGACATTGCGAATAAATTGCAGAAGAGTCCCTTTTGCTGGTATGGTCATGTTTTAGAGCATCTTGTTACTTTAATTACGTAGGGAATAAATGTGGTAAACCCTTAAAGTGTTAACTATCAGAGATACTGAAGACCGTATGAAGTGAAGAACAAAAATCGGATTGCGGACCCTGGACGAAAATAGATGTTATTGAGTTATTTTTTTATTTTTTTTTAATGCGTAGGACAGCAGACAGGCTGACAGCCCGCTTAGAATTTAGCAGTTACCATCGCCTATAGATGGCATCGCGAACACGCTGCTGTCCCATAAGGGTACAGGAACTTGGGTCACTAATGCCGGAACACAACACAAGGCTATTATGGCGGCATACTTAAGACCAAAGGTGGTCGCTATCCAGACGGGCTTGAGGCCCTACCACGTAGCTAGGGTGGGTTGTTTTGTCGCCTTTTACGACAGGCCGACCCCGGCCGCATAGGTTGGTATTCTTTCTTTGCCCCTGCACGGATAAAAATTGTTTTATAGGCGTGATTATTACTTGTGGGGTGCAGAGTACCGTCAGGGGGTTGCCAAATTAATTAATCTAAGATTGTTGACAATTACTATATTAATGATGGTTACAACACAATTTACAAAACCAAATTTAAAAGCCGATTGTATTTTTTTTTTAATTACAATCTGTCATTACGGTTGAAAATTATTTCGCGGGTACCGACACGAAAACTTAATATTTTTTTATTGTGAGAATGGTCATAGCTACCACGACCTTTAGTTCGGTGTTGGGTTGCTCCATTTGTTGATAGTGCTGTGTTACGTTATTTAACGTTAAGGTAAAATTATCATCCGCACAGCCTTATACTGTTGATCCCGGTATTGTTTCATCTGAAGCCCGAAAAACACTATTAAATATTATCTCAACTTGACGGAAATCTAATTTATAAATGAACATAACTTTTGTTTTCTTTACTCTCTTTGTCGCTGCACGTTATTTAAAATATATTAAAATAACGAGTAAAAAGGTGTAGTTTATTGAACTTGAAATTAAACGACGCGATTGGTCATATTCTGGTTTAGATTCTCACTATAGATAAAGTATCTGATATGGAACTTAATTAAAACTAAAATCTTGCTGCTGTAGCATGGTATATTTTTACTTTAGCGTAGCAACGATATCCTTGTAATACTGTATTTATATTGTAAAGTACAGTATAAATGGTTTTTGATTTTTTGTATTTGAATGAATGAATGAATGAAAAACTCTTTATTGCATACAGATACTTAAAACTAACATAAAATATGTATACAAAAATATAATGCTGTATGACAAAGGGCGGCCTTATCGCTTAAAGCGATCTCTTCCAGGCAACCCGAAGTATGGAAATTGTAACAAAATACATAGCGGTGATGTGCAAATGATATTACATTTAATAAATACTATACGATTAATCTAGTAAAATATAAATACCATTAAAAGAGAAGTAGAAAAAAATAATAATAATAAAACACATACATACATTATATTCAAGGGGTCAACAAATACTGCTACTATGCTTCCCTCAAGTAGTGATCGAAAACTGATGTTCTAAATGAATACACAGTTTTTGCCTTTCTGATATTAACAGGGAGCGAATTCCATAAGTGAACTGCTTTTAATATAAACGAATTATGCACAAATGAGGAACTGGTGTGAGAAGGAGTTGCTAGAGTGAGCTGATAACATGAGCGCAAGTCACGGGTAGAGGACGATGGCAGAAAAGTAAAACGCTCTTTAAGGTACAGTGGAAAACGAGGATCAAATAGGATATTGTAAAGGAGAGAGAGTATATGAGCATTCCAGCGAAAACGGACTGGCAACCATTTAAGCTTTTTCCGAAATTCGTATTGGCGTATTTGAATTTGTTATAGTATGGATGTTCATAATCATAATAACCTTATGTTGTGTTCCGATATAAGTGACCCAGATTCCAGTTCCCTTACTTAGACGATACCGTTACATTTGTGTTTCTTGGGTCGCAAACATTTACAGGCGACGGTAACTGCTGACTATTAAATGAGCTGGCAGCCTATCTGATGTTCCACGACAGTAAAAAAGTACTGGTTTTCGTCTTGTACTAGGGTACCTAAAGTAAAATAAAATAGTCAACTTATCAAATCAAATCAAATATACTTTATTGTACACATTACATTACATCAAGTGATGCATAACATTAAAAAAAGCATAATGGGCGGTCTTATCGCTAAAAGCGATTTCTGCCAGAAAACCTTTGGATGGATAGAAACATACAGTTAAGAAGGAAGAAGGTAATTTTGCATGCTATTACATAATACAAATATTCAATAAGGACAATAATAAGAAATATATATATACACATACATACACACACACATACACATTTATATATACATACATATTCATAAACAGAAAAATAAAATAAACTACATTAGATATTCAATTATTCAAAGAATTATAGTCTATATTATATACACACACACACAGATATAGCATAAAATATGCAGAATAATAAACAAAAAACTGTGTGTATCAGTTTCGACGCACGACTGGAGTTTACTACTTAAGTACGATTGTCTAAACATACGCAAAAAGAGTTTATTTAACTGAAAAAAGATTAATACCATATGAAAGGGTAAATTAACAAATTAACGAAAATAATATACATATATAAAAAAAGGTTTAAAACAGTTAGTTAGGTGCCATAGTCGTAATTAGGTTGAACTTAAAGTTCAACCTAATTACAACTATGGCACCTAGTAATAAAGTCACAAATCTCCAAAACATTATCTAATACTTACGATCATTCGTCATATAAAATGAGCAAAGCAATAAATTACTCTTGTCACTTACAAATGAAAAGACATATGTTAAACAACATTTAATGTGAAATCAACCTTATATATATTGTAACTTACAAAATAAGTCTTTTTCTTTTATTCAAGCACAATAACTTATCAAATCAGAGTTGTCTTACTGAATACCATTTTGCTATGGCACATATCACAACTCCGTAACTAATTACTCGAAGATTCTAAGAAGAAAGTACTGACATATCTAGTCTTTGTTACAAGTTAAGACTTGTAACAAAGACTTGCATTGATATGCAAGTTAAATATTTAAATTCAATTAAAAACTTTCGTCGTGCTTGGTGCTAAATTTGAGCTGGTGTATGAAGAGTATTATTTTGGTTACAGTAAAGTTTGATTACGTTTTAATTTACACGAAGAACTAAAATTGTTAAAATATTATATAGCATTCTTTATAATTTAAATATGGAATAAAATAAAATAAATTGAATAGTGTTATTACTTTTTATACCTTCCTGTTATATCTCAGCAATAATTTGCACCGTTTTATCATCATTTGATTGATTCATCAGCAACATTTTCTCTGTGCAGGGGAGGAGTAATAATACTGACCGAGACCGGGGTCGTCTTATTGTAAAACTCTACCCAGCTCTCAGCTCTAAGCCCGATGGCAACTGCTACTGGCCTATAAATATGCCCTGTTGTATTTTGGCATACGTGACCCAGGTTAAAGTTCCTCTAAACGGGCAGGAGCGTATTCGCGATGTTAGGGGCAAACGTCTATAGGCAACAGTAACTGCTTATTATTAAGTAGACTTTCAGCCTGTCTTGTTTTACAGCAATAAAAAAAAATACTAAACGACTAAAGAATTAAATGATTTCATTTAATATTTAAATAGAAAGACGAACTTTAAAATTTATTACAGCTGTAAAAAGTAGTATAAAATTAGTATGTAAATGTACGTAGAGTATTATTGCCCATTGTAAACCATGAGTTTGCGTGTTTTATACAATCTTTTCAAGATATTTTTTGTAATATTTTAAAGTTAGACCTAAATTTTTGTTTTATTTAACCAATACGCAAAATAAACTTCATTTTACTGACGGTCTACCTTTTTTTTCTATACCGAGGAAACTGAAATTAACGCGTCGGAGCCCCGGGGGAAGTCAATGCTTATGTGGGGTTTTCCGTCCTAATGTTACTACGGCCACCCAGACTGGATAGCAAATGATATACAGTGGTGGTCGCGACGGTATACCCACTAAAACCCCGGTCGCCACCCAAAGTCATGTATGGAACATCGCAGGATCGCCATGGTCATTGATCTGCGACGTCCCGTCTCGCTTAGAATTTTCCCGACCAAGCGATAAGTTGGTATTGGGACAGCTCTCCATAATGCTGTCATCTCTGGTAAGACCCCCGGTCCTTCCAGCTAACATAGCCAACAGTACTTTCTAGGGCGGAAGGCCAGTCCGCCTCCTGGTGGCTTGCTTCTGTCGGATGACTCGTTCGCAGACCACCGCTTGCCAACAAGTGTCGCAAGTGCTCGCTCGCTCGGAGCATTTGGCCTCCACCTGACGGGAGTCCAGGGATCACTTTCCAACCCGACTCTGAGTTTAATGTATAATATGTATTATCTATAAAAGAACAGTATAAAAGTATATATTTTTGTCTAGTAACAAGCGATCTGTTACTTAATTCGGCATTAGAACGTTGTATGTATTGGCCCAGTATATTTTATAATTCTTGTACCAGTACTAAGTCTAAACAGCACCTGATATATCTATGTATGTTTGTTGGAAAGACTTTAAACTATTTATATTGAACTATGTTACAGCTTCAGTTCCTTGAAAGAAAATTAGACTCCAGGTTAATTTATGTGTTTTACAATTTTAATCTTAAATAACAAAGCAGTTTATATTTGAAGGTGCACGAATAGGCGAATGAGAGTATTGAATGGTCAAATGTCTCCCCTTAACTAAAACTGACATAGGTCAACATTCACCTATATATAGAATGATGAAACATAGTAACGCTGTTCGTGAAAGTGTCGACATGTTTGCAGATTCATTACATGTGGCCAAAACCCAGCTAAACGTGCAATTCTTATTCCATTGATTTGTTTGATTTCAGAGTAGATTTTGAAGATTGGGTTTTAAGTTATTTTTAATTTTGATTGCGTCTAAATTAACCATTGTCTGAATTCCTTGAAAGTATGATATACTTTTCATCAAAAAAATCAAAACACTACTGCAAGTATTATTCAGGCGGCATTTAAATGAAAAAGAGTATTGATATCTCTGTATTCTGATAACTCTTGTATGTTTTCGATTTTGATTTGGAATAATTGCATCACAAACCACAACACACCAGCGGGGTATGTGAACAATCTAATTAAGGATTAACACGTGGACAGTTAACAGTAACGATTGTAGACATCCGGTTATAACTAGTTTAATCGTTCATCTAATTTCAGTGACATAACTTCTTAACTGTATAACAGTTAGTTAATTTTAATTACACATAAGTTTAACGGCTTTCGCGTCCTGACCTCGCGTGGTTTAATGTTGATATGCTCGCAACCCGGTTGATCTCCTAATAGGGTTGCTTCAACTACCACACATATATCAGCTTAGCATTTTTATGGGATTTTGTTAATTCCTTAATTATTGCTAGTTGAGTTGTTTGGGTGATCTGGCTAGCTGCTGTCGACGATAATGGCGACTAACTCACAGCAGTCGATTATGTCTGAATAAAACATTGTAATATTATATGTTAATAACACATTTAATTAATAATGTTGAGATGTATGTGTGGTATGACAAGAATGGATATGATGAGAAACGTGTATATAAGAGGATCTCTGAAAGTGGCACCTAAAAATAAAAATTGAGAGGAAGTAGAATAGCATGGCAAAGTCACGTAATGAGAAGGAGAGCCGATCATATTATATATATTACCAAAAAAATGTAGAACCTGAAAGAAGATGTACATGGGTAATGGTAGACGTAAAAAGGGATGGAAAGAATGAGTGATATAAGGGTATGTGATAAATGAAGATGTCTGGAAATAATAAAATGGAAGAAAAGGACATACTCTGCCGATTTCAAATGATTGGGACAAAGTCAAACTAATGATGATGTTATATTAAAGTAAAGAAAAATAGTGGATGTACAAGTTTTAAATTTAAACCAGAGAGAAATAGTTTTTTTACTTTTAAAGCTTTAAAAGTTAGTCAATAGGCGTGTGCGCGGGCACTCGTAGGATCTGAAAAGTATTTAATTTGAAGAAGCAACAAATTATATGAATGAATGAATGAAAACTCTTTACTGCATACAGATACTTAAAACTAACTTAAAATAGGTATACAAAAATATAAACTATATGACAATGGGCGACCTTATCGCTTATAGCGATCTCTTCCAGGCAACTCGAAGTAAGGAAATTGTAACAAAATACATAGCGGCGATGTGCAAACAATGTTACATTTAATAAATACTATACGATTAATCTAGTAAATACTATTAAAAGAGAAGAAAATAAAATATAATAAAACACATACATACATATATTCAAGAGGTCAACAAATACTGCTACTATGCTTCCTTCAAGTAGTGATCGAAAACTGATGTTCTAAATGAATGTACTGTTTTTGCTTTCCTGATATTAACAGGGAGTGAATTCCATAAGTGAACTGCTTTTATTATAAACAAATTATGCACAAATGAGGAACTGGTGTGAGAAGGAGTTGCTAGAGTGAGCTGATAACATGAGCGCAAGTCACGGGTAGAGGACGGTGGCAGAAAAGTAAAACGCTCTTCAAGGTACAATGGAAAACGAGGATCAAATAGGATATTGTAAAGGAGAGAGAGTATATGAGCATTCCGGCAAAAACGGACTGGCAACCATTTAACCTTTTTTCGGAATTCTGATACGTGGTCATATTTGCGCAAACCAAATATGAACCGAATGCAAACATTTTGAAGTCTTTCAAGCTTATCGAATTGCTCTTGGGTTAAATCTGGATAACTGGCGTCAGCATAATCTAGTATTAGAAGTAAAAGAGACTGAGCAAGAGCAAACTTGGTGGCAGTGGGAAGGAAATTCTTTAATCTTCTCAACGAAGCTACAGATGCAAAAGTTTTACGACTTATTTCAATAAGATGAGATCGCCAAGACAGCTCACGATCAAAAACAATTCCAAGATTTCTAACATTCTCACTCTTCTCACACAAAAAATTATATTGCATTTAAATATACTTAAGTACGTTATAGGCTAGGTTAGAAGATGGCGCGATGAGGAAAGAAGAAAACTTCTAGAAATTAAATATAAAAGTAACGCTTGAAAAGTTTAAAAGTGAAAAAGAGATTAAAAGTAGACGAATAATGTAGTGTGTGACTTGGAGGGTGGCGAAAGAATGACCTTAAGACACTGCGATGCTTCCACACAATGATAAAGTGACCGGGATTTTGGCGTCCATGTCCAGGAGCTAGGATTGGCTGGGGCATACAAATTGGGTGAATAGCTACAGTAGTAACGGTGGTTCCCAGTCATTCTCTCTAAGTACCATCTTAGCTTTACCCCGAAGTTACGATGCAATACTGTTAAGGCGGTACAGGTTATAAATCAGTAGTAATGGTGGATCCCATAAAACGTATGGGCTTTTATAGATATGTAGAATTTTAAAAATATACTTCTTTGAAGCGAAAGCATCCCTCGCGAATGTAGTGAACTTATGCTCGTTTTGCGAGAGTTAATGAAAATTTTAATATACCCTCATAAGTTTATGATGGGTGTAAAAGTTTTATCGTGGTTTGGTGTTAGTTTGTATGATACTACCGCACCCACAAAGCTTGATTAAGAATTGGAAAACAGAAGTAAATGTAGGGTTAAATGGTAAGAAATAAATTGATTCATCTGCTTATAATAGCAAGCCACCTTAGCCACAGATCCGCCCGGGTCAGAGGTGCACGCGAAAGTATATAGCTTTACTAAGCGCTGTATTAGAGGAAAACCGTTGTGGTTTCAGTGATACCCACTAAAACTAGCGACATACGTCCCCTAGTCAACAAGTGGAGTCCTATACTACTCAATCGGAACCAAGCTGTGGGGTGTGTATCAAGTATTCAGCTCAAAAAAGCTATATTCGGTTTCCGTTTCAGAATTAATAGATTTCATTAGTTGTCCTGTAAAAAGTTGTGCTAATTTTTGCCTTCTTGACCTAAATTAAAACGTCACGTTAAAATTTCGTAGTTTTTTTTTAAATTATTACAGTGAGTATTTTTAAATAATACTGTAGTATAACGTTCTTTTACATAATATAAATTTTAAACATTCCTGATCTAACTGAAATTATTAAAAATATGTATTCCGTAAAATGTACGTTATTCTGTGAAAGAACGATGAAAAATGCAATTTAGCTGAAATTATGTATAATAAAACATTTTCATGGTTTTATCACCGCTTCACCAGATATTAACGTTATAAAGTATTATGCAATATACAATTCTGACTCCAAAATTGCTCTCGCTTGGCTCACGTTAAGTATTCTACAGAGATATTGCACTATTCAAACTTATTAAAGGCGGTTTAGATCTATTCGTATAACGACCTCCTGGTGTAACGGCTAACGCAGGAGGTCCAGGATCTGGGTGTTTATGTATAATATGCATTTCTTTAAAAAGAAAAGTACTAATATACGTATATTAGTTGTCTAGTACTCATAACACAAGTGCTTTGCAACTTAGTTCAGAACTAGATGATGTTGTGCAAAATGTTTCAATTTATTTATTTACTAGCAGCCCGTCCCAGCTTCGCATGGGTATTTAACAAAAAATTAAACCCTTCTATTTTTTTTCGATCTCGGGGTAAAACCTCTCTTGACGGGTTCCCCCGGCCCGGGGGGACCGAGGGATATAAGGGACTCCGGAAAAGATGTTCGACCATCCGACTACCCACTAAAAAACCCCGCTGTTCTCCTATCGCCTACGCCCGGGCCCACGGATATATGGCCTGCCGATCTCGTGGCCCGGGCCGGCGCCAGCCCACGCTTTGTCTTAAAGCGGGCCCCTTCTAAAGTGCTGGCGCCAGGGGGTCAGGCTTTCGTCCTCCCGGCGCTCTCTTGTAACAACTCTATGAGTTGAGGGGGGCTGCGGAACAGCACGCGGCCTTCTCCCTCACGGCAATAGTGCGGGCGGCGGATCCTCTCCCGAGGGGCCGCCCGCGGCCGCTTTCTACGGCGGCCGGAGATCGTTGCCCGCCCTCCGGCGCCGACGACGCGGCCTACGTTGGCGGGAGGGGAGTGCGGTGGCGGACTCCTGCTCCCGTTCCGCCGCCTCCCTTGCAGACACTACTGCCTCGCAAAAGGAGGCGACGGCCGTCCATCCAGGATCGCCCCCGACCATGGACAGAACCAGGGCCGGGAGCGACAGGTCCGCGGCCAATTCCGGACGGGACTCGCATCCCCGTTGCGTGCTAGTTAGGCGTGTGTACGACTACCAGACGACACTCCAGAAAAAGCAGAGTCGCTTGACGTCGTAGCCGGCCCAGCAAGACCAACCGACAGCGAGGATGCAATTCCCGCCCCGGGAACACTCTCTGTGCAGGCGCAGTCGAAATAGGCATGGTTTTGACTACCAAATCAGGTCCCATGGTAGAACCCGGGACCCCAATCAGTATTCGCAACCATCCCATCGGGGACCATGCCACGAACAGAGAGCTAAGTTGGAAAGGATGTAAGAGGTAGACAGAAAGAAAGGTAGGACTCTGTCACCTCGAACGGAAAGGGGAGTGAAGCGACGGATGCTCGGGCACCTCGGGTACGCACACCCGTGCACTCCTCGGACAGAGGAGCGCCCCTGGGGGCAAACCCTTCTATTTGCATCAGGTTACTAAAAAAATAAAATTATAAAGAAAGTTTGAATATTATTATTTCTATGAGCTTTTATTTTAATGATTTTTTTTGCTATTACTTTTTATTTATTTTTCGTTATTTTTTAATAAGTATTCTAATTTTTGTAAAAACCCCAGTGACGCACGCCTACTTTGCATAAGGTGCTGCCTAGCTAGCCGAACAGGGTGAGCGGCTACCACGCAACATTTTTCTAATACTTACATTTTTAAACTCGTGATATCTTTCGAATGGAATATCCGAATTGAATAATTCAAAAAGTTATATAAAGGTATTGAAACAGTTTTGAATATGAAGTAATTTATTTTGATAAGGATTAATACCAAGATCCAAATAAAGAGTCTTTTCTAGGGGCGGCATTTCAATTAAATTTTTAAAATAAAAGAACACTTATTGTGGCATAACTATAATAGTTAGACATATGCTGTCGCGACACTTTTTGTAAATAATGATGTGTTCTGCAAAGTTGTAGTACATTATTTTATTCTATCATCAATAGTTTTCGCAACGCACGCGATTTAAATAATATTTTAGGTAATTTTTTTACACTTTGGGTTACATTATTAGAGTTTTAGTAAGGATCCCTAATTTTTTTGAAAATATAATATAGCCTATGTCACCCGGGGATAGTGTAGCTTCCCAACAATGAAAGAATTTTTTAAATCGGGTCAGTAGTTTCGGAGCCTATTCAAAGCAAACAAACAAACAAACAAACAAACAAACAAACAAACAAACAAACAAACAAACAAACAAACAATCAAATCTTTCCTCTTTATAATAGTAGTATAGATATAGATTTATTATATAAAACTTTTCTGACAGCATATACATAGTTCTATAATTATTACTTTCAATTATTTAATACTAAAGTTGTAGCGAAGTAGTAGTAGTAGAGACCAACTTAGAGGCCCCGGGTTCAAATCAACAATGTAAAACACTGCTATAGCAATTTTTCGCCTAATTTGCATTTTGTAATACTATTGTCACGTACCGCTGGTGAAGGAAAAAGAAAAAGACGTGTGGCACTCGGGGACTGCCGCGGTAAAGCTATTGCATAGCATTTTAATCAACTTATGCAATTATAATTTTTTTTTTATTTATGCAGTAATTTTTTTTTCTAAAGTATCGATGTTTTCTATCGATATTTTTTGGACAAGATATATTGATACTCGATAGTAAAAAACTAAAACTATCGATGTTACGATGTCGATGTTTTTATTATCGAGTATCGATATATCATAGGGCTGACTTTTCGTCGAATGACTTCTTTATCCGAGCAGGGGCGGAAAAAGAATACTGACCTATGCGGTCGGGGTCGACTTGTCGTAAAGGCGACAAAACAACCTACTCTAGCTACGTGGTAGGGCTCCAAGCCCGTCTGGATGGCGACCACAATTTGGTCTTAAGTATGCCGCCGTAATAACTTTGTGTTGTATTCCGGTATTAGTGACCCAAGTTCCTGTACCCTTATGGGTTGCCCATAAGGGTACAGCCCATATTCGATGGTAACTGCTAAATTCTAAGTGGGCCGTCAGCCTGTCTGCTATCCTACAGCAATAAAAAGAAATAAGGAGTAATTTATATGTCATATTTAAGGATGTCTTGAAATGATAGGGTACCCGTATTTTTATTTCTACCCAGCACCATACTGCCAGGTACCAGGTACGTCACGTAAAAATATTGAAAGTTCACACAGTTTAAATAGTAGACCGACTCTTGAATCTCAGCGTAAATATATACAACCTCCTTATTTATGCCCCACTCAAATTGCACTACACAAATACAGTATACATAAATTCGTCTGTGTATAACGACTCCCTACCGATGAAGCGCGAAATATTCCGTGTTAATTAAAGAGATAGCGGCGCGGGACTGCGGTTACACGTTGTTTATGGGGTGGGAATAGCCCAGTTTTACTATGTAGTTTTTGGTTAATATACGCCCTAGTATTTGCAGCAGTTTTAAATTTTAATATTTATGTATGAGTTCTATCAAGTTTTGTTAGTATTAAAATTATTTAATTCAATACTGTCTCATTAAACTAAAAAATACTAGACTGGCGGATAATCGGATAGTCAAGCTTAGGGCGCCTTCAAATTAGCCGCGTGTCGCGCTGCTGTCGCTTGATTCTAGTATCATAGTGTTATATATTTATTTTCACGATGGACTCTGACGAAGAAATCGATCGAAGAAATCTGACTCGTATACAGATTCCATTTTAATTCGTATACATTCGACTCGTATACAGTCCATTTTAATTGCTCACGCAATTTTCGGTCTGGTGTATTTCGGATTCTCCCGTGCAGAACCAATCTCGGCCAGTACCTACCATTGTCTAGAATGTGTAATAAATATAATGAAATAGCCGGTACAATTGCGAACATAGACGTCTTTTGCGACTCTGACGGATTTTAACAGGAAATTAATCATGTATTTTTGTGAAGATTAAGTTAATTTAAGTTGAAATAAATATTAACATTGTCAAACTGTAGACAAAGCTGTGGACGCCTGTCATTGGCATGTATGCATATATGTATATAATTGTTTGTTATATCATGGTCTTATTTAATGTGTACTGTGCTGTTGGTGTACCTTTAAAAATAAATAAATAAGAACACTGCTCTTAGTATTACTATTAAAACGAAAAAGGAAGTTCAACAAAGAAAAGAAAAGAAAGCCTAAGAAAACCTTGCCGTTATTTTGTTTAAGTCAACGAACTGAATTTGATAACGTAAAGTGTGACAAATAAATTCAGAATTACTTAAGATTATCAAGAAAACAATTCTACGAATTACTTCTCTGTTTAGAACAATATATTGGAAATCAAAATACAACAATACAAAATAAAAATTTCTTCAACCCGATTTTCGTTCATGTTACAAAAATTACGTGTGTACCGTCTCTATTCGATCGATGAACTGAGGCGCGGCCGCAGCGCGGCTGCAGCGCTGCAGTCGCGCGTTTTTGATTTATATGGACTTAGAAAACAGCGCGGCAGCAGCGCTGCAGCCGCGCTGCTTGCGGTGCGACACTTTGCGGCTAATTAGAAGGCGCCCTTATACTTTCAAGTTACCTATAGTATAATGACTTTCGTGACGTAACGGCTCACGCAATTTGGTATGTTTGCAAAGGTCGCGGTTTCGATTCCAGTTTTGCGTCTAGAAATAAACACCCATATGTATAATAATAAAATAGTATAAATAATGTAAAACAGAGTAGAGCAAAATAAGGGAGAAACAATTTGGTTTCATGCCCAGGCGAAGGACTATGGATACTATATTCGCACTTCGCCAACTATACGAGAAATACAGAAGTGCACATATGAACCTGCACATGGTATTTATTGACCTCGAAAAGGCATATGATCCGGTTTCTAGAAAGATTTTGTGGTGAGCTATGAAAGCAAAACGAATGCCTGTGAAGTACTTGCATCTTATTCGTGTAATGTACGACAAGGCACAACCAAATCCACACGTCCAGTCCCTAGCTGGCGTCACAGACAACTTCAATGTTGTGGTGGGCTTACACCAAGGTTCGGCTCTTAGCTCTATCTATTCCTCCAATATGCAGTAGCATCAGAAATACAGAAAGAGGCACCTTGGTGTATGCTCTTTGCCGATGACATTGTGCTGGTTGGAGAAAATACTCACGAGGTTCAGAGCTGATTGGCTAAATGGCAGGAGAGATTGGAAAGTGTTGGGTTGAAGATAAATAGAACAAAAACTGAACATCTATTTTGCGATTTTGGTGGAAATTTCGTCTGCACCCCGATTACCTTAGGAGGCGTGTCTCTGCCAACTTGCTTCAACTTCCGGTACCTCGGATCCTTAATCCAGAATGACGGTGAGATAGGCCAAGATGTGAAAAACAGAGTGAATGCAGGATGGATGAAATGGTGACAGGTCTGAGGACAATTTGCGATCCACAAGTGCCGTTTAGACTTAAAGGTAAAATTTATATGTCCGTTATATGGATGTATGGATCAGAGTTCTGGGCCACAAAGAGGAAAGATGAAAGGTTATTGCGTGCAGCAGAGATGAGAATGTTGCGATGGATGAGCGGAGTTACAAAAATGGATAAAGTTGTTATTTTATCTATTGCATTACTTATAGGCTTTTACGAAAAAATGTCGGAAAATTATGTCTATCTGTGAAATAATTAAATTGTACAGGAAATCGGTCTCGAGACTTTTAGTAAAGAAGAGACTGCTACCACTAGATTCGTTCATCTAGTAGCAGTAAACTATTTATCACCGCCATCATATTCCACGTTTTTATTTTTGAAATCATTATCATAAAGAAAATTAATTTCTACACAGAAACAATGAAATTACTGTTCAAACTTACTAAATGTCTTTTAAATTTTGCATGAGGGTTTCAAAGGATTTCCCTCCACTGAACCGTGTGTGGATTTTAATTTAATTAAATAATAATGAACCCTCTTTGGTTTAATTAAAGGCAGCAAAAGAGGTGTCGAGTAATTCAGACGTTTTATGTAAAAAAGACTTGAATTTCACGTGTTTACATGATTGTATGACGTGAGTTACTTGGAATTACTTTAATTTACTTGAAAAAGTTACTTGCTTTATGGTGTAAGGGGTGTTAGTAAGGCCTTTAGGACACAATTCAACCTCCGCTGGTACATTTAACTGATGATATACTGGTTGAAGATTCCTTTTGAAGTTGTAGGAGTTAGACCACAGTTTTCCCTTAAATTCCGATTTATAATTCAACCATTACACAATACATGCTTAGAGACCAGGCAATGGTTGCTATCTATACATTCTAAATACCTTATCACCAACTAGGATCGTCACCTTTTACAACAGCCCGTCTCCGGCCGCAAAGGTAAGTATTATTAATCCGCCCCTGCACGGACAATACAAAGCCGAACCATTTTTACAACTGACTACAATGCTTTATAATCGATATCGATCATACGTCGTCACTAAAATGTCAATACCAGACATAACTCCATATCGAATTCAAAATATCATAAATACTATCGTCAGACAAGGTAAAGAGAATACTGTATTTGAAAGAATCCGTTAAAATGCATTAAGGTGGTGCCACAATCGCATCATTGTAAATTTTAGAAGACCGCGATAAAAGTTATTAGAGTAGATTACATTAGTGTAGAATATTCATAGTACACACTGTAGCTTCACTAGTGTCGCCTTCTGGTTTTTTAAGTATAATTTACAGATGGACAATTTTTCGATTTCTCCCCCATATACTCGTAATAGATATAGGATTGCCCCTATACCGCGCTGTCTTGGGAAGTCTAACAGACTGACGCATGTTATGGATCCTAAAATATTTAATAAATTGCCAGCACAAATAACAGCAGCCCGTAGTTTACATTCTTTTAAATTTCAGCTGAAGAAATGGCTTGTCGAGCACACCTTTTATAGCTTGGAAGAAATTTATGGAATTTAATGCAATACGTTTAATTACTAATTTTATGACATACTACCTATGACTTGTAACAATATGTTATCAATATGAGTTTATGAGTTTTTATATGATTATTCTCCCTACTCTCTATACGGTAAGCTTATAAGGTCTGTCATTCTGTCTGAACAGTCTCGAACGAGAAGTAATTGTAGAAGGTCTTTGTTACTGTGATTGTTCTTACTATGAATTATTTGTTTAGTGCAGATGTACTAAATAGTACAAATAATAACAAGATTAATATGATTTTAATACTTTTATGTAAAATACTCGTTTGATTTTATTTCCTTCTTGAGGTTTTAGAGAAGAATCTGAATAGGACTTTTATACGACATTACTGTCGGCCAATGGTATTTACAAATGCCGAGTTATATTTCACTAGATGTGACATACACTGCCTTATTTGTTATTCCTATTTGCAAATATGTGTCTCTTCAATTCGGTTTTAAATTTGTTATTTCAATAAATTATAAACAGAAGTTTTGACATCAGCCACAATAGGAAAAATGCAAAGGAAATTGGTTTTAATAGAAGATCAGCGTTAGTCAATATTGACTAACATATATATGCTGAGCTAAATCCTTTTTAGGGCATACACTTCTTTTAATTAATTAATTTTGGTATACCTGTTTTATTTGTTTTATAATTTTAAATTGTTGTGTTATACACACTATTGTTTCAAAAATAAACATATTTCTTTTGTTTCTTACTAGAAAGTAATAAAACAAAAGAAAGAATTCGGGGGCTTAAAACTTCAATAAATTCAACAAAACTTGAATATAAAATGAGCTAATTCCAAGTATTCACTGTTTAACGAAGAGTCACAAACAAAGGGTGCAAATGAAAACCGCCGGCGGCGCATTCCTTTGCTTTGCCTGTACGCCTGTAAGCGCGTTTAACACAAACGACGCCTGATTGCAACGTGCGGTCTGTTATTGTTTAAATGAACGCCTAGATATGAGATGCTTGCAATTTTAAATAGCTGTTCAAAGTGACTTTATTTTATTATTTATTTAATTATAGATTACGTCGATTAATAAAGTAATACAAATACACAAATTGATACAAAATTTGTTAGTAAATGCTATAAATATTACAAATAAAAAACGTTAGGAAATATATAATGTATGTATGTAGGTACATATATACAACATGTAATCTATATAAATGTGGGGTGGTAGATTATTGGAAAGAACGGAACGTTGCTAAATGAGTGAGCGAAAGGTATGAAAATATGAAAGGGATCATCATCATCTTAGTGTTGAATCCCGGTTGCAAACCAAACTCTCACTTCGGCGCCCGGGGTCCACGTTCTGACTTTTTCTTCTCCACTTCACACGATCTTCGGCATCTCTGGTGGTAAATCCATTGGCACGCATATCAACCCCTACGACGTCAAGCCAGCACTTTTTGGGTCTACCCCTCCTGCCGGAACCCGGCGGTGGCAGCATGGCTAAACATTCGTTCCCCACATAAGTAGCCGGTTGCAGTAAAACGTGGCCATAACAGCGAAGGCGACACTCCTGCAATTTATCCCCAATGTCACGGACTTGAAGCCTGCCGCGAATGCGAGAGTTCCTAACACAGTTCTTCCGCGTTACTCCACACATCCACCGCAGCTAATTCATCTACGTGACTCGCAGTGCCTGCTTGTGTCGCTCCAACACCGGTCACGCTTTACATCCGTATAAAAGGATGGAAGGGATACGAAGAATGGTGTAAGACGAGGAGTTGTGAAAGAACGAAGAAGCTCGTTTGGGAGAACGAAGCGCCTCTAAAAATTTTATATACAGTTATGTTAAATGAGGCCTAAAGTAGTTTTCTTTCTAAGTAAATGTACGATTTTGTGACTCTACCTGTTTTATTGCATGGGAGTATATAAATTATCTAAATAAGGATTGTTTAGCTTATATTATATCATGTCATGACTGCTATGGTTTATGATAACCATAGCTCCAATAATGAGAAACCGTCTCATTAACGCATAAAAATCATTGACTTACGGAAAATCAAAATTGCGGAGTAATTTTTTCAAAGAACATTAGAAAAAAATGATCCGTCAGTCAAAATAAAGTTTAATAGCATGACATTGGTGATTTATGTGAAATTCAAGCAATACAAAATTTTTAAAAATACCATAAATCGTGCAGAGCCGATGGCATTAACAAAAATATGTGGCTATATGGGATGTATCAAACATATGTTGACATATCTGCTAAAATGGGCTGTTTTAAGTAGTACTGTGACTATGATTTTATTATTATTATTTCAGATGGCGGCTAGTTTTATACATATAAAACTGTATTCAGTAGAACTATTATGATTTTTACTGAGTTTTTTTTAACATCTCGTAGCAAAAATCTTAGTACCATATCGTCGTAGTCGTAAAATAGTGACGGATGACGGACGAATAGTAATCTGACATATAATAAACTTTACAGGACAGCCATTTTAAAAATACACAAGCGTCATTTTACTATGAGAATCTGTCATATCCGTCACTTTACCGACTGCTTAATTTGAAATCTAAAATACATGTAATTTTTTTTTAATGTAGCAATAAT
The DNA here is from genome assembly GCA_963693495.1 of Malacosoma neustria. Lineage (NCBI taxonomy): Eukaryota > Metazoa > Arthropoda > Insecta > Lepidoptera > Lasiocampidae > Malacosoma > Malacosoma neustria. The sequence goes on from OY856388.1 coordinate 15,860,798, forward strand.
ATTTAGACAATGTAGTATCCAAATATGGTAAAAAGTGAATATTGGATTTTTTTCAAATCCGACGTTATTCTACGATCACGACGATATGTATATATTTAAAATTATACCACTACAATTTGCAAAAGAGCACTCAGAGCTAACTTACATGTTTTTAGATATACAGGCATTAATATAAAATTTTGACATTAGTTACATACATCATATAGTTGCTTAAAACACACGTCCGCACTTATTTAAGTAGCTAGATGATTTAAAAAGTTTCCGTCAATTTTTTTACTGCTGGAGGACAGCAGACAGGCTGACAGCCCAATAAGAATTGAGCAGTTACCGTCGCGTATAGGTGCTTGCAACGCCAGTGGCATCGTGAACATGCTGCTGTCCCATAAGGGTACGGGAACTTGGGTCACTAATGCCGGAACGCAACAAAAAGTAATTATGGCGGCATACTTAAGACTAAGGTAGTCGCCATCCAGACGGGCTTGGGGCCCTACCACGTAACTAGGGTGAGTTTTTTCGTCGCCTTTTACGACAGGCCAACCCCAGCCGCAGAGGTCACTATTCTTTCTCCACCCCTGCACGGATAAAAACATATTATTTATATATATTAAAAGTATGCAAAACAAAATATTAATAGCACATTAAAAATATGGAAATTATGATCAGGTTATCTGAAAATTAAGAAGCTTTTAATACATTAAGGTAATGGCATGATTTAAGATATTAAAAAATTCATAAATTACGTTAATATATAAGCAAAATCTTAAATTAATCGGAAGTAAATAGCGGAGTAATTTTTATAATGATATTTCTCTTCTACGAAGTCGTAGAAAGTCGGAGCTGTACAAAACCCTTAAATACTCGACTAGAGAGCTCGTCTAGAGAAAGCACCTTCTCAATACACAAAGCTGTACCGTTTTTTATATTTGGAAACAATGCCTTTTTTCCGTAGCAAAGGATCTGTACCGCGGGCAATTTTCATTTTCCCACTTTGTTTGATCTGTCTGTTCGTTAAACACTTGGATACTGTAGTTTGTGCCGAACACAATTTTATCACAGGATTGCTAGGTATAAATTCTGCTTTGTATTGGTTTCAATCTACAATAGATTTTTATTGTTTCTTTGTGAGTGCCCGTTCAGTTCGACGGTCTTTTGAGAATATAATAAAACTGTGGTTTTATTACACACATATACGAGTATATAGCTCCTGGTTCGTTTTTTGGTGTAGGGGCAGAGTAAATGTACTGCTCTACCGGACGTACAAAACTATTCAAACTAGGTGGTAGGACTCCAACCCCATCTGTATATGATGTTTGTAACATCTGTAGATCTCTGTAGCGTATCGGCTAACGTACTTCGGCACGCTTGCGGAGGTCACGGGTTTTATTCCCGTTGCGCGTCTGGGTGTTTATCTATAATATGTATTTATTTACGAAAAAAAGTATATAAGTAGTATATCAGTTGTCTAGTACCCATAACACAAGTGTTATGCTACTTACTTTGGGACTAGATGGCGCTGTGTAAATTGTAGCAGCATGTTTATATTTTTTAATGTGTGGTATGATTATCACAAATTTTAAACACAGTGAATATAATGTTCGTGGCGCGGTCGTTACGATAAATTAGCACTAACGGTAGTTTTTAGGAAATGTCTGAATATAATTTAAAAATGGGGTATTTATTTATAATATTTTACGATGTTTTTTTAGTTATATGTACATTTTCTTTGCTTTTATCTTGGCACATCATGCTTTCACACACATGCTTTCTCTAAAAATACGCGTGTATAGGGAAAGAGACAGAAGATAAATTTACAAGTGAAATTAAAATATGCCATTTTGTACAATTCCAAATTTTGATTTAGAATGATTTTACTGATATAATTTACTTATTAGACATTTAATTTTTATATTTTTTTAGTTGCCCCGGCAAACGTTGTTCTGCCATTAGAATTTAAAAAAAGTGACCTCCAAGGTCCGGTCTAATCTATGTCTACCGAAATTCATCAAAAATGGTTTAGCGGTTTAGGTGTGAAAGAGTAACAAACAAACTCAATTTCGCATTTATAATATTTGTTAGGGTGTTTACACGACGTGTTCCCGTTTTACTAAAAACAACGTTAGAACTTTTTTCTGTTGCTTCACTTAGAATTCATAATATTTAGTACGGTCAAATTTTCTATGTACAATGTATCTAAATATCTATAGGTATAACAGAATCTTTGAGCGTGATTTTCATCCCTCTCAAAACGACGAATTGATTTGAAACTGCATACTTATAAAGGACCGATAACAATGCAATAGTTTGTATAGTTTGCATAATTATCCTTACCAGGATCCTCAGGATTAATGAATTTTTGGACCGGTTCTCGTCCGATCACCGAGGTTAAGCAGTCGCCTGGGGACATCGCGTGACTTAACTTGACCTGTATGTAATAATATTTTCGGACACGATTTTTACCCACTTTGAATAATAAAAAAATTAAAACTCCACTGAAACGCCATCTAGAGTTTAGTTAATACCACTGCCAGAAAATGGCGTTAAACTAATAATAACACTGCCATAAGATGGAGTTAAAAACAAAGAAATTATATTAACACGCTTTTATTTTATAGTTAATCAAAACAAAAAGTTACAAATAAATAGTTTATAGTTTAAAAAAACTAAAAGACATGCTTTTTATAATAAATCAAATGCAGAAAAAGAGAGTGAATGCAGTATGGATGAAATGGCGATAGGTGTCAGGAACAATTTGCGATCCACGAGTGCCGTTTAGACTAAAGGTCAAATTTATAAAACTGTTATAAGACTCTGTCATATTGTATAGATCAGAATGCTGGGCCAAAAAGAGAGAAGATGAAAGGTTATTGTATGCAGCAAAGATGCGAATGTTGAGATGAATGAGCGAAGTCACAAACATGACTGAAATTAGAAGTGAGTAAATTAGGGAAATTTTGAAAGTAGCGCCAGTGATTGAGAAGCTGAAAAGTAATAGGTTAGTATGGCCATATAATGCGAAGAGAGGACCTTCAAGTAACAAGGAGGATGCTTGAAATGAGAGTGGATGGATACAAGAAGAGAGGTAGACCGAAGAAAAGGTGGATGGATTGTGTAAAAGATACGGTTAAAAAAGGTGTGAATATTCAAATAACAGCTAATAGAGGAGAGACAACAATTCCAGAAGTTGGTAGCCAACCTACACTAGTTGGAGAGGCACTTGAAGAAGAAGAAGAAGAGAAGAGTGGAAGGAGAGAACATGTTGTGCCGACCCGACATAGTTTGGGATAAGGGCAGGAAGAAGAAAAAGCCTTTAAATATATGTTTTTAATTAACAAGTTATTAATGCGGCGGCATAAGTGGCAAGTAGCGTTTCTTGAGATATTGTTTAATTTCCGGCTCATTCCAGAATACTTTAATCTCAAGACATCCATCTTGGATTTCGTTTATTTATTTCTTCTAAGCATGTCTTTGAAATTTTAAGGATCTGAAACCCTACGTATAATTACCGTAGTATTCAGTCCCAGTTTCATGTGATAATGCAACTTAAGGATCCTAAGTTCGCTTCTAACTGTTTAGTTTTAATCTTCCGCAAAGACGATTTTGAAACTATTGACAATATATCTCTTGGTTTACAAATTTACTACATACATACATACATATAATCACGCCTCTTTCCCGTAGGGGTAGGCAGAGACCACTTCTTTCCACTTGCTACGATCCTTACATACTTCGCACTTGCTACGATCCTTACTTGTTTCGCTTCGTCTACTTTCATTATTCCCTTCATACATGCCCTTCGGTTTAGGGTACTCTTGACCTGGCCTTTTTTCAAGACGTCCCTGATCTGGTCTCGAAACGTCCGCCTAGGTCTACCCCTTCCAACACTTCCATTCACACTCGCCTTATACACTTCTTTCGTCAATCGTTCTTCATTGTGTTTCATGTTTTTATCAATATCTTTATATTCTTAGCGTGTTTAATCATTTTTTCGTATTTTTGTTTGTTTCTTCTTACAATCTTTTAACACTTCAGTTAATGTTTTCTGTCTGAATTTTTTTTTTTTTCTTCTTTATTATTTATGATACTAATATTTTTTGTATTCCTTAATATTTAGTACATATAAATGTTTGGTTATTGTTAATAAATTACTAATAATTAAATTGCTTATTGTTAATAAACGTGATATAAATAATTGTTATATCGTCACTTCAAGGGTCCTAACGGAAGATCAGCGCAGGATGCTCTTTAAACAGCTCCTTGCATTGCTGAGTTAGGCACCTTTTTAGGGCTAAGACAAATGTGTTGGTGATTTGTTAATGTATATGTTTTTTTTGTTATAGTTTTAAGCTCTAAATAAATTATTTTTCTTTCTTTCTTTCTTTCTTCTTTCATTCATTCTCTCGACATGGCCAAACCATCTCAGCATACCTTTCTCAATTTTTGTCACTACATCTTTTTTCAGACCACAACGTTTCCTTAACAAAGTTATTGATAAAAAAAAATACTGAGCTTGCAAAACTTTTGTACCAATATCATAAACAACAACTTTTATTCCATGGTTTTCGGGAACTCATCGAACTCTCATATAAAAAAGTGTATTCAATTCGGCAATCTAATCAAGTGCGTAGCAACAGGAATTATTAATTCGTTAATCGTAGCAAGATAAAAATTGGTAGCATAGCCTCATAAAGTTATTTATAAAGTGCACAGTGCACTGAAGGCGTACTGAAGGTAAAATATTGTATATAAGTAAATTATAGTTAAAAAAAATAAAAGACACGCTTTTATAATTAATCAAATTAAAAAATAAAAAATAATTCTTAACATAAAAATAAAATTACTGACGAGTAAATGAATGTCACTGCTCTAAAAAGCGTATGGTACTCGATATCAATAGTTATAATTTTTTTAGTAGTTTCATTCCGAAATGCAGAGTTTAAAAATATTGTACAAAGCAATCCATGCTTATAGAATAGCGACATTAATTTTCATGTCAGTAATTTTATTCTTAAGTTAAGAATTATTTTTTTACTTTTTAAATCAAACGATTATGTAACTATAAAATATAATTTAAGTTTATTTGTTGTCAATTCCCAATCGGTAAATGTTTTTATTAATTTAGCGCCATCTTCCAGTTGTTTTTTTAATTAAAGATAAGAAAGCGTTAATCCTGATGATCCTGATAAGGACTATGGGATAAAATTATTAAATTTGTGTATTCATCAGGTCTTGACTAGTATGCAAAATTTTGAATGTTTTTGATCGTTCAAAGTGGGTAAAAATCGAGTTCAAATGAATATAAAGCATGTAAAAAATCAATAATCATGAGGGTCCTGGTAAAGACCCATAAAAACTATACAAATTATTGTATTGTCATCGTTCTTTGATAAGTGTGCAAGGTTTCAAATTAATCCGTCGTTTTGAAAGGAGTAAAAATTACGTTCAAATATTCTGTTACATAGATACATACCAAGCTAATAAAAGCATGTTAAATAAAAAAAAAAAAACAATATCAACAATTCACACAATACGATAAATATCGTTTTTATTATATTATAAGAAACGATGGTCATGTGTCGGTTGACCAATTTATCAAACTGCAATCAACCAGAACTAAGTTTTATCAGCTATTTTCACGGAATCACGCCAACCCCTAATTCACCAACTGTAAAAAGAACAAATTACTCTTAATTAGAAAGCAATCTTTTCAGTTCGAGTTCGTAACATAAAGGCCCACGAACAATAGTGGTAAGTTAAAAATAATAGTATCCGCGCCTTAACTCGTGAGGTTAAATTAAAGGGTCGTTTAAAAGTAAGATTCCGTAGGCTGAGAAAAAATCACAACGTCAGCTAATGTTTATTAGCTGATGATCCACTGCTGGAGGTAGATCCCCAAGTTTGCATCATATTATTTGATTCCGTCCAATCCTGGCCATCAACCTTAAATCATCGGTTCAACGAGGTAAAAAAAAGTGTGTATGTATAATTCACACACGACAATAGTGAAACTTCAGAAAATTAGAATAGAGTGCATTTCATTTTTTTTAATTGCTGTAGGACAGCAGACAGGCTGACGGCCCGCTTAGAATTTAGCAGTTACCGTCGCCTATGGGTGTTTGCAACGCCAGTGGCATCGCGAACACGCTGCTGTCCCATAAGGGTACAGGAACTTGGGTCACTAATGCCGGAACACAACACAAGGTTATTATGGCGGCATACTTAAGACCGAAGGTGGTCGCCATCCAGACGGGCTTGAGGCCCTACCAGGTTCGGGTGGGTTGTTTTGTCGGCTTTTACGACAGGCCGACCCCGGCCGCAGAGGTTAGTATTCTTTCTCCGCCCCTGCACGGATAAAAATCATATATGTATTAAAGTATAAAAACTACGAAACCCAAATAAAAAAGGACCCAAAGATTATAGGAGACAATATACTTGTATTCTATCTCATTCTTTCGCCGGCTAAATCCTACTTATGAGTATGTTTATCTCGTTTTCGTGTCGCTTTACCCTTTCATCGAATTTTAAAATCACAACAACGGCGCTAAAGAAGTTTAACTTCAATAATTATCCATACTAATATTATAAATGCGAAAGTAACTCTGTCTGTCTGTCTGTCTGTCTGTCTGTTCCTCTTTCACGCCTAAACGGCTGAACGGATTTTGATGAAATTTGGTATGGTGATAGATGATAACCTAGAAATGGTCATAGGCTATAAATAATCACGCCATCGTTCTTAGGGGGTAGGCAGTAGGCAGATAACTAAATTGAGTTAGTGATTTTTTGTGCTTATCCGGTATCTATGAGAATCGGCCAACATCTATTTTTCATCCCCCTAAATGTTAGGGGTGACCCACCCCCAAAAAATTTTTTTTAATTTTTTGACATTTTATTATTTATATGGCAGAACAACGTTTGCCGGGTCAGCTAGTAGTAAATAAATCAAATAAGAACTGATTAATGCACACTGATGAAACATTTGGTAAAAGGGTGACAAATGCTGTGAATGTTGAGATAACGGCTAAAAAAGGAGAGAACATGTGGTGCCGAGCCTATATAATGTGGGCTAAGGGCAGAAAGAAGATAGCAGTGAATTTTCGTAATTTTAGAAAAATATACTTCCATTCTCTTTAAATTTTCTTCCATCTTTTCTGGTCTATTTCTTTAATCAATCTTCTTGATATTTCTTTTTATAGATCAGCACCATGTTGATAGTGATACAGTAGTGAAATATGTACCCATTCGTACGTGTACCCTTACGAATCCTAAAAACAACCCACGGAACCCATAGCCACTTTTCCTCAGTGTAGCAATTAAGGTCCTATTTGTGTATTTTCACGTAAATTACAACTATTAGTGCTTTGGGAGCCACAGAAACAACGTGTGCCGACATTAATGGATACCCTAGTGTAAAAGCTTCTCTATTGTTGAGGGAGACGATTGTATTGTTGAACGAGTTTGTATCAAATTAGTAGATTTATTCGTGATAAAAACTAAATATACGGTATATTTCAGACATTTTCTTAGACTACATCTGTGTTTTGAGAAATAGACGACTAATACACTACATACTTGTATCCTTTTTTTGTAAATATATACATATAAAACATAAAAACCCATGCACAGGATGGGAACCGAACCCGTAACCCGCAAGGGTTCCCATCTACGTAACTTATTGCGCTACAGATGTCGATATATTCAAATTAATTATTATTAGTTGACCCGGAAAATGTTATGCTGCCATATGAGTTTAAAAAAAGTAGCCTATATCCTTCTCCAAGGTCCAATCTATGATTATACCGAAATTTATCGAAACTAGTTCAGCAGTTTAGGCGTGAAAGCGTAACAAACGAACAAACAAATTCACTTTCACATTTTTATTATTAGTTAAGATAAGGATCAGTGCCGGATTAACCATATAGCAAGAGTAGCAATTGCTACAGGCCCCGCGCAAAAGGGGGCCTCGCAGACCGCCTCAAATTCTCCTGTAGACTGGAGACACCACATCAGCAAAGTAGCCAACTGCAAGATCATATCCGGCGAGACTGTCACTGCACAACACCGTGTTCATGTCATGGACCTCTGCGTGAAGCCCAAAGACAAACGTGTTGAGCGCTTCCATCGCCAAATCAGGTAGTGGCTACTTGATGAAGTCACGTCTCAGGAGCTCACTTGAGCGATGGCTCACCGATGGGCGACAAGTGCATTGGTGATGTAGTTTTTACGTTGGTGCTGTAGTTTAAGGTATGGAAGCACACTTGCACCCAGGTGCGGGGTCCTTTGAAAGGATTTGCTACGGGCCCCGCGCTTGCTTAATCCGGCACTGATAAGGATACAAGTAATATATTATTATATGATGCAAAACAATGTTTTATAATATATCTTTGTATATGTTACCACATTCAGTTTGTAGTTTTTACGATATTATATTTATATACAAGTAGTTGACCCGGCAAACGTTGTTTTGCCATATTAATTAAAAAAAATTAACTTATGTCCTTCTCCAAGCACCAATCTATCACTATAGGTAAATTCATCAAAATTGGTTCAGCGGTTTTGGCGTGAAAGCGTAACAAACAAACAAACAAACTCACGTTTGGATTTATATTATTAGTTAGGATAACGATACAATACAATTTTTACGATGCAATACAATTTTTTATATATTTTTATTTAATAATAAAAATACAGTTATATCCGTGCAGGGGCGGAGAAAGAATATTAACTTCTGCGGCTGGGGTCGGTCTGTCGTAAAAGGCGACAAAACAACCCACCCCAGCTACGTGGTAGGGATCCAAGCCCGTCTGGATGGTGACCATCTTTGGTCTTCAGTATGCCGCCATAGTAAATTTGTATTGTGTTCTGACATTATAATACATCACCCTAAAAGCAATCGTAGCAATTTGAATTACGAATCTCACAGCAATCTCAAAGCATGATAGCTTTTAGATTTAAGCCCTAAAGATGGTGTTTTTCATGGCAATCTCCTCCTTATGATGTTTCTTTTACATTGAATATGTGGAAATTATAATATTAGGCGTAATTACATTAGGTGAGAAAAGTTGCCTAAGCGTAACATGCCAGCGGAAAATAGCTCTTATTAGCGTCTATGTACTTCAATAATATTTTCTGTTCTTATACCAAGATAAGAAAAATTGGTTAAGTCAGTTTTTACTTTACTTGCGGCCGTTTAAACTCGGAGAAAAATCCCGTAAGGTTTTGTCCGTCATCCATTCAGCTTTTTAGTAATATGACGTCAAAATGTTAAATATTTCTTTTAATACTAATAAATTTTCAAACTCATCTTTGTCCACAAAGGAAATTTAATTGAGTCCACACAAATATAAGTGAGAATTGAATAACAAAGAAAAATCTTCAAGGAGGAAATAACTTGAAATTGTCAAAGGAAGTAAATTAATTTTAATTCTGACATCGCCATCAATTTTATTATACATTAGATGTGATTTTTATTTAATTTCTTTGTGAAATTTTAATATTGAGTACAACTTTTTTATAATATTATTGTACGATGCCGGTCACGATCCGAGATTGCACCGTACAGGGATGAGAGGGATAGCTCGAGAGCAATGGACTGTATGAGAGAGGAGCAGTGGTTATAGAGATGTGCTACTTTGCAGTGGGCAAAGAAATTCGCACTGACCTTTATTCCACCCCTTCCCGGTTCGGTTCGGTCACGGAGGAACTGTTGCACGGCACCAGCTAAATGTCACGCACTGAACACTCAATTTTAGGGCAGTAACTATCAGGAAGGTCGAACGTCGACCGTCCCGCGCGTTTAGAAGCTTACGCGTTACTCTCGTGGTCAGGGAGGTCGAACGTCGACCGTCCCGTCCGTTTAGAAGCTTCCGCGTTACTGCTTATATTATTTCCGTCCCACCCTCGCTTTCATCATTTACCTCACTGAGAGTGAGAGTAGAATCAGGAGACGGGATTTCTAATACCCTTTACGCAAGGATCAAACAATTATAATAAATAAGTATACACATCGACACTTGAAAGGCATCCTTTACTAGACGACTTGGAGTGAACTTTCCAGGATAGTGATTTAAAGTTCAAATATAAAAAATGTATATATTACGACCCAGGGCATATAGCAAGGCAATCCAACTAGGTGGACAAGAAAATTAACAACCCAGGTTGTGATTTACAGGACCTAATGGTCCTGTCTAGGGAGTACCATTAGGTCGAAAAAGATGAAGCCGCCCTGTAGAAAAATGGGCTGACAAAATAATGCAGACCGCGGGCCCAAATTGGATGGAAACAGCTAAAAATAGAAAAGAGTGGAAAAAATTTGAGGTGGCCTTTATCTAAAAAGGGACCTTACAAAATAAAATAACTGATAATTAATTTTAGTAGCTAAGAAAAATTTGTAAATATTTTTTTTGTAAGTAATAAATAGACTAATTATTATTATATATTACGACTCACCTAATTGTTGCATTGATTGATTATTTATTTTCTGTTGGATCATTTCAATCTAAGAATTAGATGTGATATATTTTTTTTATAATTTTCAACCACACATCATTTTTCTGGAAATTTGACCCAATGTCGCTTAAGTTGCCTTTCAAACGTCGATATTAAAGTTACTAATTATTTATCATTCATAAGCCTCACCCCAGTATGTACTTCTTAATCAGTTTTAGTCACCTAATGAGAATATAATGTCGTCTAATATGTGTGGAGATTAAGTGCATAGCAATATGTCATGAGTGTTATGTACTGAATTATCAGTAAGTCATCAGTTCAATTTGGATAATGATATACTGTCAATTTCCTCAAGTTCAGTACTGCGACGTTATAGGGCTTATATTTACTAAGGCCGTCATTTTAGTACAGTCGAACCGGGAAATTGTGCCGTTTCTAGCCTCCTTTATCGTATTCACCTACATACATTTCATTGTTTTTCTTCTGATTGTGTTGTTGTTTGTTAGAAAAGAAAAAATCATTTAGTTTTCCTGAGAATATTTGATAGCAGATTTCGTACTCAGATGTGAAAACTTTATTTGTAGGAAGATAAAAACTTTTCTAGAAAGATCTACGAGTATATGTATAGTAAAAGAACAGAATTATATTATTGGGTGTTTCAAACTAGTAGGAATGGAAAATCGTTTGCATCAGTTTCATTTAGGTATTACATTGCAGATAATTATTCACATAGCAGTTACCTATTGATTTATGATTCTTATTAATCTAGTAATGATGTTTTATGGAGCTTCATCTGAAAAAAACTTCTTCTACAGAATTCCAAGGTTAACTTGTGAAAAAGGGAATTAAATATTGCACATGATAATAAAATATCTAAAGTTATAGAGTCAAAGTTACATGAAATCTCTTTTTGTCTTTCCTAAAACTACAAAGAGGAAACTAATAAAGGTTTGTTTGTTTTGATTAAATTCAATATATATATATATATATATATATATATATATATATATATATATATATATATATATATATATATATATATATATATATATATATATATATATACCTAATATGTGGGGTCGGCACAACATTTACACCCTTTTCATCTATCATTTTTTACTCAATCCATCCATCTTTTCTTTGGTGTACTTCTCCTCTTGTATCCATCCACTTTCATTTCTAGCATCCTCCTTGTTACATGACGCATTATATGGCCTCTCTTCGCATTATATGGCCATACCAGGCTAACCTATTACTTGTCAGCTTCTCAATCACTGGCACTATTTTCAAACTTCCCCTAATATACTCATTTCTAATAGATCCATTTTGTAACTCCGCTCATTCATCTCAACATTCGCATCTTTTATATAATTCGCGCCTTTAAATAATTTAAGAATAGTTTCTTGTTGTTTTCGGATTAATAACATTACTGCAATTGTGTACTACACGTTAGTGATTTAAAGAATATAAAGGTGGACAACAGAGTACGAGAAAATAAGACCCCTCGAGTTCGGTGAGTCTCTGAAATTCCCGTCCTCTATTAATAGGGTGTTTTAGCATGACCACGGAGTTCCATAAAATTTACCCGAACCAGCGCCTAAATACCAATTCTCTACTGAAACTAACCCGGAATCGCTTGCTAGTTTAAAAATAGAACTTTTATTTTATAAAAAATTTAATAAGTTCTTTCGTCCAACGCCATCTATCATATAATGAATTAACAAGTGAATTGTATCGCCAATTTTTCCATTCTTTGGGCTTTGGATAGCTGCGATAAGGAACAAAGCTGGTTCGAACAAAGGCACAATCACAATACTGGAGCGGTATCGCTTTGAATCGATCATGTGACAGAAAATTGCGTCTATTTGATGCTAATATTTTTATCAATACAGTAAAAATATTATAAGAAATATAGAATAATATTCATTTACTTTGAAATATTAAAATATATATTATATTTAAAACAAAAGGTCAACAGATTTCAAATTTTATAAACGTGCCTCAATTTTATAAAATAATACCAGATGTTTGTATCATGCGTATTTACATGACTTATCTCCGCTGATATTGATGAGATGATTATTTATCTCCGCGCAAAGCCGGAGTAAGAAAACTCACCTCTGCGGATAGGGGCGGCCTGGCGTGAAAGGTGACAAAACAAGCAAGATGTTAGAGTTCCATGCCCGTCTGGATGACAATCACCCTTGACCTATAAGTATGCCGCCGTAGTAACCTTGTACTCCGGCATTAGTGACCCAGGTTACAATACCCCTATATAGACAGCAGTATGCTTACGGTGTCCCTGGTGTCGAAAACAGATATAGACCAATATATCTGCTTAATTGTTAAGTAGGCCGTTAGCCTGTCTGCAGTTCTTTAGCAATACAAAAATAAATACAAATCTAGTATAGCATATAATATTATATATAGCATCATTTTCCTATATACCAGCTGGATGACCGAGCTTTGCTCGGTATTTTTTTTTATAAATTGTGTTTTTTGGAAATCAACAATTGATTTTCTTAGTCTAACCTCAAAGCAAACACTTATTGACTTCGTGTTACTTAACAAGACCATCTGCTGGAATAGCTTTAGTGTTGTTGTGTCGTTAAATCAATTCAAAAAAATAATATTATTATTCGCCGATAGATGTCAGGAAGAGTCACCTTTTTGTTATTTTTCTTCCAATAAAAAAAATCGAATAAAATGACATTTTCTAGAAATGATTCCTAGCTATATCAATTTATCGCCCCCGAAACCCCCCGTATACTAAATTTCATGAAAACTGTTGGAGCCGATTCCGAGATTCCAAATATTTATACCTAGTCAGGTCATAAATTCTGTCACATGTTTAATGTAAAATAATTGTAACAAGTTTATTAATTATGTAACCATTCATATACCAAAATGAACTTAACAAAACATAGATTCTTATGACATTAAAGTTTATTCAAAATGACCTCCAAGATTTTGAATACAAGCCTTCAATCTGCGCGGCCAGTTGTCTATCGCAGCACGAACGAGGTCCATGTCAATATCGGCGGCTGCCTTAATCAAGGATGTCTTGAGTGACTCCAAATTGGGATGAGGCTTTGAGCACGCCTTTTCCTCCAAGTGTTGCCATATCTTGTAATCTAACGGATCCAAATCTGGACTGGAGGAGGGCCAGTCTTCGTGCCGGATGAAGTCGATTTCACGCGCCGCCAGCCAGTCTTGTGTGCTCTTCGCTCTATGAGCTGGCGCCGAATCTTGTTGGAATACCCAGTGCCTGTTATTGAACATGGTATGAGAAACAGGTTCCACAAGGTTCGTCAGGACTGTATTTTGATACACAACAGCATTCGTTTTTACACCTTTCTCACAAAAATGTACCTCTGTTAAGCCCCAATAAGAAACTCCCAACCATACCATGAGCGAGGATGGAAAATGACCTCGTTGGACACGCGGAATACGGTTGCTCGCTTCTTCACTACTGTGTGCGTACACCTTATCATTTTGTTTGTTGTAGCTCTCTTCTACGGTAAACATTTTTTCATCCGAAAAAAGAATTTCCCGATATTTTTTTCCCGCGTACCGCTTCAACAAAGCGCGGCATCTCTTCAGTCTCAGGTCCATTAGACGAGCACTCAAACGATGTCCTGTTTTTCTTCGATATGCCCGAAGCCCTAAGTCTTCATTTAACACCCTTTTCACCGTGGTTCTGCTTAACCCCATCTGAAGGGCCAACAGTTTCTGCTTACGTTTGGGATTTCTTTGAATTCGTGCCTTCACAGCTTTTATCACTGCTGGAGTCCTAACAGACCGAGGGCGACCACTTCTTGACCTGTCATCTACACTAGAGTCTTCATTGTATCGTTTGATGGTACGATAAACGAATCTTTTGGTTATATTCAAATTTAACAGTATGTTAAAAATTTGAATTGGCGCGTAACTGTAACGATGCAACGCAATAACTGCAACACGGTCTTCTTTAAGCGTCCACTCCATATTTAAAAATGAGTAAAATTCTAAAAGTTATACATTTTTATTTTCATGAACAATTCGAAATTCGAATTCAATAAACTTTTTTGTGGCCAGCATTCTAAAAGAAAAGTTTTTACTGTGTGACAATACTTATGACCTGACTATGTATATATACAAGAATTGCTCGTTTAAAGATATAGGATAATGATATAAATATAAACATGATTCGATATTGCAGATCTTTTTCTCCGTGCAGGCCTGGAGTAAGAATACTAACCCCTGGAGTCGGGGTCGGCCTGTCTTAAGAGGCGACAAAACAACCCTACCCACGTGGTAGGGTGGTACGTCCCAAACCCGTAGGAATGACAACCACCTTTGATGTATAAGTATGCCGGCATAACAACCTTGTGTTGTGTTCCGGCAATAGTGACCCAGGTTCCAGTACAGGGTTACTAGGGACAGGTCCCTTAGGGAGGGGACAGAAGTATACTTACGGTGCCCCTTGGGTCGCCAATATCTATAGGCGGCAGGCCATTAGCCTGTCTGTTTTTCCTGAGCAATGAAAAAAGATCATATTTTGTCCTAAATGGGGCTGGAATCCAAAAACATGGCAATAACATAGTTTCATTGACAGCTTAAGTTTAACTTATCAATAATTTTTTATCCGTGCAGGGGCGGAGAAAGAATACTAACCTCTGCGGCCGGGGTCGGCCTGTCGTAAAAGCCGACAAAACAACCCACCCTAGCTACGTGGTAGGGCCTTAAGCCCGTCTGGATGGCGACCACCTTCGGTCTTAAGTATGCCGCCATAATAACCTTGTGTTGTGTTCCGGCATTAGTGACCCAAGTTCCTGTGCCCTTATGGGACAGCAGTGTGTTCGCGATGCCACTGGCGTTGCAAACACCCATAGGCGACGGTAACTGCTAAATTCTAAGCGGGCCGTCAGCCTGTCTGCTGTTCTACAGCAATAAAAAAAAAATTCTTAAATTTTCACAAACTGCTTCAAGCAAATGTGTAAATTTTCATAAATATTGAAGAATAGAAAGAATTAGTAGTAGAAAATTACAAATATAATTATTTTTATTTTTATTTAAATTAACTATTCAGATTATTTTGTGTAGTGTTTGTTACCTAGCAGTCCTCCATATAGCCATACTTAAGTATGTAAGTACCTATATACTTTACTTAGTTCCATATATTCTCTTATGCTTATTTGTACGTATGTTTGTTGTAATGTTGTTAAATATGTTTCATAAAATATTTTACTAGGTGATAAGAATTGGGGTCCTACCACCTAGCAAAGGAGTAAGAACTCCGCCCTTGAACGGAGAGAAATAATAACTTGAACCTTATAAACACTTAATATATTTTTTCTATCATCAAAACTGATAGAAAAATACCGCCTTCAAAAAAAAAATTAATATGCATTAAAAAGTAAAAATTTATTGCATATTCTTCTATAACTTAACAATCAACTTACTTTTTCTACTTATCAATATGTAGGTACGATCTATATTACGATAATATAATGTAGTTACAATAATAATTATAGTGTTTTTTGGAGTCGGTGTCGAAAGTTCTGAGGTAACAAACAAAAAAAAATACAGACGAATTGATAACCTCCTCCTTTTTTGAAGTCGGTTAAAAAAACGGCAAACGATGTCTTAAACACAAATGCCCCATCACAAACTCAATTACACTGGAATTCCATTACCAACCAATACCAAGCACTCGGGAAACCCCAGATCGCGTGTCCGCTATCTATTTGATCTCAAACTCTAGTACTTATAACAATCATTATGATAAAAATACGAAAATGTTGTGGTTCCGTAAAAATAAAAAATAAACAATTTCAAGCCAAACCAAAATACTGATGGCTGACGGCCTACTTAATAGTAAGCAGTTACCATCGCCTATGGATGTTTGTGACGTTAAGGGCGCCGCGAACACGCTGCTGTCCCAAAGGGATACAGGAACCTCGGCCACTAATGCCAGAAGACAGCTGCAACGGCATGGGTGATCCATGGGGATCATGAGCTTCCCTTACTCGAAGTTCTGGAGTGCCCACGAAATTTGGAACCCGAGATGTGCAAAATCCCGTCACATTCCTATAGGCGTGATGGATTGGGGCCTGCCCTGACCCCTAGGTCAGGTAGACCCGATGAAACGCTTGTCCGCTGGCCGCCCGCCAGTCAGTAAGGGACCCGAACCCAGATTATCCGGTCTGGGAGGCAGTCCCGCAAACTGGTGCAAAATCTTGAGTGTCGTCGTGCCGGAGACGAGACCGGACGTGGATCCGGCGATATTCTCCGGGAGGGATCGGGGGCCCTTCCGTGCCTCGCATCAACTCATCACACAACCTATGGGTTAGGGTAGGAAAAGCACACTCAATTTTTCCAATTTTTCGTGGATACTCTAGAACTTCCAAAAATCGCCCCTTTATCTAAAATAACAACGGATCGCCTAAAAACAGGAAGTATAACCCAGTGGACCTCAAATTCACACTTAGAGTGGATTTTTGCAACATCAGAGGTATACATTTAAATCTTAACGCCGTTCACCACTATCTGAAAACGGCAAAGCCGGTTTTACTGTTTTTGATGGAGACGCAGATATCTGCCTCGGCCGACTCATCGTACCTTTGCTACCCCAACTACAATTTGAAACATTTGTTCCTTTCAAAAACTGGGGTATGCTTGTACGTCCGGGACGATATATGTTGCTACCTTTCCATATTATGGGTGCAAGTTGATTTCGGTGGTTCCACCCAAGAGTACTCCTACCTGTATCGGTCCCATGGTAGAGGGTGCGAAAGGATTGAAACGGCTCACTTTTTCGGGCGTGTTTAAGACACTACCGACAAAGTTTTTACGCAGTATCCCGCGGCAGAGGTGATCGTTCTTGGAGATTTCAATGCACATCATATTGAGTGGGTAGGCTCTCCAAAAACGGATCTGCAGGGGATTAATGCCTTTTATTTTGCTCTTGCCCATAGTTTCACTCAGGTGGTTGAAGGGTTCACCCGCATACCGGATAGAGTGAACCGTGCGCCGTCTTTGTTGGACCTTTTGCTGACCACACATCCGGAAGATTATAGGGTCTCGATCAGGGCTCCATTAGAAACATCTGATCATTGCTTGATATCTTCCGTGATGCGCCCTCCAATTCCCGAATTAGCTCGCCCCACCGCGAAGCGGAGAGTGTGGCGCTATCGGTCAGCAGATTAGGATGGATTGTGTGTGTGAGTGAATTCTATGCGTCCTATCCATAGAGGCCGCTGTGTTTTTCGTCGGGCGATTCTGACACCTGTGCGAACTCGATTGCCGATATGGTACTGCAGGGAATGAAATGTTTCATTCCTAACTCTGTAGTGCCCGTTGGTGGTTTGGGAAAGCCATGGTTTGATAGCTTTAGTGCTGAGGCTGTTAAGCTAAAGCCAGAGGCCTATCGAGCCTGGACTACAGCAAGGGCTTGTAAGGTAACACCTTTGACCTGAAGAAAAAATGTAATGTTGCCTCCAGGACCCTCAAAAATCGGATTGCGAGAGCCAAATTTGAGCACATCGGCAGGATTGGCAAGCGTCTCGCCAGCTATCCCTCCGGGACTAGGGCGTTTTGGGCCCTTGCCAAAGCTGTCGAAGAAAACTTTTGTCGGGCGTCCATACCTCCACTACGTGCAGCTGACGAACATCTGGCTCATGCTTCCAAAGATAAAGCCGATCTTCTGGGCGAAATCTTTGCAGCTGATTCGACTCTTCGATCACATACTCACAGATGGTTTAGACACGCTTAGACTTTGGAGAGACTTTGAGCCTCTTTGCGTATTCTACCGTCTGTACAACGGGGTGTGTTCTGAAGAGGTATTTAGAATGGTGCCCTCGTCGTCTTTCTAACACCGCACTGCCCGCCATCGGCTGGGTGTTCATCCCTATTTCTTGGAGCTCCTGATTTCTTGTACGAAACGGTTTTCTAGAACGTTCATGTTACGTACTCTCAGGATCTGGAATGGGCTTCCGGCTGAGGTTTTCTCAGCGCGGTACGATATGCGGTTCTTCAAAAAAGACGTTATAAAATTTCTTCGAGGCCGGCAGCGCGTTGGTAATGCCTCTGGTGTTACAAGCGTCCATAGGCGACTGTGACCACCTGCCAGGGTGGGCCGTTTGCCTGTCTGCTGAACTCTAGCTATAAAAAAAATCTACTTAATACAGTGAAATGTCACAGTAAATTGATAAATTAATTTATTACTTACTCTTACATGTGATATTTTCTAATAGTAGACGTTGTTGGAAGGTATTGTAAGCTCATATTTGCACTTAAAAAGAGTTTCGATTTGCAGTGATGAACTCTAGAATTATACAAAGGGAGATGGTCCTTTTTAGATAAAAAATAGGCGATTATCGCCCGCTGTTTCGCCGCTCCGGCGTTTTTATTTAACGAGATTATTGAGCCCTTTGTTTTTGCGTTTGTAAATACATTTTCTTTGCTCAAAGATTTTTTATTATTAAAATACTGTCATTATTTTAAAATAATTCTAATTAAAAATGCTTTTCGGCTTTGTTAAAGTGCACTCGAGTCAGACCAGTCACAGCTTGGTAGCATATTTTAAGTCTTATGTTATTTTTTTAAATAATAACAAAGTTAAACGGTAATAATTTAAAATATACTTAAAACAAAACCAGTAAATGGTAAAACTTTAAAGAAAACAGTCGCAAATGACTTGTTACTATTACAAGTTTTAGTTATGTGAGACTCCTACTGTTTTAATAGATTATCATAAGCGAGAAATCAGGGTACTGACGCTATACAACTTTTAGTTTATTTACTTTCCTATGTATGTGCTCCAAATTCAGCCATAGAACTAAACTTTCTGATGGCAGGTAAAAAATTTGAAAAATTCATAACAATTTATCATGAGAACACCAACAAATATTATCTTTAACATAAATTCATAAGTCAAGTCCAACGGGTCGGCGACACGAAATGTTTAACCCCATTTGAAATGCAAAACGAGTGCCTAATACCCACAAAAGTTGTTGGTGACCGAGTGCTTTTCTTGTTAAATGAGTAATTTTGAATTGTTCTTTGTTTGACTTGTTTTGTCAGAAAGAAGATGTAATGACAAAAATTGAGAAAGGTATGCTGAGATGGTTTGGCCATGTCGAGAGAATGAATGAAGAACGATTGACGAAAAAAGTGTATAAGGCGAGTGTGAATGGAAGTGTTGGAAGGGGTAGACCTAGGCGGACGTTTCGAGACCAGATCAGGGACGTCTTGAATAAAGGCCAGGTCAAGAGTACCCTAAACCGAAGGGCATGTATGAAGGGAATAATGAAAGTGGACGAAGCGAAACAAGTATGTAAGGATCGTAGCAAGTGGAAAGAAGTGGTCTCTGCCTACCCCTACGGGAAAGAGGCGTGATTATATGTATGTATGTATGTATGTTGATTTGTTTTCATTATAGACAACTTCTCAATCATAACATTAGCCATGTGGTCGCATCCTTTTATTATAGCTGAGGAATTGCAGAAAGGCTGACGCCTACTTATAGTAGGCAGTTACCATGATTGCGACGCTAGGAGCACCGCGAACACGCTGATGTCCAATAGGGGGTAACTAATGCCGGAACATAACAGCATTAATTATGGCGGCACACTTATAGGCCAAGGATGCTTATCACCCAGATGGGCTTGAGGCCCTACCACGTACCTAGGGTTATTTTGTCACTTTTTACAACAGACCGACCCCGGCTGCCGAAGTTAGTATTCTTACTCCTCCCCTTCATGCGCCCCTATCGAATGACGTACGGGAGCCAAGATGTAGACTGACTTTAAGTCTAGTTCACAAATAACAAGACCTCTTATAGATAAAATACTCTTATGGATAAGATTGTAAACGAGAACCAAAGTGACTGACATAACTCGCATAATATGTAAATTGCAGGGGTAGTGGGTCAGCCATGTCTGTCGCAGGACCAATGAGCTATATAGCAAACAAGTCTTGGAGTGAACTCTCGAAAAACGTTATGCAGAACGCTCCAAGTACCGCGACACGTTGCCAGTCCAGATTGGATGGGAGAAGAATTTGTGTTGAACTTAGTGATCCATAAATGAGTGTAACGATACTGTATTTACCTAGGGAGTCCTAAAAATTAAGACGTTAAATACTAGCCACAGAAAGCAAATGTACCATTCGGTTTCCTTTCAACATTAGGAAGGCTAATTAGGCCCATAGGGCCATAGCACACGGCGTATTTTAAACGCGCAGTCGATGCGCAGATGACGTGCGTATACGCGCTTCAATCGAGATTGGAACGAATCTTGTAACCCTAACACACGCGGTGATCGTGAAGCGCGCGTCTACTGCGCGTATATATGCGCAGATACAGCGATACAGACACGTTGTAGTCGTTCGCGCACGCTCTGCCGCCCTCCTCTACCCCTCCTCCACCCCTTCGTACGCGTTTCAAATGACTAGCAAACGCGCTTCACACGCGCGTTTGTATCGCGTTTTACGCGGGTTTGAATCTATACAAACGCAAAAATCAGCATCTACGGCGCAGACGACACGCGTTACTGAAACGCGCGTCGTCTGCGCGTTTTAAATACGCCGTGAGCTAAGGCCGTCAGGTCAGACCTGAGTTAGATACTTACATAATCTGCGAGTATTTTATCGCGACTCTTTACTCAGAAATTATAAATATCATGGAAGGTCACCTATGCAAATAGACCCGCATAAATTTAGCCATCTAAATTTGTAATAAAGTAATATACGGTGCTGAATACTGGGTTAAGGTCAATTATTAGATTTTCTTGATCAATATTATTACTATTATCCCTTATATTATTATTATCATTTAATAATTTAAAAAATTGTGATTTACAATATTCAATAGCGTATTCCACTTTGGATGTAATCGAAATTATATACTTGCACATGATTCAAGCAAAAAATTCTTAGTACAACGGTTTGTACACCAAAAGGTTTACAATATGATTGCAATTAATAGTTGACCACAATATCTACATTCTACGCCTAACGCCACAGAGTTTCTCCGTGCAGGGGCGGAATAAGAATACTAACCACTGCGGCCGAGGTCAGCCTGTCGTAAAAGGTGACAAAACAACCCTAGCTGCGTGGTAGGGTCACAAACCCATCGGGACAGCAACCACCCTTGGTCTTAAGTATGCCATCATAATAACCTTATTTTGTGTTCCGGTATTAGTGACCAAGGTTCATGTACCCCGGGACATCAGCGCGTTCGCGGCGACCCTAGCGTCGCAAATATATATACGCGACGGTTACTACTTACTATTAAGTGGCTCCACAGCCTTTAAGCAATTCCTCAGCAATAAAAAAAGTGAGAAGAATACAACTGGGTTTGAATTTATGGTAAATAATTAATTTCTTTAGAAATTATTTTATTGAATTTGTTTCACTGTCTTGCCTATCGTGAAAAATAGTTTGGTGAGGAATTATCTTTACAATTTTTAATGTAAAGTGTATTTAACCACCACAACAAGAGAAAATATTCCTAGAATGTACATATGCAAATATTTTGCTCCTGTTTAAATAATACGTTCCAAATGTTTTAATTTCATAAGAAAACAATAATAAATCATTTGCAGACATTAATTTTCTAACACAATATGCGAATAAAATTAACATTTTTTTCTTCATTCAATTATATGTAAATTTTAAACATTAAAGACTCAACGTTACTTTGAGTGAACACGAAAATTCCACTCGTAAAGTATAATTTCATACAAATTAAACTCACACAATTCATAATTCATGAGCATAATAATGTTGTGATGTATTATGATGTATATTTACACGTGATATGAAATGTTGCTAAAATTGTTCTTTCAATGTTCGTAATTGTTTTCAAAACATCTTTTCGTTCTGTTATTAAATGAATCTGAACGCCTTATCTCTATAAACGTTATTTTTATATCTTGATGCTTACACGTAGCCATGACAGCATGTTAGATGCATGATTCCGCCATCTGTCGGATAGTTTATTTTAATTCTACGGGATTGTAAAATCTGCCAGTACAAAGAACACAAAAGAAGGATACATATTTATTCCCATTGACGAGTACTACTGAATCTACTATTGTATGACATTTGATTTGAATAGACCCAAACTCAGCCAAATCTATAAATACTGTTCTGGCAGGAGCATATCTATTTAGAGTTAGCGTGATATCGTAAATATGCACCCCATCAGGTTTTTACCAGCGATACCTAAATTAAGCTAAGTGGGCAAGAAAATATAGAAATATATTACCCAGACACGGAAACTTCGGTTGGAGTTGAAATCAGAATTTACTTCAATCCATCCAATTTTAATTTAATAAATTTTCATTCAAAATTCATAATGCAGTAAATCGATTGAATTTCCTAAAACCTATATTTTCTAAGTATAAATTTTCGATTTTAGGATTTTATCTTACCAAATGTTCAAAGTATGTGTTATAAGTATTACTTAGTGTCGTGATGTTTATAATAAAGTTTCATTCATAGCAAATTCAATTACAATTTAATATCATCTTATTGGCAACATTGACTAATATTTAAAACAACCAATGAGAATCACTTCCGGAGTATAAATGACCAATGAGAATCTATTATTTAATCAACCAATGAGAATCACTTTCGGAGTATAAACGACCAATGAGAATCGCTTCTGGAGTGTAGAGTGGGAATAAATGAAGGAGACGTTAACTGGTGAGTGAGCGCCCCGTCGCGTCGGCGGGCAGTCTGTGTTAAGCCAGCGCGTGATAAAGACATCAAATAAGAAGTGAGGTAATAATTTACAGAGTTTCAATACATTAGTTTATATAAAAAAGTAAGAACAAGACTTCTAAAAAATACAGTGACGAAGCCCACTGAGACTCTTATGGGCTGGTATAATTTAATCTCCATAATTGTCATCATTAAACACTGCGAGTAGTGGTAAGTCACCGACTGTTGGTGAAAACAGAAAACACAAACATCAAAAAGAATAGCAAATTTAAACCGTAAAAAAGTCTTCACACCGTATATATGTTTCATGACTCACATCTATAAAAACCTAAAAAAAGTAAAATATGTAATTAAATCAGCCTACAAAGAACCTGTCGGTGAGCTTTCTGCCTTTATCATAAACTTTTTGCAAAAACCGTCCCTGAAAAGAACCCGTTACGACAAGCATAATTTAAATATTTGAAAAGCAGTTTTAATGTTAATTTAATATTTTAGTATGCATCATCTTATTAATGTTTTGTGTATCTTTCTTTATATTATTATTTTTACCGTCATTATTACCAAAACCTTTAAGCAGATTAATCGACTTTACGAATAACCTATTAACACTTACCAAACCTTGATCAGATAAGTTTACAAAAGACATATAGGATTACATACCAAACAATGTGGTTCTATACAATGATCCATTGTTAGAACTTAATTTTCCTAAATTTTATTCACCCCAGAAATTTCTTCGAATAATTTTTTCCTCCAAATTATTTAAACTGTCAAGATTTTCTATTTAGAATTTTTCACACGCAACATTTGAGTTTGAACGAAAACATGTTTTTGAGTTTATATCCCTGATTGTTACCAAAGCTTTTTTGGCAGTTCTACAATATTTACTCCCTGTTTTTTTTGGCTTTTGAGACCAATCAGAAAAGATTCTTGTATTAAAAAATAAACATATTATAATGAAATATATTGACGTCAGCAAAGAACAAAAAAACAGCTGCATTTTTGCGAAATTCACTTTTTTGCATAATTGCATTCATAATACTTTATTCTATATTGTGATAATTTTTTTCATGAAAAATGTCATTTATTACTAATATTTTGTCGCGTATATAAAGACAACTACGTGTATTTTTACTAAGTAACGAAGTATATACTTTTCTTCTTCTTTTCTTTTTCAACCTTTCACCACCCAATGCTGAGTGTAGGTCTCTCCTAATGCACGCCATTCTTCTCGGTTTAGCGCCTTTCCCATCCAGTCCTTACCGGCCACTCTAACAAGGTCGTCGGTCCAACGCATCGGTTGCCTGCCTATATGTAGAAAGTATATACGCTGAAGTATATACGCGCACCTACAATTGCCTGTATGCGTCGTAAAATTCGGTGAGTTGCGTACAATAAACAAAGATATCAGTTACATGACCGTTTTCATCACGTTTTGCCCTGTTGAATCCCCCTATAGTCTAAAAGATTCATCCAAGATGTACGTTGTAATTATTACTTAAATTTTGTAAAAATGTTTAAAATTTACCACGAATGAAATGCTGAAAATAATAATCATGACAAAGTAACCACACTTGGACAATATCGAGACGTAGTCAACTCCCATTTAAACATAGGATTTTTTATTCTTAAAAAGAATGCATGCGATATTTTTACTGCCAATAAAAATGAATGTAACACTAATGAATCCAATATTCATTTTTTAAATCATATAAAAATAAATATATCGCTAGATCACTAAAGTCTGAGGATAAGTTCGCACAGTGTAAACCAACAGAAGTTACAGTCGCAACTTTTGATTTTCAAAAAAATATTTTATCTCCACATGGTGAAATTAGTTATTTTTACTATAAGCGCCAGTTATCAGTATTTAATTTTACAATCTTTGACTTGGGATACAAAGAAGTACTGCTATATGTGGGATGAGACGATCGCAAAATGAGGATCTAATGAAGCGGCCAGCTGTTTGTACAATTATATAGAAAAAGTTGCAGAGAAGGGTATCAAAGACATACGTTTTTTACATTTGTTTACATTACGTGTTGTACATTCAAGGAAATTGAGATAACTACTAGTGATTTCGTAGATAGTCGTTTGTTCTTTGCTGCCGTCTATATGTACGTAGAATATGGGTATGAGAAATTTTTACACAACTAACGTACGATCATAAACTTTCTCAAGGTAATAGAGAGACAGCTGCATTCATCATAACAGTACTTGTTCGATCCTTGCATAGGGGTATTTGAAATCCCGCCACCTGACTTTTGTTATCTACCCTCACTCACGGTGAGGTAATAATGGTGAAAGCGAGAGTGGGACGGAAAAATACTAGTTCTTATGTCAACGTTTGACATGAGATAACCGCCTTTGTACCATGTACAATATTCAATTCTAACGAAAAAACCACTAAACGGACGGGACGGTCGACGTTCAACCTCCCTGGTTACTCTAAACCAGAGTTCCCTAAACTTTTTTGTGTCGTAGACCCCTTACCATGTTTTTCCGTGTTGGGTAGACCCCCTACTTACCTGATATTGATTTCCTGTAAATTTCTAACTGTAGTGAAGTATAGTGTTAAAAACTTAAAGTAAAAACACATGTTAATTTATACATTTATTAATTGAATTTAAATTAAAACTACTCAAAATAAAATTTTGTATCTGTTATGTAAAATATACGTAACATGAAATAAATAAAAAATAATTTTTTTACTTCATAGGTGCTTTTATAAATAATGTATATGTTTTGATATTATAAGATAGTATGATGTAAGTAAATAGGTACTATCAGTGTATGTGTTGAGATCCACTATCGTGGACCCCCATTTTCATTTCATGGACCCCCAAATTTTTTTTCGCTGACGTAGACCCCTTGCAGGTTGTCATAGACCCCTAGGGGTCGATGTAGACCAATTTGGGAATCACTACTCTAAACTCTAATTGGCCGTGCCATTAAATATGTGTTCAGTGTTGCGACTAGCTGGTGTTGTGAAACAGTTCCTCAGCGACCTGAACCGAACTGGGAAGGGGTGGAATCAAGGTCAGTGCGAGTTTCTTCGCCCATAGCAACGCATCACGTCTCTCTAGCCACCGCTCCTATCCCATCCTCTCTCATACAGTCCACTGCTCTTGAGCAATCCTTCTAATTCCCGTACGGTGCAATTTCGGTCCGTGACCGGCATCGTACAGTACTAATCCCAGCAAGGTCATAGCTCCTTGTACACTAGTCACTGCCACTCTTTTATCTAATAGCTTGCTTGCGCACCATCTTCTAAGTCATGTGGACGTGGCGGTTCCGGTATACAGGTCGCTTAATAAAACAAAACTTCTAGATGATAACATAATAGAAAATATTTACAATAGAATATAAATTATTTCTTGAATTTGTCATAAGTATAAAATTATCATCAGGGATCGATATGAAAAATCAAATACGTTTTAATAGGCACCGTTGTGACGACTTTTAGTCCGTTTTTTACCCAACGCACAATAGTGGATACGCCACAGACAGCTTACTGATTCCATAGAAAACTCTAATAGCCAACTTACTACTCGCAGGCAAAACACTATAGGGATCTACAGCTCAGATTTGAGGCGTGTAGTTGCAAAACCCGCTAAAACGGTTTTGGGAAAAATGACGATATATCGTTTTAAAACACTACTACTCTAAATTAACTCTAAACTCTAAATTATCTACATAGCTATCAACTTTTTTATTGCACAACTGCCTCTATATTCTATATATTCCAATATTATATTCAATCATTTATTTTAAATTTCGAATCAAATGCCACTAAATTAGCATGGGCTTAGTTCAATTTAAGAGTTTAAAATAATATTGCTATAGCGGGTTTTGCAACTACATGCCTCATTTCAAGGAAGCGCTATTTTGGCTGAAAGTGTTCCATTAACGAAACATTTTAATCGTTTTATTTTAAATTGTTGGACTTTCACAAAGATACCGGGTTATGTATTTTATACATACGTCGTATTCAAATTTATATCAACGCTATATTTTTGTCTTATCTACTCTCTTTTCATCAATATAAATTCTGCTATTATTATACTATAGTCCTAAATCTTCCACAAATTACTTAAATTAAACTTAACGCAGAGTGAAAAGAACGCAACGTCAAGTTATGTCTTTTCGGAGACTTTTCTCCATGTAAAAAAAGAATACTGATCGTTGCTCTTGGAGGTGGCACGTCAAAGAAGGCGACAAAACAACTTCAATTAGATGAAAAGGCTTGAAGCCCGTCAGGATGGCAGCCACCCCTGGATTATAAATATGCCACACAAATAACCTTGTGTCATGTTGTGGCATAAGTGACTCAATTTCCGTGGACGACAGTGTGACAGCGGTGCCCCTAATCGCAAACATCAATAGACGACGATAACTACATAGTTCATCCAGGGGTGGTTGCCATTCATACTGGACTCAAGCTCTACTAGCTAGGGTTGTTTTGTCTGCCGTCCGCCTGTCTACTGTTCTACAGCAATAAAAGCCGTCCAGTTATTGTCACTAGTATTTTTGTTTATAAATAAATCTGTGAATACTATTTGTGGTAATAAATAATAAATACTATACAATATTATCAAAATAATTAAAAATATCCCTACTAAGAAATTTTTGTTTATGATTGATTTCTTAATATTAGATATTAAGAAATCAATCAAAACTATGTAAAGTTATATAAGCAGTAATTATATTGTATTATAAATTTCATCATAATTAGTCTAAATTACCGTTTTGTATAATAACTGCCGATGGAACTTATACCTAAAAGCTATTTGTAAAAGTTATCCATTCCAACATAAATAATTTATTAACATAATGACTAATAAATTACTCCAGGAATTATTTCCGTGTTTGAAACAGTTAAATTATTCTACAATTCAAATATTATTTTAAATTTATTGTAATCTTTTTTCTACGTGGTAGGGCCTCAAGCCCGTCTGGATGGCGACTACTTTTGGTCTTAAGTATGCCGCCATAATAACCTTGTGATGTGTTCCGGCATTAGTGACCCAAGTTCCTGTACCCTAATGGGACAGCAGCGTGATTGCGATGCCACTGGCGTTACAAACACCCTTAAGCAACGGTAACTGCTAAATTCTAAGCGGGATGTCTGTCTGCGGTCCTACAGCAATAAAAAAAGACAGTAAAATAAGAAAAACAATTTTAAATACAAATAGGTATATATATCGTATGTTCATCGTTCAATCGATTAATTTGTGTTTCATGTATAGTTTTATCTCGTTTACTTTGCACTGTTGAAGACTGAACACAGGGCGTTTTATTATTTACGTTTATTGTCTGTAACCTTATCTTTCTTCATAATAAAAAGCTATATAAGCTTAATTTTCTTATTACAAGATCTATTGTCATCTGAATACAATCTCTTATGGAAAGCATAAGTCAGACTTTCGTATTTATTTTAACAGGTGTACCAGGTAAGGCTTAGACTCTTAAAAGTTGTATTTTGTTCATCAAATATTATTTTATATATCACTACTGACCCAGCCTGGCATCGCTGTGTCTCATTATAAAAATTATTCACGAAAAATTAAAATATTATGGTTATGTCGTGGGATAGAATGTGTTATTTAGAAATCGAAACACCACTCTATCTACCGGATGTCAATGCAATCTACATGTCAAACGGTGTTAGACAGTTGTATCGATAAATTAACTTACACCGCCATCTGTTAGCAATTCATAGAACTAACCAATAAATACACATTATTATCGTACAATAGTGTCTATTTATTGCAAACCAAATGTAAACATTTAATTTACATTAAATTTGGTATTATCACACCAAAAAGTGCAGACCTCCTTTATTCAACTCTTTCTCTAATTTATATAATTTACGTTATTTTTGTATTACATATTTGATAAAAAAATTGAGTAAGTAAATATTGAGGTCAATAATTGAGATAAAAGGTATCCTGTTCTTTTAAGTTGGACCAAATTACAGAGAATCAGGAAATTTGATCAAAATTTCTACGTAGTTTTAAAGTTTATCCCAAAAACACACTGTGATACGACATTTTTATATATACAGGACTTTGTGATTAATGAATAAATTATATAGAAATAAGAAAACTATAAGATATTGTTTCGACTGCATTTCTTACATTTATTAACATTACATAACAATAATTTAATACGTAGTGTAACGGCCCTCTGTTGGGCCAGAGATTCTTTTCAAGAGAGAATGAACAGTAAAACAGCTACGCAAAGCGAATTGATACTAGCACGTCGCAGTTATTTTGCATTATGCACATTCGATGAGAAAGTATATTAAATAAATAACTTCCGCTATGTTGGCTTTTTGAGTATTACGTTAGTTCATATGTATAAGGTAGCAACACCAAGGTATCCAAGACATAAATGAAATAGATAATAAGAACTCACTCTCTCTCAGCGCCATTAAAAGTTACAATCATGTCATAGCGAGTTTTATTTTAAATAAATATAAAACATACACCCGTCCATCCTGTACCTACCTCACATATAATTATATATATAATATGTTACTATGCTGATATAAAAAATGAGAGGCTTCCGTCAACTGGGCCAGAAGGATCCAATGTGTTAATATTAAATTGCTGGGGTATTTATTAATTTAAGATTTAACTTAGAAAGTTTCAATAAGTAGATTTTAAACAGAGAAGACTAATAAAGAGGTCTCTAAGTCACAAAATATGGGATACGTACATTAGGTTTCAATAGCACTCAAAAAACTTAAGTGCGCACTCAATCTCTCTAAGAGCACTCAACAATGTCCCAGCACTAACTGCAATTCAGTTGCTAAGGGAGGCAATAAATCTTACTGAGAAAGGAAAAGTTTTATAATAGATGCTTGTATGAAGACACTGGCATGACTTTGGTAACTATTGATTCCCTTTACTAAGGCGAGTCACTTAAATATTTAGTGTGTTTTTTGTTCTCGTAGGCTTCACGAACTTTATCGACTCTGTAGTACCTAAGTGAAAAGCTATTAATTTTTTTATTGCTATAGGACAATGACAGGCTGACGGCCCACTTAGAATTTAGCAGTTAACGTCGTCTATGGGTGTTTGTAACGCCAGTGGCGTCGTGAATGGGCTGCTGTTCCATAAGGGTATAGGAACTTGGGTCACTAATGCTGGAACACAACACAAAGTTATTATGGTTGGTGGTTGCCATTCAGACAGGCTTGGGGCCCTACCACGTAGCTAGGGTGGGTTTTTTGTCGCCTTTTACGACAGGCCGATCCCGGCCCCAGAGGTTAGTATTTTTTCTCCTTCCCTGCACGGATAAAGTATTCCTAATAAACAATAAATTTTGCGGTCGGGGGACCGCCGTCAGGTACAAAGTTCTTCGCGATATTTTTTTTAACGCAAAATGTATTTTAAAACATACTCTTTCACTCAACTCTTTCTCTGATTTGTATACTTCACGTTATTTTTCTATCACTTTTTTGATAAAAAAAATTAAGTAAGGATTTAAATTAATAAATTTCATTTAATATTTGGGAAAATTTGTAATTTATTCAGAATTAAATATAAAATAGCGAATTATAAATTAAAATATATAAAATAAGTCCCGTATAAATTAAAATGATAACAAAAAAATAAAATGAATGGTAGTTACATGTTTTAAGAATTAAAGTTATATTGTTCATCATACACAATACTTACTGTCAAATCTTGTTACACACTCTCATACACACAAACAGATACAACCATAGAAAATAGAGACAGTATGAAAGAGAAAGGAAGGGATGGTCACTTGGAGGGGGTTAAACGTTTTTTCGTTAAGTGACGATTTCAGCCAGTTCAATCTACTATAAGCCGCATAAAAGACGGTTACGATAAACAATTCCTATTTACTCGTATATAAAATCTTAATTAATTATATTTCCAAATGCAGTAGTTGATCTTATATGTGCAGAACAGAGAATGTTCTGCATTTGCAGTAAGTTCAAACGTAGTATCGTGTTCTGCGGTTTTAATTTTGGAATTTACGTTTACGTAATATATAGATGATATATTACGTAACATACGTACGGAGATGATGTAGCGGTTAAATGTCGGTTGTAACTTCCACTGCGATGCATGCGGTCCACTTTCCGACTTTTTTCTCCACTTTGCATATTCTTCGGCATGCATGAATCTTAGTTTACATATTATATTTTTATGAACCAGTGGTGGATGATTTAAAAAAAATGGCAGGCAGACCGACAACTTCTGTACGCGACGACGACTGAACGAAAAAGAGGGCCCTGGCACCTACTTGCGGTGCTTTATATAGAAGCGGTCGGCCTGTGCCTTCACTCGTCTCCACTCCACACTCCGGAGGCGACTCTCATTGGTTGCTTATATTCCAGAAGTGATTCTCATTGGTTATCCAAACATTAGATTCTCATTGGTCGTTTATACTTCGGAAGTGTTACACTCCGGAAGTGATGGAAACTCTCTTTAGTTGTTTTAAATATTAGTCAGTGTTGCCAATAAGATAATTTTGATTTCGATATTCCTAACAATATATAATATGTATAAGATTCTGCGGATTCTGTCACAGTTAGACAAGCAACTAATTAAACATTGTAAAAAAAAAATAATTTTATGCAAAGAGATAATCAATAAAAAAAATCATCCAAAGGTGCGCGCTTTACTGAATTTTGAAGTTGACGTTGTCTTAATTTTTTCTACGTATGTACTAGAAAATCAACCACACAGTTAAAATCACATGTGTCAAAGAACATTTATATTAAGATAAGAACAGTAATTTAGTTAAAAATTTAAATTATGCATTCCAAGTTTTAAATTCAACACAAATAATTTTGTAAATAATTGTAAAAATTAAGCGAGCGAATCCATGAGAAGAACGCTGACATCTAATAAACCGAATTCTCTCCTTATTTGAAGATTTTGAATTGGCTTTAATCAAGGTAAGCCAGAAGCGCCTTGAGGGGTGAATGTAGAATATTATGCGCATAAATTAGATAGTCTCACACAAACAGACTGCGGTCCTGACTTCTGCGTACACATGTTGTCTATTTGAGTTGGCGATTATCATGATTTCTGGATTAGTTTGCTTAGTTTACTGTTGAATTCTCAGCAACTTCAAAGCTTAATGTACATAAAGCGGGTAAATATGAATATGCCAATTATTTAAGGAACGTAAGATTTAAAATAAAATCGAGAAATGTATTGTTAATAATTTAAAAAGAGCATTTAAATTTAAACGGTACATTAGTGTTAAATGCGATAGGTATTTGTTATATGTTCCTTAGATATCTTGAAACAACCTAACAAAAAATGACATAGAACTAATGTTATATTGTATTAATAAATAAGAATGCATTAGTATCCAACGATGCCCAATGAATTAATTAAGAAAACTCAACAACGACATAGTTTAACTGCGTTTAGGCCTTGTGATCAACTCAATTTCACCGACACTCGTGTTGTGAAATGTTCATATACTAAGGCGTTCACATGAGTCTTATCTAATCAAGCACTATATTTGATGCATTTTCAGAGCAAAATAGGCTAATCATATAAATACTATTGATTCTTGCAAGTAAGCATGCTGCGGCGTATCTTATTTTTATTACTATGGAACAACAGACAGGCTGACGGACCCCTCTGTAGTAAGCAATTACGGACAGTGTTAGCTGTCTACGCAGGGATACTAAAAGATGGATCACTTAAGCCGGAACACAACATTAAGTTATTATGGCGGCATATTTAGGGGCTTGGGCCTTATCACATAGTCGTTGTATTGTCATTTTTTACAAAAGACCGCCTCCGGCCGCTGGGATCAGTATGCTCAGTCCGCTCTTGTTGGGAAAAAATGTTTATTATTGCTTATCTCCTTCTTCTTCTTTCTGCTCTTAACTCACATTATATGGGGTCGGCACGTGTTTTCTCTTTCCTCATCTCAAAATGTACACTTAGGATTAGCTCTAAAAAGAACTATTTGGTTATATAAATGTCAGCTATGTCATGCGAATCTACTATCCACGCCTTGAAGCACAGTCCTCAACTATATTACATTTCTCGGAAGAGGCTTCGGGTGACAAATAATATCAGCAAGGATCTCTCGGCGGCAGATAACAATGATGATGATGTCCTCCCAGACGTATCCGTCGACGGCGACACCCTTAGCTCGTCCTTGCCTGGACTCTTGCATGAGCGCGAGCATGACTCGCAAAACCAAATTTTGTTATGAAGGTCCTATTACAAGAAGCGCAGTAAAGAGACCCACTTGAATTGCGAGTATAGTTGTAGGAGGGCTTGGGTCGAGTTTTTCGGATCAGGCGTTTGGCGTCAAGGTTTTCAAGACGGGAACGCTCAAAGTTTTTTATACCCGTGTTGACAGCAGTTCGCCACTCCGACCTCTGCGTTGCAAGCTCCTCCCATGACTCACTAGACATGCCAATTGCAGTCAAGTGGCGTTTTAAGACATCCCTGTAACGCAGAAACTGTCCTCCAGGCTTTCGTTTACCTGAGCTAAGCTCAGAATAAAATACCTTTTTTGGTAATCTGGAAGACTCCATGCGTACAAGGTGTCCACACCAGCGTAGTTGGCCTTTCATTAGCATACACTCCATTCCAGCGAGCTTAGCTCGACGTAGAACCTCCGAGTTTGGCACACGATCCTGCCATCTCACCTGAAGAATCGCCCGAAGACACTTCATGTGGAAGGTATCAAGGCGTCTGATATCTCCCTTGTAAAGACACCAGGTGTCCGAGGCATAGAGCAACAATGGTAAGATTATGGCCCTGTAGACAGCGAGTTTTGTGTGGAGTTTCAGGTCATGTGATTTCCAAACCCGTCGGTTAAGACCACCGAAAGCCGCAGCTGCTTTGGCGACTCGCGCAGAGATCTCAGACTCGAGACGATTATCACTGCGCAAAATAGTTCCAAGGTACCGGAAGGTACCCACTTCCGGCAGTGGCTTTCCTCGTAGGTAAACAACACCATCGTCCGCAGATTTACCTTTCGCAGGTTGTTTTAGAATCTGGGTCTTAGAAGCACTGATTACTAAGCCGAATTTACGACAGGACTCATCTAATTTGTCCAAAAAACTCTGTAGGTCGCCCAAACTGTCAGCCATAAGGCAGACATCGTCGGCGTACAGAACATCTATTACTGAAACAGAGTCCATTTTGCGTTTTGCTCTGAGACGTGCGAGGTCGAAAACGCTTTTGTCCATGCGGACATTTATGGTAATCTTGCCATTACAGCTTTTAAGAGCGTCATTCATTACTGCAGCGAAGTAGATAGCGAAAAGGGTCGGAGCCATTACACAGCCTTGCTTGACACCGCTAGTGACCGGGAACCGGTCTGTAAAGTTGTTTTCGTGACGCACACGGGCTGTCATGCCCTCGTGGAACTGGCGCACTAAATTGACGAACTTTGCAGGACAGCCACATTTTTCCATAACAATCCAGAGGGCGGTCCTGGAAACACGGTCAAAGGCCTTTTCTAGGTCCACAAAACATAAATAGAGGTCGCGGTGTTGTTCAAAACTTTTTTCTTGAAGTTGCTTGACTACAAAGATGGCATCAACCGTACCTCTTCTAGGTCTGAACCCGCACTGGGTCTCCGGAAGGAAGCTTTCAGCTAAATTACTAAGGCGACTATTGATGATGTGCGCCAGAATTTTGCCAGCTGTGGAAAGCAATGCAATGCCTCTAAACGAGCCACAATCAGAGAGGTCCCCTTTGCCTTTATATAGCTTGCTAATAGAAGCATCCTTCCAGTCCTGTGGAACCATCTCAACATCCCAAATCAGTTTGATAAGTTCAAAAAGTCCGGACCTGATACTCGGTCCACCGTATTTGAAAATCTCAGAAGACAAACCGTCCGAACCAGGTGATTTACCATTTTTTAAGCGGTTGATCGCAGTAACGAACTCGGCGTACGAAGGCGGGTCATCCAAGCCCGAAGCAGATGGCAAACTCTCAAGTGAATTAATGTAAGACAGATCTGCTCCTTGACTACCGGGATTGAGCACTTCATTAAAGTGTTCAGCCCAACGAAGAAGAACCTCTTTTGGATCTGTTAACTTCTTAGCTTTATCTCGCGAGTAAACAGGGGCAGTCTTTTTAGCGCGGGGTCCGTAAACGGATTTTAGCCCTTCGAAAAATTTTGCTGTTTGGCTAGTGTCACCTAACCATTGCAGTTCTTCGGCTTTACGGCGCCACCAACTATCCTTTTGTTCTCGGATCTTTGCTTTAAGATCCTGCTGAAGAGACTTGCGCTGCCCTGCACCGACGACTCCTCTTAGAGCGAGACGATAGTTTTCAACAAGCTGCCGTATTTCCACATCAGAATCATCGAACCAGTCTTGATGTTTTTTATGTGGTGTGCCAATAACTCGCTGAGAAACACCATAGAGAGCCCTGGAATAAGTACGCCACCCGGCATCTACTGAGGTATTGTCATCAGTGCCGGGCATCGCTGCCTCAAATTCCGCATCTAGCTCACGACACAGTCCCTCATCACGCACCAAACGCGCACAAGCAAGTCTAGCCGGAATCCTGTGTTCTGCTCTACGCGGAGGCTTGTAGTAAAGCCTCATCCTGGATCTAATAAGACGATGGTCAGTCCAGCCTTGGGCACCACGCATTGCTCTTGTAATAAGTACATCTCTCAGGTCTCGCCTGCGTACAATGATGTAATCAAGAAGATGCCAGTGCCCTGAGCGTGGGTGCATCCAAGATGTCTTGTATTTATCGGGTAGCCTGAAGAATGTGTTTGTTATGCTGAGGTTGAATTCGGAGCATAACGTCAGAAGAGCAACACCGTTGGTGTTGCACTTACCTACTCCATGTCTCCCCAGTACGTTCTTCCAGGCAATATATTCTGTGCCAACACGCGCATTAAAGTCACCCAGCAGAATCAACTTGTCACAATCTGGAATCCCCAGCAAAACATCACGCAGATTCTCATAAAATTGAAGTTTGTCCTCATCAGGTGTTGTCATAGTAGGCGCATACACGCTCACAAGATGTAGGTATCTCCTGGGAGCCATGTGGAGTCGTAGTGTCATGAGCCTGTCATTGATCCCTTTTGGAGGCTCCACTAGCGATCTAGCGATGTTGTTTCGGATCGCAAATCCAACACCATTTGCGGCTCGTTCACTTGCAGGTTTACCCTCCCAGTAATACGTATATCCACCCAATTCCTCACAGAGCTCACCGCTATCCGCTAAATGTGCCTCGCTGACTGCGGCTATGTCAATGTTATAGCGGGACAATTCACGCGCTATGAGTGCAGTTTTCCGCTCAGGACAGAGGTTGTTTTCATTGTCCAGTAACGTTCTTACATTCCACGCAGCTAAATTTAAGAATGCATTTAATCTATTATCATGTCTCTTTCGACCGCTTTTAATTGGCGACCAGATGACCGCGGTTAGCCACCTGGGTTGCAGTGAGGCGAGCTTTGTTTAGGCCACCTTTTCTAGGCCCCTCCCCGGATTGGGGAAAGCAGTGCGATCCCTAAATAGGGCTGCTTTGTCGTCGGGTGAGCTGCCGTACCAGTTCTCCCGCCTCTAGTGAGTTCCAATACGACCATCACCACCCAACCGCCGTACGTGCAAAGATCTAGCTAGGGACCAAACTCACCCGCTCAGCCCCCACCGCCAGTCCTCATCGCCGTAGGACTTGCACTCTCCGTCCAGTAATGAGCCAGGGGTCATCAGCGCGGGAATATATTAAAGTGGGTAAGCATTTGCGCATACACGAACCCACTCTCTCGTCTTCCAGTCCTTGTTACCAGTGGGGCGGAAGTCCGCTACGACTGATTAGCACTAGAAGATGCAGTGACTGGCCGCATATCTCTTGGATCCCGACATACGCCCTATCAGGCATGTCACAGGTGCCCTGCTGCAGCGCCACGGTCGCCGGGTTTGAAGCCATACTGACGGTGTCCGCCTTCCGAGCCGCTGCAGACTTTATGCAATTTATGAGGGAATCAGCCCATTAAACTAAGTTTGTGAAACTCAGTCCCCTTCACTGGATTTAGCCCGTGGATCGACACGGTTTGCCGGGACACGGCCGCTGCATGCACAACAGCTACTTGGAGCCACCAGTAAAGAGATTTGTGGAATATTTACAATGTAGACAGAATCCACCATCTGCGATGCAGATCGATCGGTAGTATTCTGCAAGATTCCACTGCAAAACATCCCACTTATATCCCGGCGGCAGATAACAAACACGAGCTCCGCGTACATATATCGACGGCGCAATCACATAAACACAGCGCGATGTCATAGCCAGGAATGGCGCAAGCATGCGTATTTACATCACCTGCGGAAGGAGGCAGCTGCGCGGGACCAGGCCACAAGCAATTTCTTGGAACTAGTCTCGTGTACCAATATAAACATTTTCAATGCTTCTGATTGGTCGACAAACTTTAACCAAACTATATAAAAAGAGCACGAATTTTAAAATATATATCCAGTATTCAGTAACCGACTGTTGGTGTTTCACTTATAACATAAAATACGCACTAAAGTACTGACCCCGTGTCATCAAATTTTTTTATATCATCATCATTACATATCATCTTTTACGCAATCCTCCCATCTTTTCTTTGGTCTGCTTTTACTGTATGTATATTTTTCTAGTTATATGGTATTCATTCATTCACATTACATAGCTACTAACTAGTCGTGCTATATTCACACTTTAATATACTGATTTCTAATTTTATCCACTTTTGTAATTCCACACATACATCTCAGCATTCGCATCTCCGCAACATGTGACATCCTTTTATCCCTCTACTTTGTGGCCCAGCATTCCGATCCATACAATACGACAGGCCTTATAACGGACTTCCTTTGATTTCCATTGTGAATAAATTGATTTTGACTGAACTTTTACAGGTAATATTTAAAAAGATAGTTGATGTTAAGAAAGTCATTTATCGATATTCTTTTTTTATCTCTGCAGGGGTGGAGAAATAATGCTAACCTGTGCGGTCGGGGTCGGCCTGTCGTAAAATGCGACAAAATAACCCACCCTAGCTAGGTGGTAGGACCCCAAGCCCGTCTAGATGTTGACCAGGTCCAAGTTTTAAGTATGCCGTCATAATAACTTTGTGTTGTGTTCCGGCATTAGTGACTCAGGTTCCTGTACCCTTATCGCGATGCCACTGGCGTTGCAAACACCCATAGGCGACGGTAACTGCTAAATTCTAAGTGGGCCGTTAGCCTATCTGCTGTCCTATAGCAATAAAAAATTCTTAGATTGATGCAGGATAAAACACAGGAAAAGCCACTGACAAGGTTTGGTATAAGGAAATACCAGCACTAAAGACAATATAACCAAATCAAAATCCAGTTAACAAAAGACGACGTTAATAATTAAATACTTGTCCTAATTGAACCGTCAACATCAAGACATTCGATACTTTAAACACGGCCTGAGACCGATCCAAAAACAATATCAGATCAAAAGTGCCAAGTGTCGGAAGTAATTAACCGGTCCCTAAAATTATTGGAGCGATACAACAAAGGACATCAAAGGGGATCGGATAAACAAATTTCATAAAACAGCTCCTGTCTTTTGAGGCCGTTTTTGATATTATTCTGGTATATTATGAACAGAGAAATTAATAAGCGTAGTTTTTAATGAATAAATTCTGACAAAAATAAACATGAATTTATTGTGTTTGGATAACAATTTTGAATTAGAGGTTACATTGAGATGCTAGCAAAATAATTTCAATTTTAAGCAATGAGACAAGGTTTTCATCATACTTGGATTTATAAGATAAATTACTGTTTATCTAGGAATAAGAAAAGAACGTGTTACAGATGCGACATAATGCATTCAAATCCGTATGATGATAGTGTAATGTAATTAAAACATGTATATATCATATATTATCTCACATTATTATTAGCAATCCTAATAATTTTCCAAATAAGGGTTTGTTGGTTTTTAATGCTTTTAAACAGCAGACAGGATAACGGCCCACCTAATGGTAAACAGTCATTCTCGTCTATGGATGTTTGCGACGCTATGATTATTTTGACGCCTTTTACGAGAGGACACCTCTAGCCGGAGGGGTCAGTATTCTGACTCTACCCATGCACGGAAAATTACAAATGCCTACTACGATAGGCAGAATTTGCATTAACAATCTCTTGGTCAGGTTAGATGGTTAACGATTGCACAACAAATATGAAGTATTTCATTATTTTTGAAGATATACTTCTTTTGGTGCGTTAGGGAAAAATGATGAGAGTAAATTTTTACGATGCGCGCGCACATCGTCACAAAAAACCGGGACCCTGAAGTTAATTAGTCAACATTTTTAAAATATAAATAATATCTCCATAATTCAAAATGAAGTGTAATACATTTAAATAGAATATAAATTGCAATGTAATAGATTTCAAGACGTTTTCCGTTGCCTAGCAACGGAGACTGCGGCCTTATTGGGTCAATAAATTCAATAAAATATTGAAATAAATTTATATAATATATATCGTGGTGACTGATATTTACTAACAATTTATTGATTTAAAGATAATTTACTGTGATTATAAGTGATAAAAGTGGTTTTTATATATTACTTTGAGTACATTTGTAGAATTTGAGGATAGTTGCCGGTATGAATTTATTTATTTACATCATAAATAAAATAATTTTTTTCTACATGTTACGGCCAAAGAAGTATAACTTCTTCCGTGCGTAAATAGTACACACACACAAACTTTTTTTATTGCTGTTGGACAGCAGACAGTCGTCTAGTACCCATAACACAAGTGCTATGTTAGTTAAATAACTTAGTTTAGAACTAAATTGTGTTGTGTGAAATGTTCCAAATATTTTCATTTACTTATATTAATATTATATTTATTTTAACTGCCATAGTATCAGATTAAAGTTCACGATTTTTCGCCATACTTCTGGGGCGTTAATCCTTTGGCTTCTGATCAATCTGCAGACTTCCACAGTACTTCAGACGGCGAATTTAACAACAATTTCTTGAAATTTCCTTTATCCATACTTCATCCATCATGTAACTCATTGTATCCAAATCTGTGAAGTTTAATAAAATGAAACATCATCAATTACTGTCAATCAAATTTAATAGCAAAATAGCCAAAACATTCCATCGAATCGTAAATCAAACCTACGTCCATTCTCGTATTTCAAAATGGCCGGTTGCCATGCCAATTTAACCCTTGAGATAATAAATAGGATCTTCAGTGGCGTCCCACACGACACACTGTTTGGTGCGAATGAAAAATCCCGAAGGACGAAATATGCGTAAATATGTATCCTAAAATTATAAATTATTATGGACATAGAAATTATTTAATATATAATTCAACAAACAACCTTATAACTTTATACTGTAAATAATGACCCATAGCGTCCCACTGTTGTTACCTTGGAGCAACGATGGGCAACTTTTATCAAAGAAAGTGCGCAAAGAAAATTTTAACAGCGCGGTGGGGGCATGGTTTCTGTTTCCATCACGGGATGGAAATCAATAAATTATTTACACAGCATATAAACATATTTTTATTGCTAGCCGATGATTTAAACAATTCCTTTGTATACATTACACCATATTGGCAAACCATAAATTAATCATATGTTATTATTTTTATTATTTTGCAAATTGTATTTCTCATTCGGTGGTACATTACATTTTTTTTTTGTAGAGTTAGAGTATACTCAAACCACTAAAATAATTATTACTTACTTTAAAATTATTTTCACATGGTTAAGAAATGTTTATAAAAATGATATTTTTAAATTAGTATTTTGGAAATCTTGCAGCGGGCGCATTACATATCAACAATGTGCGCACTCACGCACTGGCAAGTTGGCCACCGCTGCCTTAGAGGGAATGACCAATGGACCCATACACGACAGATATACAGACATAAAAAAACCAACTAGGTGATGAGACTGCAAGACGAACTGGACAGAAACCACCCCTGGTCTCTAAGCATGCCGTCATAACCAGACCCAGGTTCCAGTTCTCCTACGCGGACTGCAGCATGTTAGCGTTGCCCATAGCGTTGCTAACATCCACAGGCGACGGTAACTGCTTACTATTAAGTGTTCCTATTAAGTTCTAATATACGCGTATGTGGTATTAAGCTTGGTAAAAAAGAGAACCTTGAAGAAGTACAACAGATAGAGGCTTTTAGCGGCTGATATACGCAGTCGAAGACCAGCGCGAGCCCCCAAGTTAATCCGTGAGCGCAGACCAGGGGAACGCAATGCCGACGTGTGTTTTGTAGAAATTACCTCTTATGGTATGGGGTCCGTTATGTTTTCGGCGTGCGAACTTCCAGCTATCGTACCGAGATAGTATTAATTGAAAATGGCTCACAACACACACAACCCGCACTGACTGTAATTGGTGAAGATGCCATTTACACAGATGATAATCCTTGGGCCCACTATTCTGGCAACGTAGATGCTTATATGCAAGAGGTATTCGTCGTCTGGATTGGCCACTGTGGAGCCCCGATCTTAATCTCATTGAGCACGTCTGGGACCTCCTAAAAAGGCGAGTATGATCTGTCCTCCTCCTCCACAAAACATCAATTGCTGCAAGGGGATTCAAAATCGTTATTATTTTTTATTTTTTAATGTCTTCTTTTATTAAAACACTAGCAGCCCGTCCCAGCTTCGCACGGGTATTTAACAAAAAATTAAAAATTAAACCCTTCTATTTTTTTTCGGTCTCGGGGAAAAAGCTCTCTTGACGGGTTCCCCCGGCCCGGGGGGACCGAGGGATATAAGGGACTCCGGAAAAGATGTTCGACCATTCGACTACCCACTAAAAAACCCCGCTGTTCTCCTATCGCCTACGCCCGGGCCCACGGATATATGGCCTGCCGATCTCGTGGCCCGGGCCGGCGCCGGCCCACGCTTTGTCTTAAAGCGGGCCCCTTCTAAAGTGCTGGCGCCAGGGGGTCAGGGTTTCGTCCCCCCAGCGCTCTCTTGTAACAACTCTATGAGTTGAGGGGGGCTGCGGAACAGCACGCGGCCTTCTCCCTCACGGCAATAGTGCGGGCCCGAGGGGCCGCCCGCGGCCGCTTTCTACGGCGGCCGGAGATCGTTGCCCGCCCTCCGGCGCCGACGACGCGGCCTACGTTGGCGGGAGGGGAGTGCGGTGGCGGACTCCCGTTCCGCCGCCTCCCTTGCAGACACTACTGCCTCGCAAAAGGAGGCGACGGCCGTCCATCCAGGATCGCCCCCGACCATGGACAGAACCAGGGCCAGGAGCGACAGGTCCGCGGCCAATTCCGGACGGGACTCGCATCCTCGTCGCGTGCTAGTCAGGCGTGGGTACGACTACCAGACGACACTCCAGAAAAAGCAGAGTCGCCTGACGTCGTAGCCGGCCCAGCAAGACCAACCGACAGCGAGGATGCAATTCCCGCCCCGGGAATACTCTGTGCAGGCGCAGTCGAAATAGGCATGGTTTTGACTACCAAATCAGGTCCCAGGGTATAACCCGGGACCCCAATCAGTATTCGCAACCATCCCATCGGGGACCATGCCACGAACAGAGAGCTAAGTTGGAAAGGATGTAAGAGGTAGACGGAAAGAAAGGTAGGACTCTGTCGCCTCGAACGGAGAGGAGAGTGAAGCGACGGATGCTCGGGCACCTCGGGTACGCACACCCGTGCACTCCTCGGACAGAGGAGCGCCCCTGGGGGCAAACCCTTCTATTTGCGTCAGATTACTAAAGAAATAAAATTATAAAGAAAGTTTGAATATTATTATTTCTATGAGCTTTTATTTTAATGATTTTTTTGCTATTACTTTTTATTTATTTTTCGTTATTTTTTAATAAGTATTCTAATTTTTGTAAAAACCCCAGTGACGCACGCCTACATTGCATAAGGTGCTGCCTAGCTAGCCGAACAGGGTGAGCGGCTACCACGCAACATTTTTCTAATACTTACATTTTTAAACTCGTGATATCTTTCGAATGGAATATCCGAATTGAATAATTCAAAAAGTTATGTATAGGTATTGAAACAGTTTTGAATATGAAGTAATTTATTTTGATAAGGATTAATACCAAGATCCAAATAAAGAGCCTTTTCTAGGGGCGGCATTTCAATTAATTTTTTAAAATAAAAGAACACTTATTGTGGCATAACTATAATAGTTAGGCATATGCTATCGCGACACTTTTTGAAGTGAAACTTCTTTAGAATCGTTGTGATTTCAAACCGGATGCAACGAAAAAACGACAGGTAAGAGACACAAATACAAAAATGTGTAGGATGAAGCCAGCAAAGAATGAGACAGAAATATGTATATTTCGGTCTCTCCTATAGTCGCCTGTAATTAGTGAGCCAGAGCGAGAGAGTAAATGTCGGTGTGTATTTATTTTGAAGTATTTCGACATTGTGAGTACAGTTTCCGTGGTGTAGCGGTTATCACATCTGCCTAACACGCAGAAGGCCCCCGGTTCGATCCCGGGCGGAAACAATACTTTTTAAAAAAAATCTTTAAATGTGAGTTTTTAATTATAATCGCCTGTAATTAGTGAGCCAGAGCGAGAGAGTAAATGTCGGTGTGTATTTAATACTTGCTTGTATTTTTGTCGATTTACTGAAGTTTCACTTCTATCGTGTGTGAATCGCACACATGTTTAGTTTTTGTAAACAATGATGTGTTCTGCAAAGTTGTAGTACATTATTTTATTCTATCATCAATAGTTTTCGCAACGCACGCGATTTAAATAATATTTTAGGTAATTTTTTTACACTTTGGGTTACATTATTAGAGTTTTAGTAAGGATCCCTAATTTTTTTGAAAATATAATATAGCCTATGTCACCCGGGGATAGTGTAGCTTCCCAACAATGAAAGAATTTTTTAAATCGGGTCAGTAGTTTCGGAGCCTATTCAAAGCAAACAAACAAACAAACAAACAATCAAATCTTTCCTCTTTATAATAGTAGTATAG
Organism: Malacosoma neustria; assembly: GCA_963693495.1. Taxonomy (NCBI): domain Eukaryota; kingdom Metazoa; phylum Arthropoda; class Insecta; order Lepidoptera; family Lasiocampidae; genus Malacosoma; species Malacosoma neustria. Next base: position 15,904,933 of record OY856388.1, read on the forward strand.
ACATCAATATTAAAACAATAAAAATGTAAATTTTAACACAGTTCTCTGTTTACACAGTTCTCTGTTTACACCGATTCCAGGATTTAAAAACTATATTTTCATTTTTAATAAGAAATTTCTAGTCATTTAAGCTAATGACATAATAAAAACATTAACATCGTCCATAGAAAAGCTAATGACTATAAAGTGCCCGTTATTTTTTTTTTTTGTAAAGGACTGTATTTTATTGGTACGCCGTATAAAGTAATTATAAAATAATTAATTAAATCCGTCGACATTCTAAATGAAGGATCGATGTTTTAAATATCAATGTTGAGTTTATTTTTATATAAGAGCGTCCGTTTGTTGATATAAAGTTTGTATATCTTCCTTTTAATATTGTTTGTACCCTTTTAAATATAATATATTTTAGCTTTTCAGTATTTTTCTCATATTTCGCCTAAGTGTATACTAAAGACTATTATCATGTTGCCAGTTGTTTCTTTACTACAAGTTTAGTAAATAATGTTACTTTTTGTTATATTTTTTTAATGCTGTAGGACAGCAGACAGGCTGACAGCCTGCTTAGAATTTAGCACTTGCTATCGCCTATGGGTGTTTGTAACACCAGTGGCATCGCGAACACGCTGCTGTCCCATAAGGGTACAGGAACTGGGGTCACTAATGCCGGAACACAACATAAGGTTATTATGGCGGCTTACTTAAGACCAAAGGTGGTCGCCATCCAGACGGGCTTGAGGCCCTACCACGTAGCTAGGGTGGGTTGTTCTGTCGCCTTCTACGATAGGCCGACCCAGGCCGCTGGTTAGGTTAGTATTCTTTCTCTGCCCCTGCACGGATAAAATCAATGTTAACCCTACTATGTAACATATTTTGACCCTTCGAGCTTGTATTATTAATATGCACAGTGATTTGTTATTAAATGTTAGTCATACTTGATAAGCTGAAGAACTTTACAGTAAAAATAAAAATAAACTATTATTCTTAACTAGTTTCTACATTTAATCAAACAGTATTTTCATGTTTTGATAGGGGCTAGTGCTCTAAGGCTTGGCGAACACCCATTGGCTTTAAATATAGCGCCATAATAAGTATTTCGTTCCAGCACAAGATACCCACCACAAGATTGGTTCCAGTTCCTTATGTGGACGGAATCCGTTAGCGGTGGTATATATATAGACATTATAATTAAACAAGCTTAACAAAAAAAAATTACTAAGAAAAATTTCTGGCTATTTGTATCGCCGTTTCTTCTTTTGTTAGCGTTTTGTATTGGAAACTGTAGTAGCTTCTTGACATTTAATATGTGATGTAAAGTGATATTGAAATTAATGATTTTGATTTATGAAAACTTCCTACTAAAACAATATTGAACCTGTAAGTGGATAGGCTCAAGGGCAAGGGTAGCGCTAAAAAGCGATTGAAAGAATGTGTAATACATAATATGAGGGTTTGTGAAGTGATAGATGAACAATGCCAGGATAGAGTAAAATGGAAGAAAAAGACATATTGTGCCCACCCCAAATGATTGGAATAAGACCAAGCTAAAAAGACTCCTTATATTTACAGTTCTTTATGTCGTGTACTAAAAAAAGGACATACACTGGTATGCTTACCAGTGTATGTCTGTCCAAAGTTTGGCACAGTAAACATCTGCTGTTATTGCTTGACCAGACCTGAGAAAGGTATAGTGAATTACACACCATGAAGAGACCACCCAACGGTTACCAACTTACGGTAATGGTAATGCGGCGTTTTATCTGGGGCCAGTCATTGCATTTTTCGCTTACGGTTATCATGAAGTAGAAGATAAATTAAAGAAAAAAGTTGAATTAAAAAAAAATAAAACTTGAGAGTTGTCAAACTTTAAATAAAATTTTATGACTACGAAAGTAATGTACCATCAGATTTTCTTTTGACGATTATAGTTTTCTTGTTATGATTTGTAAAAAACGTGCAACAAGCACTTCAAGACTCGTGTACAACTAATAGGATATTTAATTTACGATATGTTTCAGCAGTATATAATTTCTGTTTCGCTGCAAACAGCGCATCCACGTCGCAAATTGACCGAGCGGGCTGTGTTGCGCTGATAAGACGATGTATAGAGCGCAAGTTATGGGCGATTGTACTATGTTTAAGTGACTTAAACAATTTTATAGACTTTTTTAAGCACTTCACCAAAGCGCTTAACCACTTCTAATATTTTAAGCCTTTAAATTTACTTTGAAATGAAGTCATAAATATAATCTAAAGAGAGTTTACAATATGTATGCACAGTAAAGTTTGTTTTTATAGTAGATAGGGAATTTACAGACAAGACAGACCATAGTTATCCGTTCTCTCACACACTTGAGTATTGAGAACATCCCAATGAGTGTATCCAGAGAGCTTATAATTAAAATTAAATTAGAATTTAGCTAGAGTGCTAATAATACTGTGGCTTATACTGTAAAAGCGACCATTTATTTTTAAAATATTACACATATGTCTAATTAACATTTTCACTTACATTAATTAAATTAATGCAATAACATAATTATGACCAAACCTGTATTTTTGATGTTAGTCTTCCTGTTTATTAATATTGACAATATATATAGAATACTTATTACTTAGTTGTATTATTTCTATCGTTAGGAATATTAATAAAACCTTTATGTGTTATTGTCAGTTTCGTCACTATAATTTTGGTCCCATACGTGACCGTTTCATTCACCGGTGAAGCCGATAATCCCCAAACAAATAATATTCTTGCCATTCGTGGCTGTTCCTCAATTGTACCCATGCAGCGGTTGAGCCGGAAACGCACCTCACAGGAGGCGCGTGTTCGAGCACGCTGCCACGGCTGATCGACCCCGCTCTCACGGGGTTGGAATGCCTCAAGTCTAGCGTCGCTGTCAAGTAGTCTGAGACAACAACAGCTTTTAGCTTTAAGAAAAAAAAATAGATTATAGAAGACGCGCTGCTGCATCCGGATGAGGCGGACGTCTCAGTACACACCGTTGCACGCCACCGGCCACGATGCTACACACCGTCGCTGAGGCGCCGCAACGCGTCAAAATGACGTCACGATGGACCCTTGGCCGAAGATGACCGTCGTCTGGCAGCCGACGTTGCCTAGCTCCGGCAGCCAGCCCCGCATGATGAGGCCCCGTCAGGTCGCCGTCGACTTCTTCCGGTGGCGTCTGCCCCGATGAGGCCTTCGTCCGGGCTGGGGCAAAGAGGATGGACATTCAGGCCGAAGAAGACCATCATCGGCCGCCGTAATGCCTCACCGCTCATATAGGTGCGCGTGCTCTGGCGGCCGATACCGCACCACTGGGAGGTTGTCACTGAGTACGAGGAAGAAGACCCACGACGAAAATATATTATGGAATCATGGAAACGTATTTTATTGGAACACTACTTCCAAGAAGACTTCCAAAGAAGGACTCTGCCTCAACAACAAACGTTAATTAAACGCTGCAGACGCAACATGTCCTCGTGCAAAATTTATCTTTCCAATTCTTGTTTATAAGAGAGTGGATGTATTTTTAATTCAATTCTGCAACTTCCAAAGATAATTTAACCACGAGATCCTATTTTGCTGCCCTTGAAATAGCTATTTGGCTGCTATGGTTTGTATAAAAAAATTAAACAACTTGTTTTAGGCTTTTAAAACACCATCAAATGAGTAAATAAAAAATAAAAAAATATATAAAACCTTATATTTAGAGTTTATACAGAGTTTATACTTCATACCGCCCCTAAAAGCTAGGTTACGCTCTAGTAATCTAAAATACATGTGTCTAGTAGTTTGTAGCTTGGTTTCGTCGTAAATTTTCCTGTACCTTACGAGGTCAAATACTTTGAAATGATCAATACATTTATGTTGATTCTTGGACCATTACAGTTTAAAGACACGAAGGAGGTTTAGTATTTGTTTATGAGCTTGCAAAATTATTTTAGTATTTTAGATGCAATTTTAATTACAACACAAATAATATACAATTCATACACTTGATATTTTTTAAGAAAAGTTTTTGTTTTACTTCTTCCACGAGCCAATAAAAAGTTTAATATACAATTTGTATGTCATTAATTGATTAGTATAGTGTATTTCGTTTAATAAAAATTTAATTCAGTCGAACGTCCATGTAGTTCAATTTTCAATTTTTAGAGCTCAGTTACTTTGAAATATGTAGTTGTTAATCGACGTAGTGGTGTAACCCTTTTTTGTTATGAGGTCGAAATGCTTGATGTACACCCCACGGCTTGGGGCTCGCGGTGGGATAGAGTGGAACTTTGGTGTAAGTTCCATGTGTAAAACATCCCCAGAGTTCAGCGGCTGAGCCAGCTATGGTACGGTGTCTTTTGTATCAGTTGGGGTGTGTTTGTGTCTTAGCCCTGTTGAGTCTGGACGCTCAAAGAGATAAAAGGGGCACTAGAAATACTGTGCACCCTGACTTCAGCTCGCGATCCTGTGACTTCCAATGAGAAGCCACGTAGTAGCTTATAATCGATCGTATAGACGGTAACTTTAAAATTAAAGATATTTTCTATGTACTAAAAATTTCTAGTAAAAATGTTGTTGAAAGAACGTACTAGATAAACTTAAAGTATAAACCGAATAATAAAAATATACTAATTGTCCTAAACTTTTTATTCGTACAGGGACGGAGAAAGAATATTAACCTCTGTGGCCTGTCGTAAAAGGCGTAAAAGGCGACTAAACAACCCACCCTAGCTGCATGGTAGGGCCTCGTGCCCGTCTGGATGGCGACCACCTTTGGTCTTAAGCATGCCGCCATAATAACTTTGTGTTGTGTTCCGGCATTAGTCACCCAAGTTCCTGTAACCCTTATGGGACAGCAGCGTGTTCGCGATGCCACTGGCGTTGCAAACACATATAGGCGACAGTAACTGCTAAATTCTAAGCGGGACGTCGGCCTGTCTGCTGTCCTACAGGAATAAAAAAAAAACTTTCCGTATGCATTGTCTAGCTATTATCCTACAAAGCTAAGCATGAAAAAGGTCGGGTTTTATCAACAAATTTTCCTCGTACGCTTGCGTTGGACGTGATATGAATATATTACAACTAGTATTGTTTTCAGGCTTTGTTCTAAATTTGAAATACGTATTTTATCAGTTTTAACGACGTCGTGTCAAATCAAATAATAATATGATATAGATATGTCATATTATTATTTGATTTGACTTAGGTAAGTATTTGTGTTGCACAATGTATATTTTACATAAGCGCAAGCTGGAATGTTAGACTTTAGTAGATCATGTTACGTATGAGGATTGAAGTTATATACAGATTATTACCTCAATATTCAATACTCTTTCATAAGGTAGTAGACTGGCATAGATACTTGTTTGCATGACGGAGACAGGACGGTTTGGAACTCCGTGAGTTTACGGCCTGTGTTCCGCATGAAGCGGTACTGGAACCAAACAAATATGTCCTATAAACGAGGACGGCAAAATGACTATCGATACCACCAATGTACGGAGAAGCAGTTTTTTTTAGTTTGATGACAAGGCGTATTCTCACTGCTGAACTATTATTATTGTATATTAATATTATAGTACCATAACTATCCAGAGAGTCCTATAATCCTATAATGTTCATGGCCTATAGTAAGAAAAGAGTCACTTCAGCACATACTTACAGAGTCTTGTCTCTCAGTCTTGGGGTTGGTGATAGAGATAATATAAAACTGCAGTCGTCCCTTTATAAATCAAATTTAGGCACACCGATCTGTTTTCTTGCGCTTCTTTATAAAATAGAAAAAGTTACAAAGATGCACCATTACAAAATGGCACGCAATACAGAACAAAGCTGCGAACTTAGTCAACATTTTCTCGCTATTGCTGTTATCACTGCTTCAGATGACAACTTTAGTTTTTTTTTATAAGAAAATGACATGAATAATTTGGCAGCCATTTCACAAGCTATACCTATTGTCAAACCAGCTCTGAGCGAAAGGAGAGAAATGAAGCTTTAATTATTACACACCACGCTACACAAATAATAATTAAATGAAAATAAAAATAACAAATAAAATCACACACAGAAAAGGCATAGTATCTCGTGATGGTGATAAATAGGACCATGATTAATATGTGCCAGGCATGCCTGACGCTGTTCCGGGGCCCCCCTCAACTCCTACAATACAGGAGAGCGCCGGGGGAACGAAACCCTGACCCCCTGGCGCCAACACTTCAGAAGAGGCCCGCCTTGAGACAAAGGGCGGGCCGGCGCCGGCCCAGGCCACGAGATCGGCAGGCCACATATCCTTAGGCCCGGGCGTAGGTGATAGGAGAACAGCGGGGTTTTTTTAGTGGGTAGTCGGATGGCTGAACATCTTCCCCGGAGTCCCACATATCCCTCGGTCCTCCTGGGCCGGGGGAACCCGTCAAGACAGGTTTTTCCCCGAGACAAAAAAAATGGCATGCCTGACGCTACGACCTCCGGCCGCCGTAAAAAGCGGCCGCGGGCGGCCCCTCGGGGCAGGACACACCGCCCGCACTATTGCCGCAAGGGAGAGGGCCGCGTGCTGTTCTGCGGCCCCCCTCAACTGTTGATCCAGGAGAGCGCCGGGGGACGAAATGCTGACCCCCAGCGCCAACAATTTAGAAGGGGCCCGCCTTAAGACAAAGAGCGGGCCGTCGCCGGCCCGGGCCACGAGATCGGCAGGCCATATATCCGTGGGCCCGGGCGTAGGCGATAGGAGAACAGCGGGGTTTTTTACTGGGTAGTCGGATGGTCGAACATCTTTCCCGGAGTCCCACATATCCCTCGGTCCCCCCGGGCCGGGGGAACCCGTCAAGAGAGGTTTTTTCCCCGAGACCAAAAAAAAGGCATGCCTGACGCTGGTTTTAAACTGGACCTGAAAAGAACTAGGCGGTCACGAATAAAAGCATTATTGTTAAGGCGATTGTCAAGTCAGAACCTATGGTTAAGTCCTCTACTGCTTTGAAAGTCCAGTATTCAAAAAGAATAAGAATTCACTAGCTTCCTCTCCTATAGTTTAAATATATACAATATTTATTCACTTACCAATTCTTTTGACAAACCTATAAATTTTATATATACGAGTCGATAGTTGTTACTTCGAACACGTAGTAACAACAATTCGACAGTTATCCAAGCTCTTAAACCTTGCAACTTTATGGCCCTACCCGTTTTATATTCTTAGAGACACAGCAGTTAAAAAAAGATATTTCGCCCAAAATGCTAGTTTTCAGGTCGTTACTTGAAATTGGAGCATATTGAAAAAAATTGTTTTTATCCGTGTTTTAAGGCTTTTTTTCTAATTGTTCGACCCTACCCGTTTTATATTTTTTAGAGACACAGCAGTTAAAAAAATATATTTCCTCCAAAAGGCTAGTTTTCAGGTCGTTACTTGAAATTGAAACGTATTGAACAAAATTTGTTATTATCCGTGTTTTAAGGTTTCTAATTGTTTTATTTAATTGTTTACGTATTTTTCATTTTGGAGCATGAGGTAAGAAGCTCACGATTTACAAAGCTTAACATTTGTGCGTCTATATGTATACATTTCGCTTGCTTTTTTCTAAAAATCTATGAAATATGGTTAAGTTTACTTCAAAGGTTCTTACTGTTTTATCTGACTTCTATTTTATTCGAAAACTAATAAAAAACTAAACTAAAGTAACAAATAACCAAACAAAATTTATTGGATCTCTTTTGAATCGATCCAATGATTTCTGGAAACATTACACGTTTCCTCGTGATTGGTAATCGGAATTGCGAAATCCATCTTTCCAATCTTTAATTCTGTTTACGATGCTTTTTCATCCTTAGTTCTATCCACAGATTCATTCATTTCATTCACTTACTCATCTTTTGTAATATTATACAGACGGTCATATCCAATAGGGATGCAGTTAGAGGTGCTAGTTGCACTATAACCAGGTTTTGAACTCTCAATTATCTAATAGTTAATGCAGTAGAAATCGCGGTACCATAAATTGCTACTAACTTACATTATGTCACCCTATTTTAGGTTATTGTATAACTGCTTGGGGAAGTGCTGCAAATTCTAATATTATATACCTAGAGTGAGCACAAAGAGCTGTTTTAAAAGTGATGTACAATAAACCTTTTAAATTTACAATTTCTAGGCTATACGATGAATGCAAATTTCAAACAGTATGTCAGATTTTTATTTCCGCAAACGGTCTTAAGGAAACACGTTTCGCTTTACTATGACATAATTATATTTTCTAAATGTCGGTTTCGTGAAGTATGTGCTGTCTAAAAATTCAAAACAACTCTTGCTCACAGACATTTTCATATAATCAGTGGTCACCTTTATAACACTGTAAATAAATATTGTGATATATATTCTCAAAGCAAATACTATAATACTACTAAATATAATGCAAGATCATTGTTGGTGCCTGGCTTCTTTCTGAAAATTATGCAAACACAGAAGAGCTCCTTAATATGTCACATATAGTCCTAAATCAAATTATATTACAGAATGAAATAAATTCTTTTTTAATATTGTATAATTTCCTATTATTATTTCTTTGTTTATTGTCTAAATTGTAATACTTGTTAGAATCGCAGTTGTGAGAGAGTTTCGGTGCTCAAAACTCAAATTAATTCTTGCTTTGAGCCCTAAAGCTCGCCCAATTAATCATTTGTGTATCATTGTATAACAAACTGAATAAATTATTATTTATTTACTGAGATACAAAGTGCTACCTAGATCCAAAGTTGCTTACTTGCTGAGCGTTTGTGTTATGGATACTAGATAACTGCTATACTTTATTCTAAAAATAGGTGCAGGTGTCGGAATAAACTTTCTATCGAAAATTTTAAGTAATGTATACACATATGGTTCAACAAGCAATATACACGCTGATAACTGATAAGTATATAGGGTCTGACAGGATCGGAGGCTCTCCCATACATATGGAGGATGAGATTAATGGTGCGAGGTGTCACAACTTTGCAGCGGACTCACGAGCTCGTCGTACGTGCATTCATTTATTAGGACGATGAATGTGCGAAGTTTTATTAGAAGATCACTAACGCGATTTGTTTCAGGCAAGTTTTTGATAACGTGTGAGTTGGTGAAAGTAAGAAACTGTTCTGGTGTATAATAAAATAGTGCCAATGTAATACTCAACTTTAAACTATATAAAACAAGTTTAATTCTTTGTGGAGTAAAAGAAATGTGCACCACAACACAATTTCAGTATCAATTCGCTTACAAATAAGTACTAATCATATAAAGTAGCTTATTACAAAGGATCAGCTCCTGTTATTAGCAAAATATGAAATAATAACCTGCCATTATTATTAAACTGAATCATGGATACACTGCCGACAAACTGCTGCGCATTTTTAGCGATTTATGAAAGAGTTAATAGATACGTGTCAACGGTCTTATAATTTTTTGAAATCATTCTGTAATAATGTGATCCCGGATTAACACAAGAGAGCTCTGGGGATCAAAACACTGGCCCACCTGACGCAACCGTAGAAGAGACCCACCCTCGCAAAAGAGGAGGTCCAGTGTCGGATTGTACCACGATCGGGTGGTCAATTGTTCGTCAGCTCATGCACTAGACGGCTAGATAACAGCAAAGTTTTTAGTTTGTAGTCTTACGGTATCCCACATACGAACTTACGGAGTCAGGTGGACTCAGAAGAGAGTTCTTTCCCGATAAATTAAAAAGTAGACCTAGCTCTGTAGCCCTGTATCGGTCAAATATCATAAGAAGCTAGGCTCAAGACTCCTATGGAATTAGTTAATAGGGTTCTGATTCTCCTTTCATAGTCTTTCCATGTTCCTTTCATAGTTGTCCATTCTATAGTGTCCATTCTCAAAGAGTGGAAAAAATTCAAAGATCCTTTACAAAACACTTAGCATATGTCTCGTCTGGAATCTCACATCGTTGTCCCTACTTTATGCGGTTGTCATATTTGAGAATGCAGACGCTTAGCAATCGCCGCATGATGTTTGATGTTTGTTTTTTGCATAAGCTTCTCAACAATAGCATAAAGTGTACAAATCTTGTCCAAAACATAAAAATAAACGTGCCTCGTCTGATTGCACGACATGCTATAACGAAAATCTTTTACATCCCCCCGGTTAAAACCAACTTAGGCCTCAGCTGTCCTATCACAAGAATGTGCAATACTTATAATCGTCTTAACTCTAATTTCGAAGATCTCGATATCTTTCACAAATCATATAATTGGTTTAAGGGTAAAGTGTTGAGCTCAGTTGTGACTGTAAAATGATTGATATGCCGGTTCATGTTTCCGCTTATATTTTATATTTTAATGTATTTCATTGCCTTAATTCTTTTTACACTCTTTTTGTTTTGTTTTTATTAATCTTGATAATACCAAATTGATTCATGTTTGACTGTGTTAGTACTTGACATTATAATAGTGACTATGTATAATATCGACATTAATTAAATTATTACTTCATTGACGGCATTTGTATTGTAAATGTGCACTCCTATAATGGGTCCACACATCAGAACATTTATATTAAATGATTTGTAATGTGTCTTAATAATGTGTGTACTGTTGGTGTGCCATAAATAAATAGTTGAAGCTTCATATTATGGCAGTCGCCCTTATGAAAACCAGATGGTCATTTTTTTATACAATTCTTCATATAAACTGTATGTTGAAGTTTATTTTTGTGACTCATCTGGATATTGTATTCATGACTATGATATTATTATTTATGGTATTAAGCGCCAATATATTTTTGAATCAAAATAATTATAACTCCTAAGGGAAAAATAATAATAACTCATAATTCTTTGAAAAATGTATTTGTGAACATATACAATATATTAATAATTTCGATTAACCACTCCATCATAACCCGACACAATAAAAGTGTGCTCCTAAACTGTGCCAAAATCCTTTCTCGAAAGCACAATGTCACTGCACCGACTTATCCATACATTAACATAAGAATGTGAGTATCATTTTTCATCACCTATTTTCTCGTACACCATCATTCATTGTCGTCCTTTGCTATTTTTGTTCGAATATTCTATGATATTTTTATACAGACGTTCATTTAAGGCTGAGAAGAATTTATATGAAATAATCAAATATTACATAATATAACTATTCATCACTTGGCTTGATTTCCGCAATAAAATGCACAGTTTTAACAGATTTTTTCACTTAATGTCGTATAATTTACACGCACTGACGGCGAAGAAAAACATCGTGAGAAAAACTACATACATACAGAGATCACCGGCACGAGTCGTCAAGCGCGGCGCGTATACCGTCCATACCTCTTAGGAGCTACTCGAGCCCAGTATAGTAAATATATTATTAGCTTAATAGTAAGATAGTATTGGCTATTATTTATTTGCTTTTAAATATACACACCGGTGTAAATCTTGCATGACCAGTTCTCATGTGATAAAACCGCAATGCGACCGTGGCATATAAACTAGTACTTGTTTGATCAAATTTTAATTAAATTTATTATTAATTAAATATATATGTTAATTAAAATTATTATATAAATTAAAACATAGATTTGAATTCCACGCTAGTATGCGTTTAAGCATTTTTTCTCTCTTAATGAGTATGTTATAATTTCCACGTTCCAAGGGTGAAGAAAAAAATATCGTGAGAAAACTTGCACACCGAGATTACCGGTAATATTCGTTCCTTTTAGGGGAAGACCCGAGCCTACCAGCGGGATGTTACAGACTATTGTTATTTGTATACATATGTACATAATAGTATATGCAATGGTTGAGTATATTTATAAGTATAATATAATTTCAGTTAGGATAGTTTTTTAATTAAAAAAGAAATGAACATCGTTAACGTTTATATTTGTCATTAAATATTAAAATGAATTGTTTCTATCTGTGCAGGGGTAGAGAAAGAATACTAACCTCTGCGGCCGGGGTCGGCCTGTCGTAAAAGGCGACAAAACAACCCACTCTAGCTACGCGGTAAGGCCCCAAGCCCACCTGGATGGCGACCACCTTTGATCTTAAGTATACCGCCATAATAACCTTGTGTTGTGTTCTTGCATTAGTGACCCAATTTCCTGTACTCTTATGCGACAGCAGCGTGTTCTCGATTCCACTGGCGTTGCAAACACTCATAGGTAACATACGGTAACTGCTAAATTCTAAGCAGGCCGTCAGCCTGTCTACTACAATAAAAAAAAATAGTTTATGAAATTAAATTTATAAATGAAAGGAATGCGTTGATATTTGCTATCAATTTGCAGACATAAAAAGGCAATATTAAATATGTATCTATTGGAAGATGTCTTCAAGCTTCTGGACTGGAACGGACTGGGCATCAACATTAACGGTGAGTACATCACTCACCTTAGATTCGCAGATGATATCGTAATCATGGCTGAAACCATGGAAGACTTAAGCCATATGCTTGATGGCCTCAATACAGCTTCCCAAGGAGTAGGTCTCAAAATGAACATGGACAAGACGAAGATCATGTCTAATGTCCATGTCGCACCTACCCCCGTAACAGTTGGGAACTGTACTTTCGAAATTGTTGACGAATACGTCTACTTGGGTCAAACGATCCAGTTAGGCAGGTCCAATTTCGCGAAAGAGGTCACTCGTCGAATCCAACTCGGATGGGCAGCGTTCGGGAAGCTCCGTAAAATATTTTCGTCCCAAATACCGCAGTGTCTCAAGACGAAGGTTTTTAACCAATGTGTGTTGCCAGTGATGACATACGGAACGCAGACGTGGTCGCTAACTATGGGCCTTATGAGAAAGCTCATGGTCGCTCAGAGAGCAATGGAGAGGGCTATGCTCGGAGTTTCCCTACGAGATCGAATCAGAAATGAGGAGATTCGCAGGAGAACCAAAGTAACCGACATAGCCCGGATGATTGCAAAACTGAAGTGGCAGTGGGCTGGGCACATAGCTCGAAGGACTGATGGCCGTTGGGGCAGAAAAGTCCTCGAATGGCGACCGCGTACCGGAAGACGCAGTGTTGGTAGGCCCCCCACAAGATGGACCGATGATCTGGTCAAGATCGCCGGGATAGGTTGGATGAGGGCAGCGCAGGACCGATCATCGTGGAGATCTTTGGGGGAGGCCTTTGTCCAGCAGTGGGCGTCTTCCGGCTGAAATGATGAAATATGTATCTTGTTGTAGTTTACCTCTCAAAGATATTGATGCCGGTATTTTCTTTGCACAAACTTTCTCAGAACTACATTTTAGTAATTGTTGTTTGAAACACCGATAATTGCTTTAACATAAGTATCACAAGTTTCGTAAATTACCCAACTTCACTACCTTCGTCACCATAATTATGCAGTCCATGCGTGAGTCAATGTTGGCTTAATAGGCTCTCGGACAGTATCAAAAGACGTCAAGTTTTTACTGACACGTCTAAAAGCGCTAGAAAGCGGGGCCATAAACAAAAAAAGAACGCAACAGGATAAGCGAGAATGCCACGCGCATCAATATTATTATGTGTTATCGAAAACTCTAAACTGAAAGCTATCACTTCACGAGTGATTGTACTACCACAACGTTGTTCAGATACGTCTTGAGTTTATACATATACTGTTTGATCCAAGATAGTCCAGCATCGATACGGCATAAATTCTACCTAGTACGGTATCTCGTCGATCGAACGCCGCGGATGCAGCACATTTTTTTTTTAAAAAGAACAGGAAAACATATACAGCTTTGTCTCTGCAAGTGTTCAATAGACTGATGAGGAATTATTATCCTTCTAACAATTTTGAATGAATTTATTTGATTCCTTTTTTTCTTTAGAACCTTCTTTAATGGGTATGGATTTTTGTTTTTATTTCTTTCTAATGTTAAATCTAATGTGAGTATATATGCATATATTTATTTGTTTAATATTTTAATATCCGGATGACCTCCGGATCCGGATGCTCGGTATTTTTTTTATAAATTGTGTTTTTTGGATATTAACAATTGATTTTCTTAGTCTTCAAGCAAACACTCATTGACTTCTTGTTACTTAACAACGCCATCTGCTGGAATAGCTTTAGTGTTGTGTCGTTAAAGCAATTAAAAAAAATAGTATTATTGTTCGCCGATAGATGTCAGGAAGAGTCACATTTTTGTTATTTTTCTTCCAATAAAAAAAAGCGAATAAAATGACATTTTCTAGAAATGATTCCTAGCTAGATCGATTTATCGCCCCCGAAACCCCCCGTATACTAAATTTCATGAAAATTGTTGGAGCCGATTCCGAGATTCCAATTATATAAGTATATATATACAAGAATTGCTCGTTTAAAGATATAGGATTTATTGTATAACTACACTTTGTTTCAAACTCAATTTCTTGTCCATCCAAACGTGTCCTGGTGGAGATTGCTTTTATCAAAAAGGTAGGCAACCTTTGTTTTCTTTTTTATTAATGATTCATGGATGATTTCTGTTTAATCAATTTAATAAAGAGTAGTCTATTCTATTCTTTGCCCTAAAGTTGACGAAAAGTTCTATATAAAAGCTTCTCATGACTCCTAACAATAAATTAACTAAACAAATCTGGTATACAAATCTTCGTGTGATTCTTTTAGGGTCCACAAGAATTACGTTTCAGTACGTTTTATTACGGTGTGGTGTAATTACAGCCGGCTTAATGAGCCGTTACATCAAATTGCCCAAAACAATATACTTGCGTTAAATCATAGAAGAATGAGGCAATCTTTTTTGATTACATTCGACCAATTACCGCCTGTTATAAGGATTATAGGTCTCATTATCCTTAATACGAATGTTGGCTGTTGCTTTTATTCTATTAATTACTTTGTTCATGTTGGACATAGTCGTATATCATAGAACTTTGAATATAAATTATACAAACACATTACAATTTACACAGCGCCCCAGTCCGAATTAAGCTAGAGCGCTTATATTATGGGTAGCAGACAACTGAATCACTACGTGCCCTAGCAGGGGTTTCGACATACGAAAGCAGTCGCCACGGAGGTTGTCAAAATATTAGCATTAATAAATCCTGGTTGCAGTATTAATTCAAAGCCTCGAGGCCGGTTAATAAAATTGACATAAGAAGAAATCAGCACTTTTTTTGCTAAATAACTTCTTTGTGCTTCTTGTAGTTTTAGATCAGTTAGAGGTTTTTTTTATTGTTGAGGAATATTAGACAGGCTGACGGCCCACATAATAGGGAGCAGTTACTGCAGACTACATATGTTCACTATACCAGTGGCACCGCTAACACGCTGCTGTCTCTGTGGGGGGACTGGAATCTAGGTCACTTATGTAATTACACTTATGTAATTTTGATTTATGTTATATACAACTAGGGGAACACAACATAGTATGACGGCAAGCGATAGAGACTAGAAGTGGCTGACATCCAAACTGGCATGGAGCCTTATCACTTGGCCGGGTTTGTTTTGTCGCCTTTTACGACAGGCCGTCCCTAGCCGCAGAGATCAGTATTATTTACTCCGCCCTTGCACGGAGGAATCCAATACGGTTTCAATAGTATTCTGTAATATTTTCGAATTTGTCTTATCTTGATCTGCATTTATTTAAAAAGAAAGCTACATAATCTTCTTTTATAAAAAAATAACCTGCAAAGGCGTTTAATATTATTGTTTAATTTTCTTTGCACAAACCCCTTAACACAATCCTTTGTTGAGTCGAAGCTTTTCTTTTGTTAAAGAGAATACCGACGAACAAAAATATTAATTCGAAACCGGTACAATCAAGATGTTTTATCAAAATAATAATTTCCCGTTCATTCAAGTGCTTATATAACAAACGGAGCGGGCACTCGAAGGATGTAAAGTACCCTCAAACTCAATAGAATATTGGAAAAGCAAATCTTAGTAGGTTCATCGATTATACAATTTAGTTTGGAATATTGTTATTTTTTAATTCTGCCAATTTGTGAGTCCAAATTGGTCATAACTTCAACCTTTTTCGTCGATCTTCGTGCCGTTGATAAAATTATATTTGAACAATAACACTATCTAACAATAGCACTTCAGGCTTTTAATTGACCACACAGGTGGTCATGAACTAGTATAAAATCAGCGACAAAAAACGGTCTTGACAATTATGGTACTGTTGATGATGTATATTATATCGGAGTGTGTTCCAAACGAAGCTGATAGATATAAGTATGCTAAGTCAAAAATAATTTATACATAGATGAATCTACAGTGTATACAATCTATCACAATAACGGACTGATGCTAACTAATATTGTAAAAAGGGATTACTATAAAAAAATAAGTCCATTAATGATATACCTACATAATATTGCTGCATACAACTTTTCACCGTGCAGGGGTGGATTAATAATACTAACCTCTGTGGCCGGGGCCTCTGTAACTGTATGCCGAAACATAACATAAGGTTATTATAGCGGCATACTTATAGACCAAGGGTAGTTGCCATCCAGATGGGCTTGGGGCGTTATCACGTAGCTGCTTGTTTTGTCGCCTTTTACGACAGGCCGACCCAGGCCGCAGAGGTTAGTATTCTTTCACCGCCTCTGCACGGATAGAAACTTCAAAATACAAAATAATAATAAAGATACAACTACAAAAAGACGTCCTCCACTAAGCCCATTTGTTCCAACACAAAATATTTCATTAGCAGTAATGTAGGTTATGTTAAAGTTTCATTAAAAAATCTTTCAAATTCTTCAAACAATGCCTATTTTATGAGATTACACATTTGATGACAACTAATCACTGTTAAAAAACTAATCCGATTTTGATGAATGGCTCAAGTACATTATTGTAGTTACTGATCCGTTTGGAACAATTCGGTTTTAAATTGATGTTACAAACACTAAGTCGAATCCAAAACACGTTATCTAATGCCACAGTATACCTCCATTCATATTTATTGGTCCTTCGAGTTTTCAGCGAGACACGTGTATTTGGGAGAAGTCGTAAAGGGCTTCAGAAAATGGAATATGTGGTCTTAATATAGACGTTTTTGTCCTTCTGATTTGAATATATTTTTATATCAGGTTTAATGTATGAGTACATGCGGTAAAATAAATTCTTTGCCGTACCTCAAGCTGACCTGTAAATCTTCATGATTGTTGTTTGTAGGCTAATGTACACATTACAACATAATTGAAGGAAAACCTCATAAAGAAATCTGAATACTGAGGTAACCGCTATATCTATAATAAATGTGGCGGATAAAGTGTCCGCTCCCATTAAGGGAAGGCCCGAGTAATGTAATAACTTTAATGGGACGTAATAAGCTGTTATGATTATTATGTTACTAGTTGACCCGGCAAATTTTATCCTGCCATATAAATTAAAAAAAAACAATTATAAAAGTAGTCTATGTCCTTTTCCAAGGTTCACTCTATCTGCTATCCGTGCAGGGGCGGAGAAAGAATACTAACCTCTGCGGCCGGGGTCGGCCTGTCTTAAAAGCCGACAAAACAACCCACCCTAGCTACGCGGTAGGGCCTCAAGCCTATCTGGATGGCGACCACCTTTGATCTTAAGTATGCCGCCATAATAACTTTGTATTGTGTTCCGGCATTAGTGACACAAGTTCCTGTACCCTTATGGGATAGCAGTGTGTTCGCGATGCCACTGGCATTGCAAACACCCATAGGCGAGGGTAACTGCTAAATTCTAAGCGGGCCGTCAGCCTGTCTGCTGTCCTACAGCAATAAAAAAAATATCTCTATACCGAAATTCATCAAAATTGGTTCAGTGATTTAGACGTGAAAATGTGACAGACAGACAGATAGACAGAGTTATACCCACATTTATAATATTATGTATTTATTTTGATGTAAAGATCAATTTGTTACTACCAAATGTGCGTTAGAAATAAATTATCAATTTTTATTGTATTTATGGTTCACTCTTATGGCGATAATGGCTTACACATAAAATATAGATATATGCTGTTACAGAGTTTTTTGTAGAACTATTTAAGATAAACATTTCCTTTATACATTATATACTGTAACTCTAACGGTTTTTTCAGCTCACGCCAAAATAGCTTGCAGATGACAGATTTTTTTCCTACTTACTCGACAATTATCTTTATATTTAGTTCAAGTCTCACAATATCTTTATAAATTATAGCCTATATGTTATTCTGATGTATAAGCTATATTATTGTAAAGTTTAATTAAAATCCATTCAGTAGTTTTTGCGTGAAAGAGTAACAAATATACATTCTTACAAACTTTCGCCTTTATGATATTATTAGGATTTATATTGGTATATGCAATTCATCTCAGTTGCATCCAATGCTCCAGTTTGGGAGAGAAGGATCATATGAAAATAGACAGGGTAGGTGTGGCTAAACTCGGACGAACAATCTCGAAAAGAAAATCCTTCATTAGAATCATCTCGATTATTGTTTTTGGCACAAGTAGGTTTTCCCGATGGTGCCTTATTAATCTGACTAGTATTTGCTTATAGGTGGAGTCCAGTAGACAGACAAATGGTCACCATCACCAATAGATGTTTATGATAAGGTCAATCCAGCGCGCTGCCAGTTTTAAGAAATTTAATAACAACTATTTTGTAAAAATCTCATATCGTACAGCAATGGGAAGACCACAGCTGGAAGCTAATTCAAAAGTATACGTAGCAAGAACTTCTTTTTTTCCTGCCCTTAATCCACTTTTTATGGATTCGGCACAACATGTTCTATTCTTCCACTCTCCTCTGTTAGCCGTCATCTCAACAGTCACACCCTTTCGACAATATCATCTTTTACGCAATCCATCCATTTTTTTAATCTAACTCTCCTCCTGTATCCGTCTATTCTCATTTTTATCATATCCTTTGTTATATGGCATATTTTCCTTCGAATTATATGTCCACCACGACCAAACTACGCTAGTCAGTTACTTTTTAGTTTATGACTAAACTAAACGACTTTAGTTCCTCTTATTAGAGGAATATACTCATTTCTAATTTTATCATCCCGCTTCTTGCATTATAATTTTCCACTAAGCAAGGCGAACTATAATTGTCTTAAGTTGTTGGTAGCAACTTCGCATGCTAACTCAATTTTAGTCCGAATAATTTTCGTTCCGCCTCCCGTTTGTCAAAGTTTCGGTATTTGATTGTGGATTATACAAATTGTAATTGCTTGCTTCAACTTCTGAGAAGTAAATAAAATTTGTTTTCTTAGGACTTTCGTTTTATTATTTGTTTATTTTTGATAAGTGGTAACAAAATGAAGGGAAATCTAAAATTTCAATATATTCCACTCCACTATAACATTTGACGCTTTAGTAGTTTTCGTATCTGATTGTATTAGAAGAAATTATCAATTTGTTACTGTTACCCGCCAATCTGCCTTGGACAAGCATGGCAGGTTTACTGACGTTTCCTCAACGGGGATACCCGAACACAGCAATACGACGATATGCAATGTTATCTATTATTAGCCAAAATGTGACTTCTCCATCATTTTAGACATATTCAGAATCAGAAAAGGTGGTGTATGCACTTCTTTTGCTAGTTTTCAGATAATAAAGATAGAAAACTATATACAAGATATCCTCGGACTCCTAAATATTATATTTGGATACAATCAGGATACGAGATAAGAATTTCTTATAAATAAATTAACATACTTGGACCAGATGTCCGAAATTTATTACACCAACGAGGTTACCAAATATCCCCGTCTTCTTAATCAGCGGTGATCTTTATCGTCTTAAGTACAGTTGGAATATAAGAAAAATGAAAATACATTATATTTTCGTCTTAAATTCAATTCCTTTAGACTTCTTAACAGACTTTTTACCTTCGTTTTTCAAGTATCCTTTTTTTTTTCAAAACAGCTTTCACTGGTATCCATAGAAGAATTAATTACCTGGAATAATAAAATAAAAAAAGGTTATATAATGTTTCGTCAAAAAATCATAAAACATTTTCATTATTCATATAACAAGAAATTTGAGGAAAACGATAGAAAAATTTCTTGCTAAGCAAAAAAGGAGTTTATTAAGAAATTCCCGTGACATAATTCCTGTTTCTCTGCTATTTTATATAATATACACTATAGCTCTTCACGATATAATTATTTTTAATGCCGATAGCACATTGGCAACACGATTGTAGAGTATGTAATATAGTCTATGGTACGTATAAACCCCTGAAGGGTAGAGATCTTTTTTCCGTGCAAGGGCGGACTAACCCCTGCGGCCGGGGTCGACCTGTCGTAAAAGGCGACAAAACAACCCTAGCTACGAGGTAGGACCCCAAGGCCGTCTAGACCACCACCCTTGGTCTACAAGTATGCCGTCATAATAACCTTGTGTTGTGTTCCGGCATTAGCGATCCATGTTCCTACACCCTATAGGACAGCAGCGTGTTTGCGGCGCCCTTAGCGTCACAAACATATTTAGGCTACAGTTACTGCTTACTATGAAGTATACAACTATTAATCATCTGTGTTTAAAAAGTCCGCCAAATGCATTAAATTAAGGTGGCGCCGCAGACACCTGTAGTTATTAGAGTGAGATACTTAATTTTGAACCACACAACTCATACATACATACATATAATCACACCTCTTTCCCGTAGGGTAGGCAGAGACCACTTCTTTTCACTTGCTATGATCCATACATACTTGTTTCGCTTCGTCCACTTTCATTATTCCCTTCATGCATGCCCTTCAGTTTAGGGTACTCTTGACTTGTCTTTTTTTCAAGACGTCCCTGATCTGGTCTCGAAACGTCCGCCTAGGTCTACCCCTTCCAACACTTCCATTCACACTCGCCTTATTACACTTTTTTCGTCAATTGTTCTTCATTCATTCTCTCAACATGGCCAAACCATCTCAGCATACCTTTCTCAATTTTTGTCACTACATCTTCTTCTACAACTCATCATCTACATCTATATTCATAGCATCACTGTAGCTGCACTAGCGTATATGTGATGGGCTTTAAGACTATAATTTACAGCGTACTGCTAGGCGCTTTCAACTTCTCATCCATATAAGAAGAATATCCTCAGCTCTTACCTCCATAAGCATACCTACACATTCTCGTATATTTATGGTTGTGGGAATGTCACTGTCAAGTCACGAAAATAACGGACGAGTGCAGTACGCGTTGTCAAGCCAGTGAGGCACTCATAGGAACACTAGAACGACATTGTAGGATTTTTTTTATTGCTGTAGAACAGCAGACAGGCTGACGGCTCGCTTAGAATTAAGCAGTTACCGTCGCCTATGGGTGTTTGCAACGCCACAGTACAGTAACTTGGGTCACTAATGCCGGAACACAAGAAAGGTTATTATAGCGGCATACTTAAGACCAACGGTGGTCGCCATCGAGTCGGACTTGAGGCCCTACCACGTAGCTAGGGTGGGTTGTTTGGTCGCCTTTTACGACAGGCCGACCCCGGCCGCAGAGGTTAGTATTCTTTCTCCGCCCCTGCATGGATAAGAACGAATTTGCTCTTATTGCAACGTTGCCTTATAATAACAGTCCATGACGACCCTAACCGGGCTCAGACCCCACTTTAGAGGAAATCAACGATGTACCCACGCTCTAAGGCGGGTTATACACCGGTGATATCGGTATACAGGTTTCTGCACGATATTTTCCTGCACAACCAGTAAGTGGCAACACACTCAAAATTAAATGGTATAATATACATACAGGTATCCGGCCAAAAACATCGAAGGAGTCGAACTTACAAACTTACATTGTTTTGTCTAATTGTAAATTTTTTTTTCATAGCTACGTATGATTTTCATTGAAGATATATCTTTCATTTAGCTGAAATGATGAGTGTGAGGTGTGACTTTTGGCCAGGAAAAATATCTGCTTCCATAAAATCAAATGGTTTTAATTTTATTGCAAAGCACCAAATACATTGTTTCATCCTTTTCAATGTGGTTATGACCCCATGCACTCAGTTCGTAGCCGTTTATCGGACGTTTAAATCCGGAAACCCAGGGATCCAATAACCCCGAGTCAATTAAAACCGGAATCCTGACAAGCGATATACCTGCTTTTAGATATTTCAATTTTGGAAATATTGCAACTCGTGGAGTGAATGGTTTGTTTACAGCTTTATACGGTTATTAATCGATCTAAAAAATAGAAAATGTTCTTTAATTGTCAAAAAAATGTTTTTTTACAAGTTTCTTATTAAATTTATCTTTAGTTTTAAGCATATCTTTGTGAAAGTTGATTGTAAAAATGTTCCATAGATCAAAATTAATTATAGAAAACGTGACTGCCCGACAAGAATCTGATGCAGGTAACAAAAGAGGCCAGAACAACTAGTCAACTGGAGAAAAATATGCAAAAATTGTTTATTGACAAGAAAGATATATAATATGAAGCTGGAATAGGAGATTAGACTTAAGCTAACAAAATAAATTAAAAAATTCATCAAGTTCTTGCGTTATATTAAGTGCGCGCGACGCCGAGCAAAATGCACTTGAAACTTAAAATGCGTTCTTCTCAAAACTAGTTTATTCGGCACGGTCTGCAATCAAAATCATACAGTTTTTGATATTTTTTTAATGTTTTTTAGTATTCAAAATAGTTTTCTCTATAGTCTGTTGAACCGGATTTTCAATATTGTGATTAAAAAGATTTGTATAAATAATTAACGTGTGAATTAAATGTGATTCTTTTTAAACTGTAGTAAATTACCCAAAAATTTTCGAATTTAAAAAAATCCGGCTCGACAGAATACACCTACGACTTTATTTCAATAGTATTGTTTTACGATTTACAGCTCCATCAACGTTTCAATGAAAAATTATGCTGACCGTGGAACAACTTTTTTTTCGCATTGCTTCGGAAAACGTCATTATTTTACGTTGTAATTTTTCAAAAAAAAAAGTTATACAAATTCGCTTATAAATTTTAAATGCTAATAAACAATTTATAAAAGTTATTTATATTAATTTCTATTGCAATCCCTATTAAAAAAAGTTTTTGTTTTAGCGCATTTTTGGCGTTGCTGGACGTATGTACCCCCATAGTAAAATTTAAACACGATATTATCTATATTATTATACATCATCATCACCATACTATTCTGATTTATAAAGCAGTTAAATATTTTTATTTTCTCTTGTCGACGATCCCATACTCACAGATTCTGGACACGTTTGCCTTTCGTAGAGATTTTGCCTCTCTGCGTATTTTACCATTTGAACAGCAGGGAATGTTCCGAAGGCCAATTCTGAATTGTGATTTCGTCATTTTTCTACTACTGCACTGCGCATCATCGATTGAGCATTGATCTTTATTTCCTAGAGCCTTTTCTTTCTTATACAAAACAATTCACGAGAACATTCATTTTACGTACTCTCCGGATTTAAAGTGAAATTTTCCCATCGTAGGGGGTACGATATGGGGTTTTTTTAAAGAATGTGATATAAAATTTATTTGAAAGTGGCAGCGTGTTGGCAATGTCTCTGGTTTTGTGGACGTCTATAGGTGACGGTGAGTATCTGCTATTCAGTGGGTAGTCAATGTTAGTGATGATTGACGTTGTAACCTCCGAAGAATGTGATATCCCAAAGAAAATACTATCCTTCCTATAATGCTAGGAGCTTATAATGTGATCTACCGAAACAACTAATCCATCACCTTTAACGCGAACGAAACGAGATTACCCTAACGACGTTTTATTTTTTTCCATTTCAAGATGATTCGCAAAATTGTATCAGTTATTCCTATTTGAAAACACGCCATGCTACCTAATTTTCACAAGTACTTTCCGCTCTGGATTTACAATAAACGGCTTAAACCGTTTTGTATCGATACGTATAAGGATTATGAAGATCGACACGTGGTATTACCTTCGATAGGGATCGGCTGCATCGAGAGATTAAGCGCCGGCAGCTAATCGCTAGTGTTTATTTACCTTAAACCTATCGATAGAAGGCTTTATTTTAATACCTAAATATGTATACTGTTTAATCCTTGGTAGGTAAAATTTATTGATTTGCTTGCTTTTTCGAATACCCTCAAATTTGGAGAAGGTGACGATACACGCCGTGCGATGGATACGATTTTTTCCTCTTCGTGAACGGAGGAAGCCTCCGCCGCTCTACCTCGCCAAAATTGAAGGTAGGTAGGTAGTAAAATAATATTTAACTTTTGTGAATAGAGTGTTTTAGTGCGTATAGGACAAAACATTTGTAGATAAATATCAAAATAATTAAAAAAAAAATATTTCCAGAATAAATGTTTACTTAGGCTTACAGTGGCAACCGGGCTATGAGACATTTTAAACTGATATAGAAAGAACGGTAATGGAAAAATATTTTATTAATAAAATAAATATACAATTACATAAACATTATTTAACGTACATAAAATATATCTTGCATATCTTTTGAAGAAAAAATTTTACGGATGGCATTCAAAAAACTTCTTGCGAAAGTGAATATACATATTAGAGAAATTTCAAAATATATTAAACTAGGTTCTCTACTGTGCCATAAGTGCTAGTATAAGCTCTCATAATCACCACGTTTACGTTACTCTTATTAAATATTTTTTGTATGTTTATATTTTTTGTACGATTATTTTAATTATTAAGTTCTCTTCTCCCGAAGCCTGAAAAATTACATTACTTACTTATTACTTACATTTTAAAGAGAAAAATCTTAGTTTATGTAATCGGAAGTATTATAAGAACGAAAACAAAGATAAATGCAATACTTAGGTTAAAATATGAGTTTTAAATTAAGAATACATACGGATTCATTCAATCAATCCCAACACGGTTGTTATAGAAGCGGTACCTGTCAAAAATCACTTTGTCACGCCTCTGTATGTGTCGGGAATCCCGGCAACGTTCGTTAATGAAAAACCTGGCTCGATACGAGCGCGTCCTTTAATACGGCTTAATGGAAGAGGGAAATGCATGGTGATGGGAAACAAATGCCTCGGGCCAGGCGACGAGTTTTCTCGTGTGGGGCCAAAGACTACGCGGTGAAACGCAATAGAAAGTCTATAAATTTTCTGTGAAATTTTGTAATGCAAATTTCAAAACTCTTATGATTGACGAGTTTCCTCGATCCGAGGGATCGAGGAGTATGTGGGACTCCGGAGAAAATGGTTGCCATTCAACTACCCACTTAAAAATCCTCGCTGTTCTCCTGCCGCCTACCGCCTGGGCCAACAGATAAGCTTGCCCAAGATGACGCTGGCTCACCTCTTGTGAGCCGGCTCTTGTGTCAGGGTGAGCCTTTTCCCCGGTTTGCACCAAAGGTCAGGGTTACGTCCCCCGGCGCTCTTCCACGTTATTTCTGGATTAAGGGGGTTACGCGGAACAGCACACGTGTTCTCACCCTCGCGGCAACGATGCGAGTGGCGGATCCTCCTCTGAGGGGGGCAGCCGAAGGTCGTTTGACGCACTCCGACGCCGTAATCTAGAAAAAATCTCGAAACCTATTTTGACGTTATTTAATTATTTTATACAATTTCAATAATAACTTAATAATAGTGATAATTACATTGTAACTATCCTAATCTAAGGTTAAGTTACATGTCTTACGAACTCTTTGAGATAAAACCCTAATTTAAACGTATTATTAGATAAACTCCGTTCGATTTCCCTAGAAGATATCACATCACTGGTATCGTTAGTATTTATAAAAATATATTATATATTTGAATTAATTGGTAGATTATAACTGGGATCGAATATTTGTTCTTAAAATCGAAGATATAAATAAAACTAATATATTTACTTTGACTTACTAAAATTTTATATAAATATATAATTTAAGCATGGTTTTCTATGTGTCTCGATTCCATTTCTCAATAATATACCTAGTCAGGTCATAAATTCTGTCACATGTTTAATGTAAAATAATTGTAACAAGTTTATTCATTATGTAACCATTTATATACCAAAATGAACTTAACAAAACATAGATTCTTATGACATTAAAGTTTATTCAAAATGACCTCCGTGATTTTGAATACAAGCCTTCAATCTGCGCGGCCAGTCCTCTATCGCAGCACGAACGAGGTCCATGTCAATATCGGCGGCTGCCTTAATCAAGGATGTCTTGAGTGACTCCAAATTGGGATGAGGCTTTGAACACGCCTTTTCCTCCAAGTGTTGCCATATCTTGTAATCTAACGGATTCAAATCTGGACTGGAGGAGGGCCAGTCTTCGTGCCGGATGAAGTCGATTTCACGCGCCGCCAGCCAGTCTTGTGTGCTCTTCGCTCTATGAGCTGGCGCCGAATCTTGTTGGAATACCCAGTGCCTGTTATTGAACATGGTATGAGAAACAGGTTCCACAAGGTTCGTCAGGACTGTATTTTGATACACAACAGCATTCGTTTTTACACCTTTCTCACAAAAATGTACCTCTGTTAAGCCCCAATAAGAAACTCCCAACCATACCATGAGCGAGGATGGAAAATGACCTCGTTGGACACGCGGAATACGGTTGCTCGCTTCTTCACTACTGTGTGCGTACACCTTATCATTTTGTTTGTTGTAGCTCTCTTCTACGGTAAACATTTTTTCATCCGAAAAAAGAATTTCCCGATATTTTTTTCCCGCGTACCGCTTCAACAAAGCGCGGCATCTCTTCAGTCTCAGGTCCATTAGACGAGCATTCAAACGATGTCCTGTTTTTCTTCGATATGCCCGAAGCCCTAAGTCTTCATTTAACACCCTTTTCACCGTGGTTCTGCTTAACCCCATCTGAAGGGCCAACAATTTCTGCTTACGTTTGGGATTTCTTTGAATTCGTGCCTTCACAGCTTTTATCACTGCTGGAGTCCTAACAGACCGAGGGCGACCACTTCTTGACCTGTCATCTACACTAGAGTCTTCATTGTATCGTTTGAGGGTACGATAAATGAATCTTTTGGCTATATTCAAATTTTTTCAGTATGTTAAAAATTTGAATTGGCGCGTAACCGCAACGATGCAACGCAATAACTGCAACACGGTCTTCTTTAAGCGTCCACTCCATATTTAAAAAATGAGTAAAATTCTAAAAGTATACATTTTTATTTTCATGAACAATTCGAGATTCGAATTCAATAAACTTTTTTGTGGCCAGCATTCTAAAAGAAAAGTTTTTACTGTGTGACAATACTTATGACCTGACTAGGTATATTTGTATTTAATTACTAGGTTGTCAGTAAGAGTCGGTTTTCTAGCAAAAATCACTGCAGATTGCTTCATTCATAATTTTTTACAATAAATTTTCTCAGCGAAGGGACGGAGTAAGAATACTAACCCCTTTGGCTGGGGTCGGCCTGTGAAAAGGCGACGAAACTACCCTAGCCACGTGGTAGGGTCCCAAGCCCGTCTGGATCGCAACCACCTTTGATCTATAAGTATGCCGCCAAAATAACCTTGTGTTGTGTTTCAAAATTAACGACCCACATTTCAGATTTCTATGGGACAGCAGCGTATTTGCATTGCCCCATGTCACAAACATTCATAGGCGACGATACCTGCTTACTATTAAATGGGCCGTCAGCCTGGCTGCCATCCTTGAGCAACAAAAAAAAAATTATGCTTCATTTATGCAAATGTTAATATATGGAATGTTTAAGAATATTTTATCAATCCACAAAATATTCGCTAAAGTAGTGGCCCAACCCAAGCATAATATTATACCCTTGGCGCTTCTTGTAACGATCTGTGCTAGAAATATCTCTTTGTGGCAAAAAGCCTCTACTGTTTCACACCATCCCTGTCACTGGCATACAGCCTGAAAAGGAGGGGAGATGTTTCCACGTTCTTAGTTAACTATACGACCTATTAATATTTTCCCTATTGTTCTCTCTGTAAGCACTTGACATTTGTCTTCTTATTACCACAGTTGTTACATGCTGTTTATAAAGCGACTTCAATTTATCTAGTCTTTATTAGGTTTTAGTTGGTTTTCTTTTCCTTGTTTTGATCGAGATATATTGTATATATAAAAATATATTGAAATAACGAGCGAGTATAACAAATATTATATCTTTTTTTTTTTGGTGTCGGGGAAAACCTCTCTTGATGGGCTCCCCCGGCCTGGGGGGACCGAGGGATATGTGGGACTCCGGGAAAGATGTTTGGCCATCCGACTACCCACTAAAAACCCCGCTGTTCTCCTATCGCCTACGCCCGGGCCCACGGATATATGGCCAGCCGATCTCGTGGCCCGGGCTGGCGTCGGCCCGCCCTTTGTCTTGAGGCGGGCCCCTTCTAAAATGTTGGCGCCAGGGGGTCAGGATTTCGTCCCCCTGGCCCTCTCCTAACAACTCTAGGAGTTGAGGGGGGCCGCGGAACAGCACGCAGCCCTCACCCTCGCGGCAATGGTGCGGGCGGTGGATCCTCCTCCGAGGGGCCGCCCGCGGCCGCTTTTTACGGCGGTCGGAGGTCGTTATTATCTAAAACAAGTTCTACGAACCATTTGTTTGGAAAGTTTTGGTTATTGTTATAAGTTATCATTAGGCCTGCCTTTTAATACGGTTGTAAAACGCGGCCGGTGCAAAAGCGACACAAGCAGGAACTGTGTGTCATGGAGATAAATATGCGTGGCCTGACGAGGAAGAACTACGTTAGGAACTGCTGAATCCGCGGCGGCTTTCAGGTGCGTGACGTTGCAGATAAATTGCAGGAGTGTCGCATTCGCTGGTATGGCCGGTATGGTTTTATGGTAACCGACTACTGTCTAAATTTCTAGCCATGCTGCCTCCGCCAGGTCCTGGCAAGAAGGGCAGACCCAAAAAGTACTGGCTTGATGTCGTAAAAAATTATATCAGCATCCTGGTAGTATAGTAAGTCCATTAGCACGCGCTAATGCTGAACCAATCGTGCAAAGTGGAGAATAAACAGTCGGAAAGCGGATCCCGGGCACCGATGCAGAAGTATGAGATGCAATCCACGCGTGATTCATAATAAGTTCTAGACTTGTTACTGTCATACTAGGTCCGAAATTATAAAAATGTGGATAAAATTCTCATTTTTTGGCAAAAAGCAGATACTGTATATTAAATTCGAAAAATATTAATGACAGTGAAAATCCTCGGTATAGGTAGGGTTTCAAAAGTGTTTCGAGAGCACCATAGAGTTGACTCTGCTGATCATTATTAAAAGTTGATCTTGTGATGTTAGATAGCTTTGGATGACGTCGGAGTTTTAATGTATACACGATTGCGGCAACCAGTAACTAGGACTTCCTAGGCAGGGCGTAGTAAAATTAGGATGGAGTAGCCCACGTAACCATTGACTTACTTTCAAAGTTTAATCGTATAAATTAAGATATTTCTTACAACTCCCTTTATTTCAATTTAAAAATATTATATCTGAACCAGTTTTCATGACACATATTGCCACATCATTTGGTCATATGGTCTCAGCTAAAAATAAAAAAGGCACTTGTATGGGAGGAATCTTAGAAAGCAACTAATACATTATTATACTTTTTGCTAGTTTTATATTAAACTGGTTAGTTACTAATAACTATACTAGCATACTACATTATATTTAGTATAAAATAATTATTTAATTGAAAAGATGGATTGCCTAAAATATTTAAGTAATACTTTACTACAAAGACTTCGAATTTCAAATATTGAATTCCGAACAGCAACTTTCAGCTTCCGATCAGCCAGCCAATCGGTGACGATTGCCAAGATTTCAAAGACGCGACGAGCATAGCCTAAATTCGCAATTCAAACGTTCCGGATGTTGGTACGAGCTAACTACGACGGAAACATATGAAGTTGCCCTAATTTTATGTGGTCTGAAATCAGTTATCGAAAAATAATTGGTATAAAACTTATATATTAAGCTTATATAGTCATTTATATTAACGTCACACATAACTTTGATAACATGTAGGACAGCATATTAGCTGAAGGCCCACTTAATAATAAGCAGTTACTTTCTCCTATAAATATTAGCAGCACCAGAGGCACAGCTAACACGCTGCCGTCCGCGTAGACCTGGAACCTGGTTATTTATGGCTGCATATTTGGAGACCTAAAATGGTTGCCATCCAGGTGAGCTTATATGCTTGCAGCCCTACTAGCCCGCTAGGATGGTTATGTTTCTTTTTATCACAGACCCCCTCCGGCCGCAAGGCTGCGGCTGATTTGTGCTGAAAAATTGAAACTTTTTTTCCAAGATGTAACATATTTACTAACTTAAAATATTTACCCTCATAATTTATACATTGCTGCCATCTAAACGGAAGTTCAGTTATTTCTTTACGATAGAACTCTAGGGATCTAAGTTCGACAAACTGTGTGAAAGCATTTTATACTGCCTCCTGTGATTTTTTTTATCACGTGCAAAATTGTCCAAATCTCGAAAAAAATGGTAGGACGTTGGGGCAATGTCTGGCGAGGACCGTTTCTAAATGCAGCTCCTGTAGAGTTACAATGGTTTCTCGTGCAGCGTTAGGTATTGTGTTATCATGGAGCAATAATGGTGAAGATCGATTCACGAGTCGGAGCTGTTTTACTGCCAGTTTCGCCATCATTATTCAAAGTTCGGCACAGTAAACAACAGTTTTTATTACTTGGTCAGACCTGAGAAAGCTATAGTGAATAACACCATGAAGAGACCACCAAACAGTTACAATTACCTTTTTATTGGTAAGCTTTGCTGTAGGGTACTGTTGTGGCGTTTGACCTGAGGTCAACCATTGCATTTTTTGTTCAAGGTTGTCGTAAAGAATCCATTTTTCGTCACATGTCACAACTCAATCCAATATTACTTCATTTCTGTACCGATTTAACAAGACAACACAAGTTTCAACACGTATATCTTTCTGCAGATCAGTGAAATCATGAGGCATCTATTTTTAATAGTTTTTTATCTTACTCGTATTGATTTGATGCAAATGAGTCAATATTGTAGGTAGGGTAATGTTAAATCATACCGCTGATTCCTGGATAGTTTGACTCGGATCGGCTTCTACGCACGCTAGGACTCGGGTTTTTGAAGTATCCCCATCCTTTAGATGTATGCTGAATAAAAATACAATTGAAAGTCGAAAATCGAATGTCACATATTTTTTAAAACAAGGGCTCATATCGCATGATATCAAAAAAAATTCACTCGAAAATCTCAACACCATAAAAGTTTTATGTTAATTCAAATTGTCTATTACTATACGACGGCGATTTTATACTGTCATAATCATCAACCCAGCGTTATATCCCGGTTGCAAACCAAACTTTCGTTTCAGTGCCCGGGGTCCGCTTTCCGACATTTTCTACTCCACTTCGCACGGTCTTCAGCATCCTTGGTAGTGAGTCCATTGGCAAGCATACGATGTCCCGCCAGCACTTTTTTGGTCTACCCCCCTCCTGCTGGGGCCCGGCGGAGGCGGTATGGCCAGACATTTGTACTGTAGCGATTTTATACTGTAACCCCAATTATTATTTCTCCGCCTCTACACAGAGAGAACAAAAACATATATATATATATATATATATATATATATATATATATATATATATATATATATATATATATATATATATATACCTAGTCAGGTCATAAGTATTGTCACACAGTAAAAACTTTTCTTTTAGAATGCTGGCCACAAAAAAGTTTATTGAATTCGAATTTCGAATTGTTCATGAAAATAAAAATGTATATTTTTAGAATTTTACTCATTTTTAAATATGGAGTGGACGCTTAAAGAAGACCGTGTTGCAGTTATTGCGTTGCATCGTTGCGGTTACGCGCCAATTTAAATTTTTAACATACTGAAAAATTTGAATATAACCAAAAGATTCGTTTATCGTACCATCAAACGATACAATGAAGACTCTAGTGTAGATGACAGGTCAAGAAGTGGTCGCCCTCGGTCTGTTAGGACTCCAGCAGTGATAAAAGCTGTGAAGGCACGAATTCAAAGAAATCCCAAACGTAAGCAGAAACTGTTGGCCCTTCAGATGGGGTTAAGCAGAACCACGGTGAAAAGGGTGTTAAATGAAGACTTAGGGCTTCGGGCATATCGAAGAAAAACAGGACATCGTTTGAATGCTCGTCTAATGGACCTGAGACTGAAGAGATGCCGCGCTTTGTTGAAGCGGTACGCGGGAAAAAAATATCGGGAAATTCTTTTTTCGGATGAAAAAATGTTTACCGTAGAAGAGAGCTACAACAAACAAAATGATAAGGTGTACGCACACAGTAGTGAAGAAGCGAGCAACCGTATTCCGCGTGTCCAACGAGGTCATTTTCCATCCTCGCTCATGGTATGGTTGGGAGTTTCTTATTGGGGCTTAACAGAGGTACATTTTTGTGAGAAAGGTGTAAAAACGAATGCTGTTGTGTATCAAAATACAGTCCTGACGAACCTTGTGGAACCTGTTTCTCATACCATGTTCAATAACAGGCACTGGGTATTCCAACAAGATTCGGCGCCAGCTCATAGAGCGAAGAGCACACAAGACTGGCTGGCGGCGCGTGAAATCGACTTCATCCGGCACGAAGACTGGCCCTCCTCCAGTCCAGATTTGAATCCGTTAGATTACAAGATATGGCAACACTTGGAGGAAAAGGCGTGCTCAAAGCCTCATCCCAATTTGGAGTCACTCAAGACATCCTTGATTAAGGCAGCCGCCGATATTGACATGGACCTCGTTCGTGCTGCGATAGACGACTGGCCGCGCAGATTGAAGGCTTGTATTCAAAATCACGGAGGTCATTTTGAATAAACTTTAATGTCATAAGAATCTATGTTTTGTTAAGTTCATTTTGGTATATGAATGGTTACATAATGAATAAACTTGTTACAATTATTTTACATTAAACATGTGACAGAATTTATGACCTGACTAGGTATATATATATATATATATATATATATATATATATATATATATATATATATATATATATATATATATATATATATATATATATATATATATATATATATATATACATATACATATACAACTTAATGTAATTTTTTTAGATTTTAGGGATCACTGTCAAAATAAAACTAGGTAAAACCGCTTATTTTTGATACAGTGCTAACCAACATTAGCGGATTAAAACTAGTGCCCTAAAAAGATCTAAAAGCTAGAAAGTTCTTCTAAACATAAAGCCTACTTAAACTTTAACTACCTAAGCTACTTAAATTAAAACAAGCAAAACAACATTAAAATTACACGAAAATTAGAGTACTTTTGAAAGTTGTAGTGCCTAAGACACCTAAAATTTTCTGCTAATATATTTAGATTACAGTACATTAGGTAAGCAGTATTATCGCCACCATCTTAAATATTTTTTAATTTACTGTCAATAGTCTTTTACATGATGGATGAATGGCAACAGGTCTCAGGAACAATTTGCGACCCTCGTGGGTGTTCAGGCCTAAAGTTGAAATATATAAGACCGTAGTAATAAGACCTGTCATATTTTATGGATCGGAATTCTGAACCGCAAAGGGGAAGAATGGAATTGCATGCAGCAGAGATGAGAATGTTAAGATGGATGAGTTCAGTCACAAAAATGGATAAAATTAAAAATGAATATATCAGGGAAAGTTTGAAAATAGCGTCAGTGATTGAAAAGCTGCAAAGTAATAGGCTAGCCTGGTATGGTCATATAGTGCGAAGAGAAAAGTCACATAACAAGGAAAATTCTAGACATGAAACTGGATGGATGCAAATAGGTAGGCCAGAGAAAAGATTGATGGAGATGATATAGCAAAAAATGTGTAATGTTCAGATGACGACTAATAGAGGAGAGTGGAAGAAGAGGACATTTTGTGCCGACTCCACATAACTGGGATAAGGACAGGAATACGAAGTCTTTTAAATAATTTTTACTGTAATAATATATACAATGAGAGGTTTGTAAGACAAGAAAATATGGATGTGTTTTTTTTTATTGCTGAGGAATAGCAGACAGACTGATCCACTTAATAGTTAGCAGTTATCGTAGCCTATGGATGTTTGCAACATCAGGGTCCCGCGAGCACACTTCTGTCCCAAGACTTAAAAGATTTAGAAGCTAATGATCGAATTTTTTAATTTTTTCTTTCTTGATTG
The DNA here is from genome assembly GCA_963693495.1 of Malacosoma neustria. NCBI lineage: Eukaryota > Metazoa > Arthropoda > Insecta > Lepidoptera > Lasiocampidae > Malacosoma > Malacosoma neustria. The sequence continues at coordinate 15,938,966 of OY856388.1, forward strand.
ATATTTTAAGGATGTTAGCAATTGATACGAGTATTGATGAAGATTCATCAAAGTGGTAATTCTTCCTGTCTTATAATATATTGATAAACAATTCTAATTAAACATTTCAATATTTGCATGAAGGTTTTTTAAAATCTTTCCTTCTGGTTTTGTAAACGACTGGTTTAGCGCGTGGGATGGATATTATTGTTGTAACATGTCAACATTCGACCTCCTTGATGACCATATTTTACGCCGTAGGCAATAGGCTATATTTACTCGTATTTTTATTATTAGTTACGCCAACTCAATTTGTACAGTCTTATCTAGATCTGCGAACTCCATCGTACATCACTAAATGGTGCTAGACGACCGCCGAATGAAAGTGAGAGAGATATCACAGGTTATAAACTTGTCAAAAGAACGTGTTTGTCACATATTAAATCAACATTTCGACATGAGAAAGTTATCCGCACGTTAGGTGCTGCGTTTGCTCACATTAGACCAAAAAACGTGTTCAAATGAACATTTCCATCGCTCTGTTGGCGCAGTTTAGGCGCAACAAATCCGAGTTTTGGTGCCGATTAATTACTGTAGATGAAACTTGGATACACCATTATACTCCCGAAACAAAAATACAATCCAAACAGTGGACTGCAAAGGGGGAACCGCCTCCAAAACAAGCAAAAACTGTTTTTCGGCTGTAAAAGTGATGGCGACTGCTTTTTGGGATAGTCATGAAGTTATTTTAATCAATTGTTTTCAAAAAGGAAAAACCATTATAGGAGCATACTACGCATCATTACTTGACAAGCTGTAGGCAGAACTTGCGGAAAAACGGCCACATTTGAAGAAAAAGAAAATCGTGTTTCACCAAGACAACGTACTGTCTCACACCTCAGCAATTACCATAGCGAAAATCCACGAACTACTGTTTGAACTGCTTGACCATCCACCTTACTCACCAGATCTAGCCACAAGCAATTTCTTTTTGTTCCCTTATCTAAACATTGCGCTCGGAGGACAGAGATTTTCGTCAAATGAATAGGCAATCACTTTCGTCAACAATTATTTTGTAGAGAAAACACCGAGTACTATTTGGACGGGTTACAGGGATGGGAGCATCGCTGGGATAAGTGTGTAGAGTTACAAGGAGACTATGTTGAAAAATAAAAAATAGAAATCTGAAAAAACGTCTTGTATCTTTGTTAGGTCGGAAACTTTTCACACCACCCATAGACCACCATATAAGGGGACTGCAGAAATACCAAAATGTTTATAATATTATTGTCAGAATTACATTTATCATGGTCTATCTTCAAATAGCTTTGTAATGATAATTAATGTCGATAAAAAATGTTTAATGTTTTATACAATTTTCTTGTTTGATAAAATACGATAAATTCATTTACTGTGTCTACACTAAATTATAAACATTTTAAGAGCAGCGTAAACCTTGTTTTCCAAAACAAGACAAGTCATAAATCGCGCTGACAAAAATTTCGCGACGAAATCGGTCTCGCTGGGCTCTTAGCAATCTTCACTTACTTGATGAAAAAGTTGGTTTCCATTTAGCTATAAGCCTGTAAGATAGTACCATAAAAGACAGAGAACACAGAAATAATAACTCAAGTTTTGTGTTCTTTGGTAACGCATGCGAACATATTGCTTCGTCTTCAATTGTTCGTAAGAAGCAGTGGACATATTTCAAAATATTTGGCTCCATATTTCCATTCTTTGTACCTATAATAATGTATGAGGCATTGATGCAAGTTTTTGAAGTCATAACTTCTTATGGAAGGGTAAACCGCTTCGTTACGTAACCCGTTACGGCGCCAGTCTGTCTGGCTTCCCTTCCTCTTATGCATACGGCAGCGATAGGCTCCTTCTCTCTCAATCTAACCCACATCGCTAGATCTATTCGAATTGAGACTTTATTACAATGAAATACAGTTGAGTTTCCTTTTCTTTATAAAGAATCTACATTAGGGAATAGTTTAATTTAATAAAAATTTGAAACTGTTTTTGGGAAAAATTGGAAATTCGTAAACTTTTTTTAATTTTGAATTATTTTTGGTTTTATTAATAAATAACCTGTCCTTACATTATCATATTAATATACATAAAATTTAAGTAATAACCTAAGCTTTTCTTAACCTACACAATTTCAATATTAAATAGTTCAACTTAGATTAGTTTAAGTTATCACTTCTGTTGGGTGTCCTGAGGCGCACACGTTTTTTTTTCTTTTAAGATTGAATAAATTAGACCTCTCTCAATTTTATAAAAGTCTGAAAGAGAGTCACTCACATATTCGATACAACTAGAACCGCAAAATTTATAATGATCCCTCATGTTTCCATTGGCACATATGCACAGGTTGTTAGTCTATCTAGAATTATTAATACGTGGTAATCATTTCGCCATTTTTTCCACCTATCAGCTCCGTTGGACATCGATCTAACGACAGATATGACCAACTACTCTGTTTAGATTTGAGCCTGCCAGTTCAGTTTTTTCGTTGGGCTGGAAAGAGGCCTAACACCTCCATAAGCCAAGTAAACTACTGCTCTTGCGTGAGACAGGAGTAGGTATAGAAATGAAGTACGTACATGAATTTTATTTCTGTTCTTTAAATCTTTTGTGATTTCGTTGTAAGCCTGTAAGATAGCACTTTAAGGACTTTGCGTAAAAGAAGCTGACTCATGATCCTTTAACATATGACTTACAAAAATAAACCATATGACTCAGCAACATGGTTTAAAACTGAATGCATTAATGCATCGACTTAAAACTGCTACGCATATTATAAAACTGTTTGAACGCATTTATTATTCGGATTCAAAAATGAGCTTCAACTTTAACGGTTAAAACACAAAGTGCATAGTTTTGGGATATGTTTTAATGGTAATATTAGGATTTGGCTTTATATGTTTAGGAGTATCTAAAGCTTTTTGGCAAACAAAATATTAAAATTTTGATTTTTTAATATACATACATACATACATATAATCACGCCTCTTTCCCGTAGGAGTAGGCAGAGACCACTTCTTTTCGCTTGCTACGATCCTTACATACTTGTTTCGCTTCGTCCACTTTCATTAATCCCTTCATAAATGCCCTTCGGTTTAGGGTACTCTTGACCTGGCCTTTTTTCAAGACGTCTCTGATCTGGTCTCAAAACGTCCACCTAGGTCTACCCCTTCCAACACTTCCATTCACACTCGCCTTATACACTTTTTTCGTCAATTGTTTTTCATTCATTCTCTCAACATGGCCAAACCATCTCAGCATACCTTTCTCAATTTTTGTCACTACATCTTCTTTCAGAAATTGTAAATTTTAAACAAAAACAAAATTATTTTTGAGTTTTGACTAAACTTTTAACAGACTGTTAGATCTTTTTACTTGTATATTCTTAAAGAGACTTAGATATCCCGTATACTATATAGAAAATCGTATTGTTATGTTAGCTAAAGAAAAACATTCTGAATAAAAAAACACGGTACCGAAGTATGTAATTATTACACGCCTCTGACATGCGCCTTTTTATCCGTGCAAGGGCGGAGTAAATATACTATCCTTTGCGGCCGGAGTCGGACTGTCGTAAAAGGCGACAAAACAAGTGTTCAGCAATAAAAAAGTATAGTGTTTATCAAAATTTTATGAGACAAAATGGATACATACACTCAGTTCATCTATATATATATACCTATATATATATATATATATATATATATATATATATATATATATATATATATATATATATATATATATATATATATATATATATACATATATATATATATATATATATATATATATATATATATAATTTCCACGTATATAGTCACTCATCATGATATCTCTGGAACCATTAGAACTAAAAACTTGAAATTTGGTAGGAATATTTTTTTCACCGAGTAGAGGTCAGCTAAGAACGGATTTTACGAAATTCCACCCCCAAGAGGGGTTGCGGGGGCGGTAATTATTTATATGGCAGAACAACGTTTTCCGGGTCAGCTAGTAATCTATATATTGGAACGAAGTTCCTTATCGCGCGTTGTGAAAGGGGGCTAGACGAAAAAAATTCTCACGAAAAGTTGTAACGACACTTTTTGCTATAGTAAGCTATTATAAGCTGTGCGGCGTGCGCATGTTTCTCTGTCTGTCTCTCTCTCTCTCTCTCTTATAGAAAGCAAGCCAGATATTTTCATTTCTATTTCGCATTGAACAGTGTGGTGTCGCGACGATTATTTTTGTTGAGTGTATACAGGTTTTTTGTACATAATAAATAATAAAAAATAATAATAATGAATCCTGACAGTGTTTCTGCACAAGTTCCGGATATTGCTGATGGAGTTAGGTTAGTTACTGATAAAGTTTATATTACATTATATTTGTTAATAATAAAAAATATATTATTATAACTTAAAAAAATAAAATTTTATTACAATTCCTTTTTTATAAAAAGCTCCTCCACGTAAGGCTTTAGGTGGCTGGGGTTTTGGTCGGTATATCGTTGCGGTCACCACAGTTTTAAAAAAGCGAAACCGACATAACCACGCCGACTTCCCCCGGATTCCAGGGTGGTACTGGAATACATTTGTTCGGGATACAAAGATGATTAGACCTCTATTTTAGGTATTTATGTGAAGTTATTTCTTTCTATCTGTGCAGGGGCGGAGAATAATACGGCCGGGCTCGGCCTATCGTAAAAGGCGACAAAACAACCCTGGATGGCGACCACCTTTGCTCTTAAGTATGCCGCCATAATAACTTCATGTTGTGTTCCGGCAATAACGACCCAAGTTCCTGAACCCTTATGGGGCAGCAGCGTGTTCGCGATGCCACTGGCATTGAAAACGCCTATACGCAACGGTAACTGCTAAATCATAAGTGGGCCGTCAGGCTGTATTCTGTCCTACAGCAATTAAAAAATATTTTCATATGAAAAACATAGTGCCAGGAATGGTCCTCGGACTTTAAAATATTTTAAATGGAACCGAGACTAACCACTTGGCTAGGTCCATAGACATACCCAAGTGTTTCTTAATGGATATAATAAAATAGTGACCACCTTATAGATTGACCGTGAGAAACATTTATAAGATCAATCTTCGCTCCAAATACGGCACCACTTTTTATTCAGTCCCTGATCATTAATATAAGTCCAGCCCTGTCGATTGGGGTCCGGACGCCGAAGACAGATATAGCCGATCCGTCCAACCTGTTGGCGCTTACATTTGTCTTGACGGATCCATTCTTCTAGGCACTTTATTCGGGCCAAGAGCTCTATTTTTTCTTCGAGGACAGTAGAGGTTGTGTTTCCGTTTGACATGTTTTTCAATTGCAGATTAACACGCTGTGCCGCTAAATATATATATATATATATATATATATATATATATATATATATATATATATATATATATATATATATATATATATATATATATATATATATATATATATATATATATATTTTTTTTTTTTCATCCAATGCAATGGCAGTTGGAATGCGTAGCAGTCCTTATAGGCCCGACATTAACATAAAGTGTACAAATTAGCTTCCGCCGTTTAACAAAAGACTTGACCAGTAGGATACGTTGAAATTATCAGATGTAAAACGTAATTATAGTAAGTTAGTCACCTAGTAATGATATAAGCTTAAATATTAGTGACTCCATAACAGCATCAAATAGTATTTCACATCCGAAAATTCAAATATTGTGCCAAATGACCGTCATTTGCGGAATTTCGATTTACCTCATTAATTTATTGTCCTGGGTGGTATCAAATGTTTAAAAACAGTGAATTTGACGTGGAAGACAAAAAGCAATGAAAAGTTGAAAGTATACGGAAATGAAGAATTGGAAACGTTAATAGAGGAACACACGTCCCTAGAACTTGCTCTTACATTAGAAGTGAATCAACGAGGAATTTCATATCGTTTAAAAACATTGGGATTGAATGTAAATGCAAAAAAAAATGGATTCCATAAAAACTAAAGCGGAGAGAATTAATACGCCAATTATGCATGTGTGAAATGCTATTCGCCAGGCATAAAAAGAGCTTTTTTTCACTATGATAACACAAAGACGAAAAAAACATCGGGATCACCTGATCATGATTCAACATCAATAGTTAAACCGAATATTACTGAAACAAACTCATATTGTGTGTTTGGTGGGATTAACCTATGTCGTGAATTATGACTTGCTTAAACAGAGCGAAACTTTCTTCATTCTTATGTAATATTCTATATCATTCTCTACCGAACACAAGAAATGATATATATGTCCAATGAGAGTAGAGTAAGAATACTAATTGGCCGGGGTTGGCCTGTCATAGAAGGCGACAGCCTAACTAGGTTGTAGGAACCCAAGCCCATCTAGATGAAAACCTCCCTAATTTATAACTGTATCACCATGACAACCTTGTGTTTTGTTCCGGCTTGAGGGAACCAGGTTTTCCAGTCGTTGATGACCAGCTCAAAGAATTTTTTTACCTTTAAAATGTGTACGTGTGAAGTGCAGTGGATTTCACGATACACTGGTGTACAGTTTGATTGGATATTAACAACACATTATTTATGCATAAGTCATCATGTTGTAAAGAAACAAATAATTGAAACTCAATTTTATGATGGAAGTTAAGCAGTATATTAAAATATCACCGATAGATGCCCGAGCCTTCAAAAAGCCGTATATCCATAAACCTGGAAAGTGTTTCGATGTCCTCAAAGGTTTTATTTTCTTCGGTTTATTGCATATTTTTATGTGAAGTACGAATTACGTGTGTGTTGATACACATGTCAGTTTATGCGTCGCAGGGGGGCCGTAAACTGTCGGCATTTCTAATCGTAATATTTTCAACGCGTCGTTGAGTTTGTGACGGGATGTTTTACATATAACTTATTTTAAATGGTTTTTATCACAGTCTGTAGATTTATGTTCAAAAGTTAGTTCATAATTTTTAAATTACGAACTGACATTTAGTCTTAAATAATTTGATGACCTTCGTGGCGTAATGGCTAGCGCACTTCAACACGCTTGCGGACATCACGGGCTAGATTCCTGTTTCGCGTCTCGGTATTTTTTTTATTGCTGTAGGACAGCAGACAGGCCGGCCCGCTTAGAAATTAGCAGTTACCGTCGCCTATCTGCTGTCCCATAAGTCATTTATCAAAAGCGAGTGTTTGTAGTGAATGTCCACCCGTTTCCGTGTTTTTTTTTTATTGTTGTGGGACAGTAGACAGGTTGACGGCCCGCTTAGAATTAGCAGTTACCGTCGCCTATGGGTGTTTGCAAAACCAGTGGTATCGCGAACATGCTGCTGTCCTATAAGGGTACAGGAACTTGGGTCACTAATACCGGAACACAACACAAGGTTATTATGGTGGCATACTTAAGACTAAAGGTGGTCGCCATTTAGTTAGGATTTTTTTGTTTACTTTTCGACAGGTTGTCGAGGTTTACTTACTCCGCCCTTGCATAGAAAAGCCTAATACAAAGTTCCTAATTATACTGTTAAGTGACGATGAATGAGTTCAGAAAAGTTCTTATAGTAACATTTAAATCCTAATTATCTATACAATGTTGTTTACATCGATACGGCTCGATTATATTAAAAAAAAATTTGGTGAGGAATATTTCGGTTATCCGCTGACAGGAGTAATAAATGCATACCTTTTATTAGGGATATCCATGATCGGGCAAAATGGAGAAAAACTCATTCAAACTCAAAAAATTATAAAATACTTTGATAGCCGAAGTCAGTTATTTAAATTTTTTTCTCTGTCTCGATTTAAACAAGATGTTTAGATACCTGGTAGCTTGTCGTATCACACTCAGATACGACGATGTCATGTACCATTTAGGTAGTTTTTTCTCACAATGTGCATATTATTATAATGTACCGACAGTGTAAAAAATATCGCGAGGAAAACTGCATTTAACTAAACTAAACTCACCCATTCGCATGGGACAAGCATAGCGGGTATATTGTTCGTATCCCATTAGTAGCTTGCATTGGATTTTAAAATAATAAGGTTATATGCATGACTACGTATTGAATAGAGATATTTTGAGTGACAAAAATTATCTTCTTCTAAATTATTAAAAAATATAAAATAAATTAAATTTTCTGAGTGCAGAAGTGGAGTAAGTAAAATTGGGTTACTAGGGTTATAGCTACGTAGTAGGGCCTCAAGCCCGTTTAGATGGGAACCACACTTGGTCTATAAACATGCCGCCATACTAAACTTGTGTTGTGTTCCGGCATTAGTGACTCAGGTTCTTGTGCCCCTATGGGACAGTAGCGTGTTCTCGGTGTCCCTTGGGTCGAAAACATCACATGTACAAACCCTTACAATTCATTAAATTAAATATGCAGTTTAAATATGCTAAACTTGTTTAACTTTGCTGCTAATAGCGGTTAATTTAAGCTCTTTGGTTACATTAATGACAAACAGCCGCTAGCCAAAATATTTGCTCGTGAATATTTACTATAAATAAAGCCCAATTAAGGACGATAATTAAAATCAGTTTAAATGTGATTAAATTTATTGCTACGGTATTTTCAATCAGTAAAATATAATTTTTGTTATAGATTACATGTGTAACATGTATGTTAAAATAATGAAATTTTTAGAACATGTATACATGTTACGAGTAACATAATGATAATTATGGAATATACATTAAACGATAAAAGTAAAGAAAGGGGTCGACACAATATGGTCTTTTTCTTCCATTTTATTCTATTCTGGCATTATTCAACTGTCATTTCACAAATCCACATATTATCATGCTTCACATATTCTTTCCATCGCTTTTTAGGACTTCTGCCCTTGTACTCGTCTATTTTCAGATTCTACATAATTCTAGCAGTGTAGTCAAACTCCATCCTCATTATACGCCCGTACCAATATATACCGTACAAATATATTGATATTTCCTCTCAATTTATCAATTATTGGTGCAACTTGAGATGATGAGATCCTCTCATATACTCGTTTCTCACCTTATCCATTCTTGTTACTTCACACATCCATCTCAACATCCTTAGCTGAATGGGGACGCCTCGGGTCTTCGACTTTAGTGACCCATTCAGCACCGTATAACATGGCTGGTCTTATGATAAATTTATAAATCTGCCCTTTTAATTTAAGTGGCGTAAATTTATCACAAGTTACACCAGTTAATTGTCTCTATTTCAGTCATCCCACATTTATTCTTGTTCTAAGATATTTCCCTATTTCTCCATCACTCTGCAGTAAGGAATCAAGGTATCTGAATTCGGAACTAATTAGTTAAAGTTAAAGTAAGCAGCAGGACGTTTGTGTTACGGGTATTAGATAATTGATATACTACTTTAAATATTTTCTTCTTTTTTTAATTAAATAAAAAGCGAAGGAATATGCAACAGAGAAATATGACAGAAAAATAATATTGGCTTTACAAACAGATTTTAAATCGCGTTTCGAGTAACCAAATCTCCGCCTAAATGCAACGCGGCCGAAGCCGCATGCAAAATCTAATAATAAATAAATAAAATCAAAACCGCAGACATTTCCGTGGTGACGTACAAATAGAGAAAATTGCAAAACCCAACCGTGAAGACGTATTGACTAGTGTTGGATGACTTTCGTTCTTGTGACGAATTCTGTTAGTGTTCTTGAATCATTTAACTTACAGGCACACTAATTTTTATTATTATATTTTTTCCTGTTAACTGATGACTACTAAACTTTTGATGACGTCTGGTTAATTCCAATTATTATCCTAAGGTAAGAAGATTTTAGGATTAGGATTAACTTAAGGAAATCTTAACCAGACGAATTTTGAAAACGGATACAATTTTATTAGGTCAAAGAATTTGTGTAAAACTCTTAGTGTTTATAATTCACATAAATAGCAGTTTTTTTGTTTTGCTGTTATATTATAAAAGCCATATTCTAATTTTTTATTTTAAATTGAAATATTATAGAATGCACTAATCTTTTTTTTATTAAATTTAAATAAATAAATATATATACCGCTACAATTCATTTACCGCTTTCTAGTCCCAATACAAGTAACAGAGCACAATTATGGGTACTGTACAATTGATATACTAATTTAATATTATAGTAAGTAAATATACATTATACATAAACACCAAAACTCGTGACGAATCGAAATCTAATTATATGTTCAACATTCAAATTTATTTTTTTCTGAAATATTTCGAGTCCAGAAATTCGTTTCACATCTCTAGTTACGACGAACAATAAATTGCGCTAGACTGCACTCCGATCCCCTTTATATAGTACATTTAATATTGACTTGAAAAATATGCACGGAATAGGCTTTTATTTTGTTAAGTTGACACATTTCGAAATATTGAAGCATTCTATAAATGTCCTATCTACGAGTGTGTACTGGCAGATTTTTAAAGATATAGTCTACTTAATTATACATATATAAATCATTGTTTTATAAATCGTAATGCAATTGGGTAGTTCGTTACTTAACCTAACATTTTTACGAAGGAGTTACTAAAATATTACTGCAACTACTATTTATAGTGTACCATAACACCGAGAATGGATTTTGAGAAAACATGAGGAACGAATCAGTAAACAATGTAGCTGCTATGATACTCGTATTCAACGTAGAGATCGCATATCTATAAAGATGTCTGCAAGTGACTGATAGATTAATAATATAAAGTTATTACATTAAAAACTTTTGGTCCTGTTTATTTTCTCCACAATCAACTCCAACTTAGTCTTTGACATCCCTAAAAGTCCATTGGTACGCAAATTACAACTTAAGGAGTCTGCCCACTACACCGTTCCATACCATGACCGTGCTAGGAACGTGCCAGGCAAAAAAATATTTGTATTAAAAAGTATGTGATTATGCCCACTAGACCGTTCGGTAACCGACCTGCACGTTTGGTTTGTGTCTGATACGGTCCTAGCACGGTCATGGTATGGAACGGTGTAGTGGGCAGACTCCTTTATGACTACAAGCAAGCAATGTTTGGGACTGTCCATTTTGCTAGTGCCCGTAGACTATAATACTGTTTGGAATAGATTGTTATGAATATAGTTATTTATGGATTTTTTGGGGTTTCAAATTTGGAATCGATATATACAATTTGGCGGAGTAAGAATACTAACCTCTGCGGCTGGGGTCAGCCTGTCGTAAAAGGTGACAAAACATTCCACCCTAACTACCTGGTAGGGCCCCAAGCCCGTCTGGATAGCGACTACCCTTGGTCTTGAGAATGCCGCCATAATAACCTTGTGTTCAGTTCTGGCATTCGTGACCGAGATTCCTGTACCAGTATGGGAAAACAAAGTGTTCACGGCGCCTCTAGCGTTAAAAACATCCATAGGTGAAGGTTACTTACTGTTAACTGCGTGTTGTTTAGCCGCAGTGTTGCCGCTTAGGAAAAAAAAAGTCGCCAGACCTCAATGAAAATGTCCCTAGATATTAGGAAAAAAGTACTCAAAAAAATCCCTAGAAATCGCTAAATATTTTTTTTTTATTATCTAATTTATTTAGGGGCTTTTTATAAGAATATAATGTCAGCCCCATTTTATCCTAATTACATATTACAAAAAAATTCTAATTTCTAAATCTTAAAATTATTATAAATGAAAACAGCGGCAGCAGAGAGCGGCCTCGAAAGGATGCTCTGGAAAACGACCACTTCCCACAAGTTGACTCGCAGAGATCGTACTAGTCGCTCCCTACTGTCTTTCGTTCGGACACATTCCATCAAGAAATGGTGTACATCATCAATTTTTCCACAGTTTGTGCAATAAGGACTATTGCTCCTGCCCACCAGGTGATAAAATTTATTTAGTGGAATGTGTCCGGAGCGCAATCTATGAGCTATTACACATATTCTTCTATCAACCTCACTATTGGCAAACCAGCGGATACGAGGAGGCTCGCTTTGTAAAGTTTTATACCAGATGCCTTTTTCTCTAGATATTACGTTAAAATACTCTTTCCATTCTTTATAGTATTCTTCTTTGTATTTCACTAAAACTTCAAAACTATTTGCTTCAATTAACAACTCCGAACCTTCAGAAATAGCTTCAATTTTAAAAATATAGTCTAATTAAAAGCAACTCTGTCATTTAAATTTGCGAATATTTCACTGTGACAAAACGAACAAAAAGCTTTAGTTGGATCAGTCATAACAGGTTTCAACCACATTTTAAACTCTTCTTGTTGTTCCCATTCTGGTCTATACTTTTGAGCAAATGTCTTCTTTTATAAAGGAATTTCCATATCCATAATATGATTTTGATAATAATGACGACAATACACACATAGACACTATATAAAACCGGTTTGTTCTGCGAAAAAGTAACAAATAACTTAGAAACCGGGCATTCCTTCCTTTGAAAAAACGGGATGATGAATGAATGAGAAAGAAATAGCTATAGCTGTACATCTTTTGATAGAGTGAGACGCATAAAACCGATCGAACAAAAAAATATCGAAAAGTCGCTAGATGTCGCTAAATTTATTTTTGTCGCTAGATGGAAAAAAAATGTCGCTAGACACATCCAAAATCCGCTAAATCTAGCGACAAAGTCGCTAAAACGGCAACACTGTTTAGCCGTCTGCCTTTCTACTGTTCCTCAAAAATAAAACATTATACGACGAAATTAGATATGTCTTTAGTATGTCGGATAAATATTGTTTATTCGATCGAATGTGTAGTTAAAACGCAACTTCTATCTACATATGTAGATGTAATTCTTTATCATAAGTATTCATTTGATTTTAAATTATTATAAATTAAAATTTTACTCGTATAAATATATGAATTATACCTTTACTACGAGTATATATCGTCGTGATCGTAGAATAACGTCGGATTTGAAAAAAATCCAAAATTCACTTTTTACCATATTTGGATACTACATTGTCTAAATATTATTTGCTACATTAAAAAAATTACATGTATTTTAGATTTCAAATTAAGCAGTCGGTAAAGTGACGGGTATGATAGAATCTCATAGTAAAATGACGCTTGTGTATTTTTAAAATGGCTGTCCTGTAAAGTTTAATATATGTCAGATCCGTCACTATTTTACGACTACGACGATATTATTACCAAATTGATTTTTTCATCATCCCGGTTGCAACCCAAAGTTCCACTTCATTGCTCATTGTCAGCTTTCCGACTTTTTCTTTTCCACTTATCAGGTTCTTTGGCATCTCTGGTAGTGAGTCCATTGTCATGCATATCACACTTTATGATGTCAAGTCAGCATCTTTTGGGTCTACCTCTGGGACGGGGCTCAGTCGTTGCGGCATGGCTATATATTTGTTCTCCATGTAACTAGTCGGTTACCTTAAAACACTGTCAGCAATGCTTAACTTGATATTGAAATCGGTGTTATAAGACAAATGAAATAAAGATCGCCAGGTATTTGACCTGATCCGTATACTCGACCGTGTGTCAGGTGTCTGTAGGGTTTCAAGACAAATATTAGGGCTTCGCTTACTTCCCAGAAAGCCAAATTTTACTGCATGAAATAGCAATAGTATTATTAAAAGTGTTTATTTTCTGATATGGAGGCTATAATATATCCAGGCACTCATTCAGCGTTATTCGCATGATTAGTGGGAAATAAATCACAAATTAGTGTTCACTTGGACATTTAATAACGGAATGACAAAAAATATATACAAGTACCCTGTGTTACTTGTCATGAATAATAATATTATTAAAATGTAGGTAGGTAACATTACAGACGGTGTCTGACAGTATGTCCATATACAAATCAAACTTACTCATCTCTTTTTTGTGCTGACCATGTTCTTGAGAACAATAATAGATACTGACAATGCAAATCATTTTTTCCAGCAGCCCTTCGCTTCGTCAGATCGATCTCATTAAAGCAGAGTAAATTATGTTCACGAAAAAGCGTAATATGCTCTCTGCCTTATATAGAACGCGCAGCGTTTTCTTAAGGGAAAATTCTGATTGAGATCCGAACTTTGAGAGGTTGACAAACATTCCTTGAACCATTGAAGCGTATAATTCTGGATTGATTAGTTTGTTACGTTATATGAGTTTCATTTTGTTTTGAATATTCATTGCATTACTCTGAAAATTGTTGATGGAATGTTAATAAGATTTGTTCAAAAACGAAACGTGTTTGTACATTTTGTTTAATGAACTCTATTCTTCAGCTTAATCTTCATGGAAGCGTCTGAGGTGGCTTTGTGATTGATTTTGTTCATTTTTCCTAGAAGGAAGTTTAGTCTTATAATGATAGGAAGACATTTTGGAACCCAAGTGAGTATGTGGAGTAGCGTCAAAGAGCTAATCTTCTGCGTTTCCTTGGGTATATTAGTCTATGTCAGCGTCCTTTCACGACGCTTGTTTTCTTAATAAAAGAGCTCCAAGAACGGACGTGGACAACTTTTTTTTAATAAGAGGTGGCTGTGTTTTAACTTCCGTCTAGAAGAAAATTGAACGATAGCCGTTCGTAGTTGTTTGTATACTAACGAAACGATTAACGCATTATTAGTCTTTAAGGCTCCACAGGTAGGGTATGGGATAGCACTATTTTTAGCCAGGACGGTACCATCAGAAATACTCTTTGAGGGTAATTGTCTAGCGAAACATTTTTTTGGCATTGATATTGTGATCTAGTATCTAAGAAATATGATTGTAGAGCCATATAATAACTAGTTGACTCAGAAAACGTTATTCTGCCATATACAATAAAAAAAATTGCAATGGATCGAATAGTGAATCATTAAGGAATCCACTTGAACATTCACAATTTTTTTATCAGAATCAATTCACCCGTTTAGGAGAGACGCACAGAGGAATTATATATACTGCATAAAGGTATTTAAAAAAATTTAATAACATATCCCCTCAGTTTTTTTTTTTTTTTTAATTTATTTATCAAATTCACAGTTATTACATTGGCTTAATAAAATAATAGCACAAAAAACCACTAAGGTTTGTACAATGCCATCGAAACTTAAGTCTACGCACGTTCAAATGACTGAGTAAATTTAGATTACAATTTCTCTAAAAAGTATCTTTTAAGTGAGGCTTTAATATTTTTTTGGGTTATATTATCTCTTATATTTGTTGGTAAATCGTTTAATAATCTTGGAACTAAGTAGGTAGTTGTGCGCTTGCCGTACATATTATTAGTTGATTTAGATTATATTAGTATATTACTTTACAAATCTTATTTCATGTTTTTTTCAACTGACTAGGATTTATCATAATTCGAAGGGTTGGTAATGATACTGATGAAACTCTTCTACACTCGTGTATAAATACATACAACAATGCTACCTTTTGTGCATAAATGTAACCTCATTTTGAACCGGATGAGCAGGGACTTGTCTTGCCAAGGGGCTATTATGCTACTTAAGCGCCACAGGATTTGCCGATGAGCTGTATAACGGACCGCGTTACTCATGACGGTTATTAAAGCCGAACAGGCGGGTTACATCAATGATTTCCGAATGCAGGTATATCAAAATTTTTTATTGCTGTAGAACAGCAGACATGCTGACTGCCCGCTTAGAATTTAGCAGTTAGCGTGGCACGATAGTAGCGAACACGCTGCTGTCCCATAAGGGTACAAGAACTTGGGCCACTAATGCCGGAACACAACACAAAGTTATTATGGCGGCATACTTAAGAGCAAAGGTGGTCGCTATGCATACGGGCTTGGGGCCCTAACACTCCGGCCGCAGAGGTCATTATTCTTTCTCCACCCCTGCAAGGGTAGTTAGAAATATATTATATACGTAAAATAAAGTGATAATTATACTATAATGTACACGTTAAGCGAGAAAAACTGCCTAAGCGATGCGTTCTATGATGATTTCTCCCGAACGGTGACCTCTAATTTAGAGAATATGGTACCACTTAGCTACCACGTACCAGCATTTAAGGAAGAAATGCACAAATCTTATCATTATCGTTTGAGAAGTAACACCTGGTAAGATCTTCATCACGATCCACATTATTATAATGATTAAATGAAAATTTCAACTATCCCAAGAGAAAAATTATATTTATAAATTTTATTATATTTTATTATTAATTCTCACAGAAAAAGCTAGCACCATAACCTACATAATGAATAATTTGGAATAATATTGACTTCAAAGCTTAATAATCCCCAGGGCTATTGTGTTCACATTATAATCAGTCGCCTTTGAAAGCTTTTTACAAACTGTGATGGATGTGGAGGAAATAGAGCGTAGTGAACAACGTATTTTTTATCGATATCGACTATTTTAAATATATTCCCTGTATTAATAATATGTTGTTTGGTCACTCGGTTAAAAACTTGATATCATTTGTGTATATAACATCCAGCCTGAATATCTGCTAATTTTTGTATTATTGATGATAATCCTGAAGGACCACTTCATTACGACAGCCCATAAGGGTTCCGATTCTGGGCTCGGGCCGCCCCCTAGAGATGACCGACAGCAGCCCTTTTTTATCAAAGCGGCAAATGATTAAAACATTTAGTAATTCATTTTCAGAAGTGCTAATAGTTTGATTCTCTTAACTAAAGGAAATCAAGTGGGCCTTATAGCTTAGTTACTTAATAGTTTATAGACTATGATACTTTAAATGGTAAGTGTCCTGTTGTAATTTATTTCTTATGGTCTCTCTCACGGTCAAGTTACAGGAAAAGTGTTGAAAGAAAATTTAAATTTGATTAATTTATCGATACTGCCATCCCTAATCAATATTTTATGTTACGTTACCACAGGGAATTACGAAACTTCATCCCCTAGCGGTAAACGTTATTGGTTTTTTTTTGTATTTCCAAATCTTTGTTATTATAATTCTTATATTTCCTGTTATAATTTAATAATTTTGGCAGCGTAATTTTATTTAATATTTAATAATTCGAATATTAAATATATCGTACTTAAAATTAAGAAATAATTCTTATAATAGGAACAAAATAATGAATGAAAAATATTAGTATTATTGCCAAAAAACGCGTGGGATGCTTTGCGCCATGGCTTTTGTATCATTTTAGGACTAATCGACAATTTTTCATTCATTATTTTATCCTATATTAAGTACATATTATTTCTCACTTATGAGTAAGATTTATCATGAAAGAGTGTATTTTAGTTTTTTTTAACAAAATTAATTTTTTTAGTTTAATTTGTCACTTATTTATATCCGTGCAGAGGCGGAAAAAGAATACTGACCTCTACTGCCGGGGTCGGCCTGTCGTAAAACTCGACAAAACAACCCTAGCTACGTGGTAGGGCAAGTACGTCTGGACGGCGACCACATTTGGTCTTAAGTATGTCGCCATTGTAACCTTGTGTTATATTCATTAGTGACTGAAGTTCCTGTACCCTTATGGGACAGCAGCGTGTTCGTGATGCCACTGGGGTTGCAAATCACACAGGGGACGGTAACTACTTAATTCTAAGCGGGCCGTCAGCCTATCTGTTGTTCTACAAGAAAAAAATTAAACGTGTTCTTTATTTTAACTATATTTATTCGAATTAAAATTTGCTTTAAAAGTTAAATGAATACTAATAATACGTCACATTTTTTTTATCCTGTCGATTCTAATCGGTATATTATGATAATCTCATGGAATTATTGTATTGTCATCGGTTCTTGATAAGTCCACAATGTGGATTAAAATCGAGTTCAAAGGAGTCGGTTACAAACAAACCAACCAACAAACATACAGATGAAACTCATAAAAGCATCTTAAGAAACATATCAAAC
This sequence comes from Malacosoma neustria, assembly GCA_963693495.1. Classification (NCBI taxonomy): domain Eukaryota; kingdom Metazoa; phylum Arthropoda; class Insecta; order Lepidoptera; family Lasiocampidae; genus Malacosoma; species Malacosoma neustria. Next base: position 15,956,735 of record OY856388.1, read on the forward strand.
AATAAATCTTGCAGGCATTTCATTCGTGTCATATCTACGGCTACCGAGTTTCATGATGCACAAATTTTACGCGTCTTTTTGTATTAGTGCATTTCCTTTATTTCTGTAAAGATGTTATAGGTGAAAATATGAAATAGATGTGGTTAAATTTGTTGTTTACTAAAGTGCCTGTGTTTTAATTTCCCAATCCATTTACAAATTTGTTGCCTTTTACAATACCGTAAAAAGTAATCAAGTAGCTTTATTACTGATTCTGGCCATGTGTAAACAATTGCCGAAGGTGCTAGTCTCAGGTTTACGGCTACATAGAGTAATCTCGGATATCGTAAGGTAGGACAGACTGTAAAACAGTCTTTCCTATTATGCAATCGTTTTAGAACTATAAATACTAGAAATCAGCTATGCACCATTTAACGAAGGCGTTAATTGGACAATACTGTCTAAAACACCACAATACGGTTAGGGAAGTTAAGGATAGCAACGTCTGCAGATGAAACGTCTTTCCACCAGCTGTGTTATTGCTGTCCATTCATAAACGAAACCTCATTTTAGGAAAGCATATGCTGAAACCGGATGACGTACGAGCAGCAACTATAAAAAAAAACTGCTGTGTTATAAAGTCAGGTTTTGCTAATAAGTTATAATAAATGTGTGATGATCACAATAACTCATTAAAAACGTACTTATTATAGCATAGATACACTTTTCTTAATAATCATAAATACTAAAAAACTTATAGTATATAAAAAATACGCCTTACGAATAAATTAAATACATTCACAATAAGCTAAAGGGATGTGCCAAAGTAGTAAAGACGCGATTACTATAATCGTGGACAATAAACCCGGTTATTCATGATGATAGTTTCGCATTTAATTTATAACCGCTCGTAAAATCTTTTGTCACCCTTATACTTTACCCGCAAAGTAAGGTACATTTGATATATTGCCATATGGTTTGAATTGAACGTTATTCGCCGGTTGTTTGCTAAAATATAAATATTTAACAAGTGAGAATTTAAAATTTGTTTGTCAATATATATAAATATAAATGTACATTTAATGTAATGTACATTTCACATAACGCCATCTAGTCCCAAACTAAGTTGCATAGCACTTGGGTACTAGACAATATACATATATACTATATATTATACCTAGTCAGGTCATAAGTATTGTCACACAGTAAAAACTTTTCTTTTAGAATGCTGGCCACAAAAAAGTTTATTGAATTCGAATTTCGAATTGTTCATGAAAATAAAAATGTATAACTTTTATAATTTTACTCATTTTTAAATATGGAGTGGACGCTTAAAGAAGACCGTGTTGCAGTTATTGCGTTGCATCGTTGCGGTTACGCGCCAATTCAAATTTTTAACATACTGAAAAATTTGAATATAACCAAAAGATTCTTTTATCGTACCATCAAACGATACAATGAAGACTCTAGTGTAGATGACAGGTCAAGAAGTGGTCGCCCTCGGTCTGTTAGGACTCCAGCAGTGATAAAAGCTGTGAAGGCACGAATTCAAAGAAATCCCAAACGTAAGCAGAAACTGTTGGCCCTTCAGATGGGGTTAAGCAGAACCACGATGAAAAGGGTGTTAAATGAAGACTTAGGGCTTTGTGCATATCGAAGAAAAACAGAACATCGTTTGAATGCTCGTCTAATGGACCTGAGACTGAAGAGATGCCGCGCTTTGTTGAAGCGGTACGCGGGAAAAAAATATCGGGAAATTCTTTTTTCGGATGAAAAAATGTTTACCGTAGAAGAGAGCTACAACAAAAAAAATGATAAGGTGTACGCACACAGTAGTGAAGAAGCGAGCAACCGTATTCCGCGTGTCCAACGAGGTCATTTTCCATCCTCGCTCATGGTATGGTTGGGAGTTTCTTATTGGGGCTTAACAGAGGTACATTTTTGTGAGAAAGGTGTAAAAATGAATGCTGTTGTGTATCAAAATACAGTCCTGACGAACCTTGTGGAACCTATTTCTCATACCATGTTCAATAACAGGCACTGGGTATTCCAACAAGATTCGGCGCCAGCTCATAGAGCGAAGAGCACACAAGACTGGCTGGCGGCGCGTGAAATCGACTTCATCCGGCACGAAGACTGGCCCTCCTCCAGTCCAGATTTGTATCCGTTAGATTACAAGATATGGCAACACTTGGAGGAAAAGGCGTGCTCAAAGCCTCATCCCAATTTGGAGTCACTCAAGACATCCTTGATTAAGGCAGCCGCCGATATTGACATGGACCTCGTTCGTGCTGCGATAGACAACTGGCCGCGCAGATTGAAGGCTTGTATTCAAAATCACGGAGGTCATTTTGAATAAACTTTAATGTCATAAAAATCTATGTTTTGTTAAGTTCATTTTGGTATATGAATGGTTACATAATTAATAAACTTGTTACAATTATTTTACATTAAACATGTGACAGAATTTATGACCTGACTAGGTATAATTTTTTTTGTAAATAAATACATATTGTACATAAACACCCAGAATCTGGACGGGAATCGCACCCATAACCTCCGCGAGCGTACCGACGTGCGTTAGCCGTTACGCCAGGAGGTCGTCAATCAATCAATCAATGCTAATATTATATTATTAAAAAGATGTTTGTAGTCAATCACGTCAAACCAGCTGAACAGAACTGAATGAAATTTGGCGCAGAGATAGTTTACATAATGCATTAAGTATTTCGACACCGCGCCGTAACTATGCGTTGCTTGCGTCTATGAGACGTCAACCGTTACACTGTAACACTGACGCATCTAAAAGCGATCGAAGCCGTAAAGAAACAAAAACAAAAGCAGCGAGGAAAATCTGCGCACAATAAGGACTTAGTGTATTGAAAATAAAAATAATGTATCACCAAATCAAGAAATTTTACAACAGCTAAGTTGTTTAAGGATATTGGGCGTTTAAACGAGTATAATACTATACTGGTTGATTCTAGATAGTGAACTTTGATAACGCCTAAATACCACATGGTATGGTATCCCGTAGATCAAGCAGATTTTTATCCGTGCAGGGGCGGAGAAAAAACACTGACCTCTGCGGCTGGTGTCGGCCTGTCGTAAAAGGCGACAAAACAACCCTAGCTATGTAGGCCCTAGTAGGGCCTCAAGTCCGTCTGGAAGGTGACAACCTTTGATCTTAAGTATGCCGCCATAATAACCTTGTGTTGTGTTCCAGCATTAGTGAACAAAAGTCCTTCTTACGTATTGATTAACCCAAAGGTATATTTATTTATTTCATATTTATTCATAAGTTTCATATTAATATAACAGTTAAAATAATAAAATTATTTTATATGTGCCAAAATTTTCCGTCCAAATAGAATCTACATCTATAAAAAGTTAAAAATAATATTAAAATAAAATCGTATATGTAGATAACTATAACTCAATCTTTTTCAGATCGGCTTCATATATTCCAATACAATCATTATTTAAGTTTAATTAAAACACTTTACCAAAAATCTTGTTTTATATCTCTCATTGTGGATTTCACTACACAAAGCATCCCCAAAATTAGCATGAAAAGCTATTTGCATAAGCTAACTGTATTTTAAGCCGAATTAGCGAAATAATTCGACAGACAAACGCGTTTTCAAATTAAATATTATTTCTCTCAATGAAATATTATTTAAAATTACAGTTTGTATGTTAAAATTTAGTACAAATGATTCTTAAATCAACGTCAAAAGTTTTATTAAAATGAAGGTATATTGTAGTATTTGTAATACCTCAAAAGTTAAATTACAAAAAACTGTAACGTATAATTTTCTTTACTATACATTTATAAGATATTTTGTTCCACATATAGATGCGGGGCTGCTTCGAAATTTAATGAGACTTAATACTAATAAATGTATTATATTTATTGATAATATTGAAGCCATTTATTTGCATATTCTTATTTTTCCAAGATGTTTTGTAGATATACAACACATTACCCATGCCTAAGTAAGATTAGTGTTTTTTTTAATATAAATATTTTTGTTTTTCTCATCGATCTGCTAGTTGTTTCCCGCTGTTGCAAATAAATCAGCCCACCTTTTCAGCTACCGTAATTCTCCTCTCCTTTGATACCTTGTATTGTATAGTTGTATGATTATGTATGGATTCATAAATTGATTCAATTAAATGGAATATACTCGACCCGTATGATACTTATTTTGCAATTTGACAGCAAAGAAACTAACTACATCGTTTGGCTTAGCATAGATTGGCAGTTGAGCTTATGTTATATAAACTAGAAGTTCATTAATGAAATAGAGGTTGTAATTTAGTTGTTTTATCACTAGACACGGAATATCTTTTTTACAGTCTTCACGCGAAGGCAAAATATCTGAATGTCTTTTTTCTTCAATTGTTTTTAACGAAAGAAGAATATAGTTCTCTATAAATACATAGATGGCCGTCGTCTGGGACAGTGGAAATTCTTTCCCCAAAGTATCTTCTATTATTAAGCAGGGTTTACAACCTTACAATTTTTTGCCTTGTGACAGCAGACAGGCTGACGATGCATGTAATAGGTAGCAGACAGTTACCGTCACTTATGCATATTTATTTTTATACGTGCAGGGGCGGAGAAAGAATACTGACCTCTGCGGCCGGGGTCGGCATGTCGTAAAAGGCAACCAATTAACCCACCCTAGCTACGTGGTAGGACCCCAAGCCCGTCTGGATGGCGACCACATTTGGTCTTAAGTATGCCGCCATAATAACTTTGTGTTGTGTTCCGGCATTAGTGACCCAAGTTCTTGTAGGTACCCTTATGGCACAGCAGCGTGTTCGAGATGCCACTGGCGTTGCTAACACCTATAGGCGACAGCAACTGGTAAATTCTGAGTTTGCCGTCAGCCTGTCTGCTGTCTTACAGCAATAAAAAAAATTATGACGCTAAGAACATCGCCCACACCCTGCCGACCGAGTTGAGGTACTGGAACTTGGTTACTTATAGCGGAACACAGTACAAGGTTATAATGGTGATAATATTAAGAATACGGTTGGCTGCTATCCAGACAGGCTGAAGGGGTCAGTCTTCTTACTCCACCGTTGAATGGAGAGAAAGAAGAAATGAGTCTTAGTCTTGGTGGAACTCCTAATAAGCGTTTCACACAAAACGGATTAGTGATTAAATATTAGAGAAACTAAGCACTTCAAGGTCATCACGCGCACCCAAAACTCATAAAATTTTCACTCCATTTTCGCACTATAAATTATATTTGATAAACTGCCATGATATGAAAGCAGCGTTAATTGGAGGTCGTGTTGGGTTAAAAAGCACACATCCGTAAAACTGCACACTTTCTGTGAACATTAAATATTTAAGTAACAATTTCAGGAATTTAGTTCATTTTCCACTTTTGAATGTGGGTAACATTTAAGCAGATATTTTTTATTTATCAGCATTAACGTAGTAGCCAAGAGGTATTTGAAGTTGTTGGAAAGGCTTATTTATTATTATTTATTATACAAGTCCGTTGTAAGACCTATCATATTGTATGGATCGGAATGCTGAGCCGCAAAAGGGAAAGATAAAAGATATATTGCATGCAGCAGAGATACGAATGTTGAGATGGATGAACGGAATGCCAAAAAAAGATAAAATCGGAAATTAGTATATTAGGGGAAGTTTGAAAGTAGCGCCAGTAACTGAGAAGCTGAAAAGTATTAGGTTAGTCTGATATGGCCATATAATGCGAAGAGAGGAGCGTCATGTAACAATGAGTATGCTAGAAATGATTGTGGATGGATACAAGAGGAGAGGTAGACCAAAGAAAAGATGTATGGATTGTGTAAAAGATATCATAGTTAAAAATATGTGAATTTTCAGATGACGGCTAGTAGAAGAGAGCGGAAGGACAGGACATATTGTGCCGATCTCACATAGTTTCGGATAAGGGCAGGAAGAAGAATAAAACCAAATAAGATCTCTGATGAATGTACGTCAGGGGAGGATGATTTAAAAAATCTTTTACTGCAGATAAGAAACAATTATGAAGGTAAAGTATTCTCTAGAGGAACTGCTAATACAGTACTCATATGAGCACGGAATCCTAAAACTAAAAATACTCCACTTGGCCACTAACATGTGCGTGCGTCCCGGTCACGTATCGGGGGTAATGACACGCTTCACGCCTCACCCCCGGTGTATAATGCCGCTTTGATTACCCCCATTCACCCATTGATGGTTTAGGCACACTATGTTGTATAAACAATTATGAAACGGATCACGAGATTTTAATGGAATCAATATTTAGAATTATATTAATGTACAACAATCATATATCAAATTATGTGAGCCTTTCTCTTCTATATACATATTGTTTATTTTGTATAATAAAATTGTGGGATGTACTGCTTGGTTTAATATAATTTATTACCCCTTAATATACTTTCAATTTAATTTTTATCCCTTCTTGTCTAATGCTAGATCAATATAAATAATAACAGTCCATTGCGTGCCATTCGAGCTTCCCTATAGAGTGAACCGATAGTATACCCGCCACGTATGTCCAAGGCGGTTTGGCGGGTTTCACGTACTAGTGATGTCGGTACGCAGATTTCATAATATTTTCCTTTGCCGTCGGTACATGGCAATCATGCTGTAATGTTTTCTTTGCTTAGTATGCATATTAGGCAAAAAAAAGCTGCGGTACATGCTACCATGGGTCGGAACTTCTAGATTGGTCCACTGAGCTACCTTAATAAGCCGCTGAGCCTCCATATATACAATACGTAACTAAAAGCATGGGTTGCTTTGTACGATATTTTTAAACTAAGGTTTTAGAACTGCTTTTGCCTCTCGAAACTATGATCTTTTGAAACTATGATCTTCTAGTCTTTAATTACAATAAATTAAACAAGTCTTTAAACATTTTTCCACTCACCTTTTATCGGTGTAAAATAAAAGTAACTGGATGGCTTAAATCACTGTCATACGATAAAACCAAAAATTTGTTACGAAAAGAAAATAAAGTAAATAAGCACACACACGCTCACACACACACACACACTCAAACAAATGCGCGCGCGAGCGCACGTTTTCTGGCTTTATTTTCTTTTGCTATTTGTATAAGTCATATATCCGGAAGTAGACGATGTCATTGCAGCACAGTTTTTATAACTATTGCAGTGCATTGTCACCATTGTAATTGTAACTTTGCATATGATTTGAAAAGGAATAAGAAAACGGAACAAAAATAAATAATTATAACGATGCATATCCAGAACCCCACTCTTTTTATAACAATGACATTAATTTTCTCGTCTGTGATTTTGTTATTATGTTAAGAATTATTTTTTACTTTTTAATTTGATTAATTGTAAAAGCGTATTGTTTAGTTTTTTAAACTATAATTTATTCTACCAAAGTTGGAAAGTCGGGTGGCATTTAAATGATAAAAAATTAATATAGTCACACCTCGTTAAATATTTTGTCAATGTGGAAATTAAAATGACGCAAATTAGCGCATGAAAGATTATTAATAACAGCCCATAATGTCCTACTTCTGAACTCAGATCTCTTTAAAGCTAAACGAGAGTACCACTATGCTTGTCTAATGCGGATTAGCAGTGTAAAAAGGAACCCAGTTCGATCATGACTGATTTTTTTTTGGTTATATTTTTCGTACATAAATTCGTATATTACTTACTATCACTACCTACATATTTGATTTATTTATTTATCAATACAAACGGGATACACCGGTGATGTCGTGTGCAGGATTACTCAAGGTCTTTTCCTTCATCCTTAATACGTGGTAATTATGTTAAAGATACACATCATGAGAGACAAACTGCTTAAATGATGCATTACAGGATTGAAAATACAATAACAAAGTTTGGCCTTAGACTATGCACGAATACTAAACGCATTTTTATAGCCTTTATTGCTGATACTAAACATTGATTTTACACACAGTAGCAAATTGTTTTAACTTAAATCTAATACATCGGATTTCCCGGTTCAGTGGTCAGCGTGTCCAGTGACACATAGGCCTCTTCCAGCTGCTTCCATTGTCCCTCCAATCATCTTGATATCATCTGTCTATCTTTTAGCTTGTTTGCCTCTTTTTCTTTTGCCACCACGTGGTTGCCATTCTGTTATAATTTTAGTCCATTTTATTCTGCTTTCCCTTGTCATGTGTTCTGTCCATCGCCATTTTAACCATCTTATTTTCTTTAGTACGTCTTCTACCTTTATTGTAGATCTAATGTACATTTTTCCACTTACCTTTTATCGGTGTAAAATAAAAGTAACTGGGTGGCTTAAATCACTGTCATACGATAAAACCAAAAATTTGTTACGAAAAGAAAATAAAGTAAATAAGCAAACACACGCTCACACACACACACACATACACACACACACACACACACACACACACACACACACACACACACACACACACATACAAACAAATGCGCGCGCGAGCGCGGAAAAAAAAATGTCTGCTGCTCTTTTGCGGTCTTTTAGCGTCACACCTAAAAAATGTGAACGAACTAAACGCATAATAAACGTGATTAATGAACAAATACTAACATGACAACGTGATTAGTAATTACTTAAAGAAAGTAAACAAAGTTAAATTCAAATTGAATCCTTATTGAAGTTGTTTACAGTGTAATTGTATTTTGTTGAGTTCCGTAACTCCACACAACAACTTTTACGACTCGAACTAATCTCAAATGCTCAATGGGATCGCGAAGGATACTAATCAAAAAATCTACGAGTCCACTTGGGCTGGGTACGTTCCATTCATTATCTGGTACAGTAATTTAGTGTAGGGTATTCATGGTTATATGCCGAAAATAAATCAAATTTCAAATTTATGCCGAAATTTCAATCCTGCTTTTATAATTTATTTCTAGAATAAAAAAAGCAATGTATCCTTTGTATAATATCAGGACTGGTTTATATATATTAAAAATATAACTAGGAATTATCATGCTCAAACGTTTAGGAAAATATTGACAACTAGCCGATCCCGCCTGCTTCGCTGATCGAATAACAGAAAAAAGTGAATCGAAAAGATATGAGAAGTTTTCGTACCCATGCGTGCTACACCGCTTACCCAACTTCTCCGTGGCAATAAAACACATATCAAACCATTATTTATTAAAACTTTTATAACTATATATTAAATAAATAACTCAGTGAACTTCGTATCATCTACATATATTTATGTAATATGTGGTCAAAACTTGAGCCGAACAAAACGAATTAATAGAGCTAAACTACATAAAAATCAACTGAAGCACAAATTAACATCAAAACGGAAATTCGTTACTTCAACAATCACGGATGGAGTAAGTTTTACAGTTTTTTATTACTAATCTAAAACTGGAAAACTTACTCAGATATAGTTAGAACAATTGTTACTACCAAATGTGCATTAGAAATAAATTATCAATTTTTATTGTATTTATGGTTCACTGTTTTGGCGATAATGGCTTACACATAAAAGATAGATAATACTGTCGCGGGCTTTTCTGTACGACTATTTAAAATAAACATTTCTGTAACTGTAACTCTAGGGTTTTTGCAGCGCACGCCAGAATAGCTCGCAGATTGCTGAATATTTTCTTACTTGAAACTTATGTTTATATTTTGGACAATTTAGACAATATCTCTATAAAACCTTTGTGTTATTCTAATATATAGGTATAATGTATATTATAGTAAAGTTTCAATAAAATCCATTCAGTAGTTTTTGCGTGAAAGAGTAACAAACATCCATACATACAAATGTTCGCGTTTATGATATTAGTAAGGATTATTATTTCTCTACCTATAGTAGATTTGTTATGACTGCAAAAAAGCCATTGCTTTTCATCATCATATGTTTACACTTCTTTGCCTCTTAGCTCACTGTTTTGAAGTTCAACACATTACTTATTTTCTTATTGCTTATTTGTCTCCTGTTTTTCAATACACCAAAATTCAAAACAGTGCATGGAGCGTGCAAGGACAAAGAAAACGAAGTTGATTACACTAGTCAAAATTATCATAGCCATATTTTACGATGCAAAGACTCTTTTCGCATTTAAAGAATATGTTTATGTTCAACAAATTAATTAGCTCTTAAAGAATAATTCTCACTTCAAATAATTCAGATATTAAGGAAACCAAGAAATAAAGAAAATTCGACGTAAAATTGTCTTTGATTTGTTCTAATTTTAAATATAATATAGTATTGTATCTCGATGCTTAGTTACACAAAACCAAATACGAGTATGGTCTGAAAAGTTTCCGACCTAACAAAGATACAAGATTTTTTTTCAGATTTTATTTTTTTATTTTTCAACATAGTCTCCATACATACATAGTCTACACACTTCTCCCAGCGATGCTCCCATCTCTTTAACCCATCCAAATAATATTCGGCGTTTTTCTCTGCAAAATAATTGTTCACGAAGGTGAACTTTTCATTTGAGGAAAATCACTGTCCTCCAAGCGCAATTTTCAGACGAGGGAACAAAAATAAGTCGCTTGGGGCTAGATATGGTTGTAAGGTATCTGTCATTATTTACACCTACGGAAAATGCTAACTGTAGGTAGATACGAATAAACCAGTTGATTCGCAGACTTGGTCTTGTTTTATTGCTCGCCTCCGTAATTAATATTAAATACAACTATGGTGAGTAAGGCGGATGGTCAAGCAGTTAAAATCACAATTCGTAGATTTTCGCCATGGCAACCGCTGAGGTATGAGACGATGCTTTGTATTGGTGAAACAGGATTTACTTTTCCTGGAAATGTGGCCGTTTTTTCGCAAGTTATGCCTTCAGCTTGTCACGTAATGATGCGTAATATGCTCCTGGTTATTGGTTTTTCCTTTCTGAAGATAATTGATTAAAATAACTCCATGACTATCCCAAAAAACAGTTGCTATCACTTTTCCAGCCGAAATACAGTTTTTGCTTGTTTTGAAGCCGCTTCCCCCTTTGCAGTCCACTATTTGGATTGTACGTTTGTTTTGGGAGTATAATGGTGTATCCAAGTTTCATCTACAGTAATTAATCGGCGCCAAAACTTGTTTATTCGAACATGTTTTTGGTCTAACGTGAGTAAACGCACACCCAAAGCGCGGACTGCTTCCTCATGTCTAAATATTGAATTAATATGTGACAAACACGTTCTTTTGACATGTTCATAACCTCTGCTATCTCGCTCATTTTAATTCGGCGGTCATTTGGTGAACTTTGGCGATGTTTTTGTCGGTAGTTGCAGTTTTTGACGTCCCGAACGTTCATCGTCTCCCAAGCTCATTGTGGTAAGTGATGGTGCAGAGTCCCCATACACAGAATCCAACTCATATTGCGTAGGCGTAGTTCCTTTCAAAAACAAATATTTAATGAGAGCTCGATACTCGATTTTGTCCATTTTCATAAAAACACTCACACATCAACTCACTCAAATGACTGTTACATAACAACTGCGCGTCCACAATAGCTGAAACTTTGGTGAGTAATTGTCAACAGATGAATAACGAAATTCACTAGCTTTTATTTATGAGTGCTCTTATCTTCATGTAGAGATCAGAAACATTTCAGACCACCCTCGTACATCCATACTAATATTATGAATATGAAAGTAACTTTGTTACGTTTTCAAGCCTAAGCCGCTGAACCAATTTTGATGAATTTCAGTTTAGAGATAGATTGAACCTTAGAAAAGTACATAGGCTACTTATAGTCGCGAAAATAAAACATGAAGGGGATAAAATAGGGGTGAACGTAATTAAGTTCTTTTTTTTTAATAGCAGAACCACGTTAGCCGGGTCAGCTAATTGGTTAATAAAATACTCGTGATTCATGTTAAAATAAAATGTAATCTAATTGTTCTTTTGATTAAAATTTTAATTTTAATCCGTGCAGGGGCGGAGAAAGAATACTAACCTCTGTGGCCGGGGTCGGCCTGTCGTAAAAGGCGACAAAACAACCCACCCTAGCTACGTGGTAGGGCCTCAAGCCCGTCTGGATGGCGACCACCTTTGGTCTTAAGTATGCCGCCATAATAACCTTGTGTTGTGTTCCGGCATTAGTGACCCAAGTTCCTGTACCCTTATGGGACAGCAGCGTGTTCGCGATGCCACTGGCGTTGCAAACACCTATAGACGACGGTAACTGCCAAATCCTAAGCGGACCGTCAGCCTGTCTGGTGTCATACGCAATAAAAAAAATAAAAAAAATGCTTTTTTTGTTTGATAATTTTTCGGCATGCAGAATATTTCAGCCGAAAGCAATGCATGTTAAAACACTATCGGACACAATAAAACAGTTTAATGCGTAAGGGTTTTATTGCACATTAGCTGGACGTGATCCAGCTGTGAATTTACTTTGACCCAACTTTTTGGATGACCGACGCGTAATCGGGCCACGGCGGAAGTGTTTAGAGATTTACTTTCATTACTTTTGAGATAATACCTATATATTTTATACATATAGACATTTACTTTATAAAAAGGGATTAAAATTTCAAACAGGCAAGTAACAATACTTACAATGAGTAATTAATTCAATAAAATGTATTTTTTTCTGATATATTTTTGTACAATTAGTTGAATCACCAACATCGCTTTTCGGATCAACAAGCTGAAGTGGCAGTGGGTCGGTCATATTTGTCGTTGAACTGATAACCGATGGGATAAACGAGTTCTTGAATGAAGACCGAGTCTCGGCAAACGTAGTGTAGGATGTTCAGTGATGAGGTGGGAAGACGATTTACGTAAAGTGGCTGACAAGAACTTGATGCAACGAGCTGGAGATAGGACTCTGTAATTAGTTGCAATAATAACAAATAAATAAATATACCGAGAAAATTCATATAGCGTCATATACAGTCCCAAAGTAAGTAACATAGCACTTGTGTTATGGGTACTAGATAACTGATATACTATAAATATACTTTTCTTTCGTAAATAAATATAAATTATGCATAAACATCCAGACACGAGACGCGAAGTGCGTTAGCCGTTAAGCTACAAAAGCGTCAAATGCAATAAATGATCATGTATGCTTAAAACATAACAATTAAGACTTTTTACTTAAGGTCTATTAGTATCCATCAGGGCTATATCTCGATTCTAATTGTATTATAATAAATAAAATAATAACTTAATAACTTGACAACATTTAATTGTTGAACTAGCGAAGTGTGTTAATTTCCGGTGGTGGTTTCCGGCGAACTCTTAAAAGAGACGTAAGAATTCAGAATTTCATAGGACTCCAGCAGTGATAAAAGCTGTGAAGGCACGAATTCAAAGAAATCCCAAACGTAAGCAGAAACTGTTGGCCCTTCAAATGGGGTTAAGCAAAACCACGGTGAAAAGGGTGTTAAATGAAGACTTAGGGCTTCGGGCATATCGAAGAAAAACAGGACATCGTTTGAATGCTCGTCTAATGGACCTGAGACTGAAGAGATGCCGCGCTTTGTTGAAGCGGTACGCGGGAAAAAAATATCGGGAAATTCTTTTTTCGGATGAAAAAATGTTTACCGTAGAAGAGAGCTACAACAAACAAAATGATAAGGTGTACGCACACAGTAGTGAAGAAGCGAGCAACCGTATTCCGCGTGTCCAACGAGGTCATTTTCCATCCTCGCTCATGGTATGGTTGGGAGTTTCTTATTGGGGCTTAACAGAGGAACATTTTTGTGAGAAAGGTGTAAAAACGAATGCTGTTGTGTATCAAAATACAGTCCTGACGAACCTTGTGGAACCTGTTTCTCATACCATGTTCAATAACAGGCACTGGGTATTCCAACAAGATTCGGCGCCAGCTCATAGAGCGAAGAGCACACAAGACTGGCTGGCGGCGCGTGAAATCGACTTCATCCGGCACGAAGACTGGCCCTCCTCCAGTCCAGATTTGAATCCGTTAGATTACAAGATATGGCAACACTTGGAGGAAAAGGCGTGCTCAAAGCCTCATACCAATTTGGAGTCACTCAAGACATCCTTGATTAAGGCAGCCGCCGATATTGACATGGACCTCGTTCGTGCAGCGATAGACAACTGGCCGCGCAGATTGAAGGCTTGTATTCAAAATCACGGAGGTCATTTTGAATAAACTTTAATGTCATAAGAATCTATGTTTTGTTAAGTTCATTTTGGTATATGAATGGTTACATAATTATTAAACTTGTTACAATTATTTTACATTAAACATGTGACAGAATTTATGACCTGACTAGGTATATATATATATATATATATATATATATATATATATATATATATATATATATATATATATATATATATATATATATATATATATATATATATATATATATATATATATATATATATATATCTCATAATATCAATGAATTTTACAATAGAGTGGGATGTGAGAACGATGCAGGTCAATGCATTGTAAATAATAATTAACATAAAAGTTGCCCGATCAGTGCGAATCGACCAGTCCCAGCAGAAGGCACCCGTTCACAAGCATGACGCACACATCAGCGCCGCACAGCTCAACTATTTTGAAGGGAACCGTACGACCCGATGTAAAACGTCACCAACTTCGAGACATTTTAGTGAGCATGACGAACTCTTATCTGACATTATTCTCTTTGCATTATATGACCATACCACTTCTTCTTCTCCCTTCACTTCTTCTAACTTCCCTTGATATATTCATTTCTAATTTTATCTCTCAACACTCGCACCTCTGCTGCATACAGCAACATTCGCAACACCTTTCATCATTTCCATTTGTGGCTCAGCTTTCTGATAGATACAATATGACAGGTCTTAAAATTTTTCCATTAAGTCTAAACGACACTGCATGAATCTAATATTGAATGAACATTTGATCTGCTTTCAAACTAAAATTACAGTTCTGACCGTTCTTGGCAGGTGAGATAAAGCCATTACGAGAATGTTCGTCGCATTTCATACTGATAGTCTTCCTCCTGCCCTTATCCCACATTATATGGGGTCCACACAACATGTTCTCTCCTTCCACTCACTGTTAGCCGTCATCCCAACATTCACACCCTTTATTGCCATATCTTTTACGCAATCCATGCATCTTTTTTCTATCTCTACTCCTGTATCCATTCACTCACATTTCATACTGATAGTATAATTATAATAATAAAATCTTTTTTAATGTCAAGCTTGCTGTGGTTAACGGCATGTAGAAGACGTCATAGATCTGCTATCGCTTTGGTGGCTGTGATCCACTTATAACTTATATACAAGCAAGTTTTAAGTTGCTTTAAGTTTTGCAGCCGCTTTACAAAATAAGCTTTCGAAATTAAGCTTAGTAACTTATGGAGATATAGTAAATAGTTATATAGGTATTCTTGTTACATATAATGAACTTAATAATGAAACATACAAATATTTATTTGTTAATGTGCAATATCTTGTCGTTAATAGCGCTAACAACCTTTGAATGGACAGAAAATAAGAATTAAAAACGTATAGAAGTATGTGTGCATTATACTTGCAAAATTAAAGGAAAATAATTATAATAAATAGTATTTTGTATACTATCTATGTATACTTTTGTATACTATGTCTATATTTTTTCCTCAGTAAAGAGCCACATAAATAGATAAGGAGAAATTTGTTTTTTACACGTACGATCGATAATATTTTTAAGGTTAAATATCCAATAAACAAATTAAGGATATGAGTGTAAGAAAACTACTTTTGTCTTTTTTATAACAATTCTTGATCATCAATAGTTTCTCGTAGCAGTAGAAGTAGTATTCTATATTTAAATATTTGTTCTATATTTAAAGTTCTAAGGAATAGTTTCAAAGAAAAATCAAAAGAAAAGAACATCCCCTTAAAATAACTTCCTAGAAAGATGTTTCAAAGGATTTTCATTCATACACTTAGAGCTTTAAAAAACTGTTTTACTTTCGATAAACTAATTACTTGATTGAGTTCCTTTTAATATATACACATCAAAAAGTCTAAGCAACATACATATAATCACGCCTCTTTCCCGTAGGGGTAGACAGAGACCACTTCTTTCCACTTGCTACGATCCTTACATACTTGTTTCGCTTCGTCCACTTTCATTATTCCCTTCATACATGCCCTTCGCTTTAGAGTACTCTTGACCTGGCCTTTTTTCAAGACGTCCCTGATCTGGTCTCGAAACGTCCGCCTAGGTCTACCCCTTCCAACACTTCCATTCACACTCGCCTTATACACTTTTTTCGTCAATCGTTCTTCATTCATTCTCTCAACATGGCCAAACCATCTCAGCATACCTTTCTCAATTTTTGTCACTACATCTTCTTTCAGACCACAACGTTTCCTTATCTCACTATTTCTTATCCTGTCACTCAGTTTGACTCCTATCATACTTCTTAACGCTCTCATCTCAACTGCATCTATTCTGCTTTCATGTTTTTTCTGCCATACCCAACTTTCACTTCCGTACATGAGTGTCGGAACCAACACCCCCTCATGCACAGCCAGACGAGCCTTGTTAGACACCTTCCGACTGTTCATAAAGGAGTGCAAAGCTCCATTCACCATGTTTCCTGCACATTAATAATATAACAATATATACAAAAAAATGGAAAAGAAAAAAAACAATAAAAAGTAATGACAAACAATAAAATTACATTATTACACACGTATGCTACAAACAATTTATTTATTGAGATAATGTTCTTTGACCGTATTTTTGAAGATAGGAAGTGATAGTGAGAAGTTTTGTTTAATAATAAAATTAAATGGTCAACATGCTTCAAGTAACAATAAGTACCTATATATTAATTAATAAATAATAAGAATGACTTCAATATATTTTTTTTACAAATCCATATGATCAAATTGATAGGCAACGAAATAAGTTGAAAAAAAACCATAAAAAGACAAAACTCTTAAAAATACATGTCAACACCATGCTACTGTGCAAGTAGTATTTTCTGATATATCGTAAAATTCTTAATGTTCGTCATTCCGGTTTATGGCGAGGCGCTTCACTGGGTACAGTGAATTTTTGAGTTTTCACGTGCTACCCCCCTTTTAACGGTCCGGTGTAGGATGTTCTCTCCTATTTACGACCTCTCTGACTCGAGGTGACTGTTGGTTTAAGGTCATGGCTTTTTTATTGTGTTAGTTCTACCGTCAAAACGGACAGCCACGAACTTTGTTGAATTTTTCAAGTTTTATTTCACTTTATCTGTTGTCGAAACATTGTATTAAGTTATTAAGTTTCATTTACTCGCTTTTTTAATTGGAAATTTGATAGATATTTATATTAACATTTAAATTTCGAGATCTTTCTATCTGCTCCCGTACTTTGAATGTACCGAGAGACAGCATAAAATATTATTTCTCAATATTTCTAAATTTGTCGTTGTCTATGTAAAGATATTATATATTTAAGGCTCATATACTCTAGCTATCTGTGCAGGGGCGGCGAAAAAATACTAACCTCTGTGGCCGGGGTCAGCCTGTCGTAAAAGGCGACAAAACAACCCACCCTAGCTACGTGGTAGGACTTCAAGCCCGTCTGGATGGCGACCACCTTTGGTCTTAAGTATGCCGCCATAATAACCTTGTGTTGTGTTCCGGCATTAGTGACCCAAGTTCCTGTATCCTTATGGGACAGTAGCGTGTTCGCGATGCCACTGGCGTTGCATACACCTATAGGCGACGGTAACTGCTAAATCCTAAGCGGGCCGTCAGCCTGTCTGCAGTTCTACAGCAATAAAAAAAAGCTAATCAAAAAGCTTATAAAAGCTGTGGTTTAATTGCACCAGTCAGGCACGATAACTGTGATGGTCATTTCTTTCAGAGCTTGGAAGAGAAGCAGTAGTCACCACTGGGAAAACGAATTTTAGCCTTATCAGCTCCATCAAAAAGTCATTAAGATAATTAATAAAGAAATATTACAATAATAATTCGCATAACTACATCTAGTCCCAAAGAAGAATCATAGCGCTTGTGTTATGGGTACTAGACAACTGACGTACTGCTTATATACTTTTATTTTGTAAATAAATACATATTATAGATGTTTATCTATGTTATGTATTACAGTAATACACTCAGACCTAGGTAAATGAATCTAAGAAAAAAGAAGTATTTTCGAAATGCCTTTGCCCGAAAAATGTGCATAAGTTCTAGTTTGTATCAATTCGCAGCAGTAAATCTCAAGATATCGAAAAAAATATAGACCGCCTGCTTTGTTGGTCAAATTTTCTATCCGTGCAGGGGCGGAGAAAGAATACTAACCTCTGTGGCCGGGGTCAGCCTGCCGTAAAAGGCGACAAAACAATCCACCCTAGCTACGTGGTAGGGTCCCAAGCCCGTCTAGATGGCGACCGACCACCTTTGGTCTTAAGTATGCCTCCATAATAACCTTGTGGTGTGTTCCGGCATTAGTGACCCAAGTTCCTGTACCGTTATGGGACAGCAGCGTGTTCGCGATGCCACTGGCGTTGCAAACACATATAGGCTACGGTAACTGTTAAATTCTAAGCGTGCCGTCAGCCTGTCTGATGTCCTACAGCAATAAAAAAATTACAGAAAAATAAATCAAAAAAATATGAGTAGTTTTCATACGCTTGCCCGCCACTTGCCCCATGTAAGCGGTGTAGCACGCATGCGTTTCATAAAATAATTGTTGTTTCTTAAAATCTTGATAACTTTGTATTAAATGAACATATCGCAATAATTTATTTAGTTAAGAGTCAAGTGACAAAGAAATAAAACCAGTAGTTTTGCCGAGATTCATGCACAACTGACTGCCTCTATCATTTTATTTATATAGATTAAAACAGTTGCTAGTGCAATAAAAAAAAGTTAAAAACATTTCACTGCTTGTTTCGGGCTTCCCTCTAACAGTAACGGAAATCATACCGCCATAATCAACAAATTCACGGTGGATTGTATTTTTACATACTGCTAATTTACGGGTTTTATTTCCAACTAGCTGTGCCCGCGACTCCGTCTACGTGGAATAGTGACTTTGGGAAGAATTTTTTAGATATATCTTATGGTTTATTTTGGATTACAAACCCTATAGACCCTAAAATGTAAATGAAATATGCAAAAAGTCAATATTATCGAATGCAACTGTTCGTTCGAACCTACAAAGTCCAGCCTAAGCTAAACCCTATTTCATATGATTGATGGCATAAATCTGAGATTAACTTAAATTGGAAATTCAACCTACAATGCCCAGTCTAAGCTGAACCCTATTTCATATGATTGATGATATAAATCTGAGGTCAACTTAAATTGTAATATAAAATTTCCGAAACTTATAATTTTTTACAAAAACTATTTTTTTTTAAGTGCAACTAGCCTAAGTTACTCCTTGATACATCAGCTATCTGCCAGTGAAAGTCCCGTTAAAATCGGTGCAGTCATTTTAGAGATTAGACGGAACAAACAGACAGACAGACAGACAGACAGACAGACAGAAAGACAAAAATTGTAAAAATGTTGTTTTGGTATATGTACCGTGTATACGTCCGAATGCACTTAGTAAAAAGCGGTTATTTTAATATTACAAACAGACCCTCCAATTTTATTTATTTGTATAGATGTTTTTCGTCATCGTCAGTACATGGCAAGTATGCAATACGTACATAGGCGAAAAAAACTGCCTAAGTGGTACATGTTACGAGTATCTTGGGATTTGAACCGAGGATCTCTAGATTGGCCTGCGAGTGTAATATGACTGAGCTACCAGCTACCTAGTGTAAAATTATTTTTGTATAATCTATAATCTAGCTACTAGATTGTGGAACATATTATGTATTACCAACTGACATAAAACAAGCCAAGTCTATATAAGCCTTTAATACACTTGTTAAAGAATATTATTTAAAAAGCTAATATACTATCACTACAGAATTATTTATTTGTCTTGTGATTATTCTTGTTATAGTGAAATTATTACAATTTTACACATCTAAATAAATATGTGTTCAATATTCATTTATTATATCAATCATATTGTACTTAGCATACTGGTGGGGCTGAAGGACCGTAAATTATGCGGGGGGGTGGCGGACCCGTATAAGAAATGGTGCGGCTTAGTCCTCGAAAGGAGTACCCGCGGTGCGGGAAACAAAGGTAGTGCGGGTTCGATTATTATACGTGGAAAGGAAAGGAGACGGAAATACCCAGCAAGTCAGAAAGAGCGGCGACTCACCTGAGGTTCTCCGATCTGCTACTCTCCACGGCTGGTTCTGCGGTTTATAGTCTAAGACTTATAATCAGTGGTTCACTGATATACAAACACAATAACACATAACACACATTATATAAATTCGTGCGGGTTTAATTTAGACTCGACGGTACGTGTAGTCGGCGCGGGCGCTCGCCAAGCAGAGAGAGGGCGGCGAGGTGGTGGCCGAGTAGTTATTATCAAAAACCACCGTCAGGCGCCGCAGCATCTTAACTAACTAGCGGGTAAGCAGGGAAAAAAGGATAGGATGAGGCGCCTAACCACATATAAATTTATGCACCTATTAATAATTATAATATTTCTTTATTGCACATACACAGTTCAAGACTAATTATTAGTCTTGAACTGTGTATGTGCAATAAAGAAATATTATAATTATTATTATTATAATCGTTTATATTATATATAGTGAGTTAAATTCACACGTATTTGATTTATTAGTTTTAACAAGTTCAATTTCGGATTTACAAAAATAATTAGATACGCAACAATACCACTAATTATTATCATTTACTTGCATGAGACACATTTTGACTTCTCGACAACCTTATTTATAATACAGTATTTCCAGTATTTACATTTTTTATGATGTGTGACAACAACCAGGCTGACAGCCCACTTTATAGTAAGCAGTTACCATCGCATACGGATGTTTGCGACGCCAGGGAAAAAAATTCGCTGCCGTCCTATAGGGGAACTGGATCTGAATCGCTAATCCTGGAACACAACGAAAGGTTATTATTATGCCTATTTAGAGATTAGGGGTGATTAAAAAATACCACTACCTAGAAAAAATCGAGTAGTTTATTTTTCACTACTACATATTTTTTTCTATTATATAACCCAATTTCCTAAATTAATAACATTTCAATAGACTGGATAAACTATAAATCATCCACTATGAAATCCTTAGGCAAGCACTAAATCTTAAGTTACAACAAGCTGGTACCAAAGTTCACTTAGAAAACTGCTCACGTATGTCTTGGACTAAGTTCTACAGTTGAATCGGGGAAGTCCTGAAAGTTCTCGATCTCTGGTGATTTTCAATAAAGTTGTAATTCAAACTTTGTCAGCTACATTCTGAATTTATTACGACATGTTTATATGTTGGTGAATGTTTTCTGCGTTCGGTTTTTGAAATTGATTTTTGTACAATGTTTGAATATTTATGGATTATGAAAATATTTTGTGCCATTCTTTGTTTAAATTGGTTGACTTTTTTTAATTTGTTCTAATAGTTACAAACAACAAGCGCGTAGAAATTTTGGCTTGAATAATTTTTAAACTCAACTGTAGAAAATTGTCTCACAAAGAGGCTTTAAAGCCCGAACTCTACGTAATCAGGAGTATTGTGATATGTATATTAGAATACGTCTCCACTGTCCATTACATATGACAGATTTTGGTACTTCACGTCACGAACCTAGCGGCCAGGATACGTAGAGAGACTTTCAAGAATAAATTGAAGGTGTATGGTTTTCAAATATAAAATATCATCTATAATATTGAAAGTACATATTTTGATATACGTATCCCTTAGAGTACAGATGAGCTGGCTCACTTCCAACTTGGAGATGATGGTGTAGAGCGATGTTACGTGTTTGTAATGTTAAACAGAAATTGTGGAGAGAATTTTTGAATGCATTTTTTACAGGAAACAGCTTGTTATTGCTTGAATAATGATTTTTTCAGTATGTTGGCAATGGAAATTGTACTTTAGTTTTCTGTTGTTGCTGTTATAGTACTAAATTTGAATATAATTTGATGTAAGTATTTTAGGGACGATCTAAGTTAAAATTTTCGTTGGCATACTTCGCCTTTTGTATCCATCCACACTCATTTCTAGAATTTTACTTGTAACATGCCATTCTTATCTTCGCATCAAATGTCATATCAGGCTAATTTATTACTTTTCATCTTCTCAATCACGAATGATACTGCCTCTGATATATTTATTTTTATAACTCCACTCATCTATCTCAACATTCGCGGCTCCGCAACATGCAGTAACATTTAGCTCTTCCCCGTTATATATTTTCATCCTACAATTAGTTATCATTTGTATAATATCTATACAAATAAATGAAATTGTAATGTCTGTAATATTAAAATAACCGCTTTTTACTAAGTGCATTCGGATGTATACACGGTACATATACCAAAACAATTTTTCCGGCTAATGTCTGAAATGGCTGCACCGATTTAGGACTTTCACTAGCAGATAGCTGATGTAATAAGGAATAATTTAGACTATTTTTATTTTAGAAGAAAAATGGTTTTTGTTAAAAATGATAAGTTTCGAAAATTATATAATCCAATTTAAGTTGACCTCAGATTTATATCAACAATCATATGAAATAGGGTTCAGCTTAGGCTGGATATGGTAGGTTTTATTTCTAATTTAAGTTGAACTCAGATTTATATCATTAATCATATGAAATAGAGTTTAGCTGAAGCTGAACTTTGTAGGTTCGAACGCACGTATTCCGGAGGCGCATGGCGTAACAGTTGCATTCGATAACACTGACTCTGCATATTTTATTTATTTATAGGGTTTGTAATCCAAAATAAACCATAAGATTTAGCAAAAAAATGCTGCCCAAAGTGACTATTTCACGCGGACGGAGTCGCGAGCACAGCTAGTATGTATATAAAGTTAAAAAATTACATCGTATAATACTTATTATATGCTATTGTAACACATTTCTGAATGAGATAAAATAATCATGTACACGAATCCCGCGTCCAGTGGCGCCCACTATAAACCAAGCCACCCAGATCTGCGTTCATTAGGCAGCGCTTATTTAGAAAGCACCCCATGACCTACATGCGGACTTTGTGGTCCTTGTATAAGGAGTAAACGATTAATAATTATAACAGCCCCATGTTCCACTGCTGGGGGTGGGTCTCCACTTGGAGACGGTAAGTATATCCGCCACGTTTGTCCAAGGCGGATTGGCTGGTTACACATACCGCTGATCTCGGTATCCAAGTTTTCTTCACCGTCGGTATATGACAGTTATGCTGAAACTGCAAGAATGACTGTCTGAGTGTGTGTGGATTACGATAGTAGTAAATTATATTATGTAAATAATAATTGCCTACATATGCTAAACTCAAGCCTCCCAAAACAAGAATCACTTAGTATCAGGCACGTTTGTCCAAAGCGCTTGTCAAATAAATCCTCCGTGGACGGACAATTCAGACGACGACAACAGACGCTGGGGGGGGGTCTCGGGACGGTTCCCGCCCCGCGTCTGTGTGTCTGGGTGTTTGTGTTTGTTTACAAAAGAAATGTATGTGTAGGGTTGTCTGGTGCCCGCGGCACGGGTGCCGTTCTGCTGCTGACTTTGGGACTACATGACGCTATGTGAGGTGTTCAGGTATACGGTATATTTACTGTAAATAGGTAACAATTTTTGTATCCGTGTAGGGGCGGAGAAAGAACTAACGTCTGTGGCCGAGGTCGGCCTGTCGTAAAAGGCGACAAAACAACCCACCCTAGCTACGTGGTAGGGCCTCAAGCCCGTCTGGATGGCGACCACCTTTGGTCTTAAGTATGCCGCCATAATAACCTTGTGTTGTGTTCCGGCATTAGTGACCCAAGTTCCTGTACCCTTATGGGACAGCAGCGTGTTCGCGATGCCACTGGCGTTGCAAACACCCATAGACGACGGTAACTGCTAAATTCTAAGCGGGCCCTCAGCCTGTCTGCTGTCCTACAGCATTAAAAAAAACAATATGTTGTTTATGAATGAGTAACAAATTGTATGTTTTTGTAGTTGTATAATGTGTATTGTTTATTTATTGTGAAGTGCAGCAAAAAATATTCCATTACTCAATGACTCATGTCATTCTTGAAGGCCTCTGCGAAAGACCAGCGTTGCTTTCTTATATCCAACTATGCTGAGCAGCAGACCTTTTAGGGCATTTGTATTTATAATGCGATTTTATTTAATATGTTATTATTTACTTATTTTGTGCTCTAAATAAACATTTTTTCTTTCTTTCAAACTATACCTACCTACTATAATCTCTCTAACGTTTTAAGAATCTTCAAAGCTCTATAAAAAAAACTGTGTGTGTCAGGTCCGACGCACGACTGGAGTTTACTACTTAAGTACGATTGTCTAAAAATACACAAAAAGAGTTTATTTAACTGAAAAAATATTAATACCATATGAA
Organism: Malacosoma neustria; assembly: GCA_963693495.1. Classification (NCBI taxonomy): domain Eukaryota; kingdom Metazoa; phylum Arthropoda; class Insecta; order Lepidoptera; family Lasiocampidae; genus Malacosoma; species Malacosoma neustria. Next base: position 15,981,137 of record OY856388.1, read on the forward strand.
AGGGTAAATTAACAAATTAATGAAAATAATATACATATATAAAACAGTTTTAAGTTCAACCTAACTACAACTATGGCACCTAGTAATAAAGTCACAAATCTCGAAAACATTATCTAATACTTACGATCATTCGTCATATAAAATGAGCAAAGCAATAAATTACTCTTGTCACTTACAAATGAAAAGACATATGTTAAACAACATTTAATGTGAAATCAACCTTAAATTGTAACAGATAAAGTAATTTTTGCCTTGAGAGATACATCGTTTTGTTTTGTTTAGTGTGTTCCGGTGCACGCGCACCAAAAATGTAACGAGGTCATTCATTATTAGATTTTACTCTCACAGTTTTCTCATACCGGGCGCCTTATATGTGAAAATCGATTCTTAAGGAGTAAACTCCAGAAAACAAATCAAAATAAAAGCTGGTAGCAAAAGAAAATTTTTCTTTAAATATGAAAACCATATATTATTAAGACAGTGATTCGCTCATAACTTAAACTTTATGCGTATAAAAACTGCAGCAAGAGTTGCCTTTCCGTCCAGTGCTGAGTTTTGTAGGCCGCCTCGAATGTTATAGGCGTATATACGAGTACGTCATTTTGCTAGCAAATGCAGATATATAATTTATATTTTCGGCATCTGGTTACTTGCTTAGTAGTTTTCTGTTTCATTTCACATTCGCACCATTAAGCTACTGGTCACATTTTACAAAAAAAAATGGTTTTATGACACACCAACTATTGTTATGTAGATGCGAAACTAACTTAGTAACTAATTTTATATCAATTAATTAATTTATAATATGATAGACATTACCCCAGAACAATAAACAGGCTGATAACATTTAAACTATGGTATCAGGTCTAGTTACTAGAAATATTTTTTCTATGGGATAGCGGACAGGCTGACAGTCTACTTAATAATAAGAAGTAGTTTTGAATATTCGCGATGCCAGGGGCATTGATATTACGCTGCCGGTCACGTAGGAGAACTGTAACCTGGGTCACTTATGCCGGATAACAATACAAGATTATTATGGTGTCTTATTTACAAACCAGAAGCGGTCTTTGAGACGTGCTTGGAACCCTAGATAAAAGGGTTTAGCTAGTTAAGTGGGATTCAACGACTGTTATACTCTGTATAATATGCGTCATCCCACACTAATCGAGGCTTTAGGTGCAGATAATTAACGCACATCTATAGAAACTTCATCACGCTGCAAGCCAGTTACGCTTCTGTGCCAGCTTTGTAAATAATCTTCACCTAAACTATCAAGAACGTATCAACGGTAGCTTTAATCAATCAAATTTTTTTTATTGCTGTGGGACAACAGACAGGCTGGCGGCTCGCTTAGAATTTAGCAGGTACCTTCGTCTATGGATGTTTGCAACGCCAGTGGCATCGCAAACATGCTGCTGTCCCATAAGGGTACAGGAACTAGGGTCACTAAATCCGGAACACAACACAAGGTTATTATGGCGGCATACAAATTAATATGGTGGTCGCTATCCAAACGGGATTGAGGCCCTACCACGTAGCTAGGGTGGGTTGTTTTGTCGCTTTTTACGACAGGCCGACCCTGGCTGCAGAAGTTAGTAGTATTCTTTCTCCGCCTCTACATGGATAAAAGTTAATTATAGATAAAAGTAAATTTGGGAAGACAAACCGTCGTCCAATATTCGACGATGATTGATAAAATACAAATGGTTTTATAAATTTATGATGGAGCTCTAGATCATAGGAATATAGTCATTGAGGTCTACGATCAGGACGATCGTAGACGTTGATAGATTTGTATCTTGACTTCAAGCGAATAAATACAAACCAAAAGATAAAATAGTACAAAAGGCTGAACAATACAGCTCTCATTAGTATTACTAGCTTTTTACAAATTCAGGATTAGAATTAAACAAAGAAAATACATGCGATCCCCTTTCCTAACAGGTAACAAGTTCTGCCGCTGAGAGGGCAATAAAAAAGAAACCAAGTACTGTAAAAATACAATGAAAAATGCGGAAAATCTTTCTCAAACTAACAGGGTTGCCATTTGTTCAGTTTGATTGTGTTTTTCGATTTGCAATTATAACAGTTGTACCGACCTATATGCAATATAAATTTTTAGTAAAAATAAGGTAGCCTCGAATATAAACAGATATTATAAATAATAGTATTTTATTCGTGGGATTACGTGGGATCGCTTTTGTGGACCGATGTCTTCAATTAATTTAATAACACTGAAGTGTGCTAAAACCTAATGTGCATGTTTCCATGGGTGAAGACGAACACCAATTTATTAAACAGTTAACAAATAAATAATAACTATAGTGGAATACTTTAGGCAGCACCACCTTTTCCCAGAGTAACTAACGTAGCACATAAAATATTACATACTAGCTGTACCCTGCCATGCTTCGCTGTGGTACATTGTGACTGTACCCTGCCACGCTTCGCTGTGGTACATTGTGACTGTACCCTGCCACGATTCGCTGTGGCACATTGTGACTGTACCCTGCCACGCTTCGCTGTGGTATATTGTGACTGTATCCTGCCACGCTTCGCTGTGGCACATTGTGACTGTACCCTGCCACGCTTCGCTGTGGCACATTGTGATTGAGTGGTTGACAAATAAGAAACAAAAAAATAGATAAAAACAATCCTTGAAGCGGATTATATATCATACTAAAATTTCTGCTCAATCGGTGCAGAACTTTTTGAGTTTTTGAAGCGTACACAAACCAACATATATATATATATATATATATATATATATATATATATATATATATATATATATATATATATATATATATATATATATATATATATATATATATATATATATATATATACACTTGGAGGAAAAGGCGTGCTCAAAGCCTCATCCCAATTTGGAGTCACTCAAGACATCCTTGATTAAGGCAGCCGCCGATATTGACATGGACCTCGTTCGTGCTGCGATAGACAACTGGCCGCGCAGATTGAAGGCTTGTATTCAAAATCACGGAGGTCATTTTGAATAAACTTTAATGTCATAAGAATCTATGTTTTGTTAAGTTCATTTTGGTATATGAATGGTTACATAATTAATAAACTTGTTACAATTATTTTACATTAAACATGTGACAGAATTTATGACCTGACTAGGTATATATATATATATAAATATATATATATATATATATATATATATATATATATATATATATATATATATATATATATATATATATATATATATATATATATATATATATAGATGTATATGTTTTCCATTTATATATTCCAAACGCAAGACCAATTGAATTCATGACAAGCACAGTGAATTGCATTATCCGTTACGCCATGAAGATCGTCAATTAGTTGGTGAGGCGAGTGCTCTCTTTCCTGTCTTCCCCTCCTACATCCCATGCATTCACCCGACCAATACATCGTAGTCTTGCATTCCGTAACTAGCTGAAAGATGTAGTAAAAATACATCTGTTATATATAGGTAGAAGTAACTAAATAAAACAGATTGTTAGTAACTTTTAAAATTAATTGACAAATTAAATATCTAAGCTGGCAACCCTAAAAACAGGGAACGTGCTCTAAAACCAGAATATGATTCAACTGGCAATATTACTGCAGAATATCAAGCGCTGATAGAGTTCGGAGGAATAGCTTTTTTCACGAAAGCTTTATAAATGATATAAATGTCTGTTTTATGAAGTAACTTTATTTAATTTAAAAAATAATGTTGTGAGATGATTTGATGGTACTTTATAATCATACTATTTTATCGTTAAATTTAGCAAATAGGATTTGGATTGGATTGGAGCAAATGGGATTTGCTGTAGGACAGCAGACAGGATCACGGCCCTCTTAGAATTTAACAGTCACCGTCGCCTATGGGTGTTTGCAACGCCAGTGGCATCGCAAACACGCTGCCGTCCCATAAGCGTACAGGAACTTGGGTCACTAATGCCGGAACACAACACAAGGTTATTATGGCGGCATACTGAAGACCGAAGGTGATCACCATCCAGACGGGCTTGGGGCCTTACCACGTATCTAGGATGGGTTGTTTTGTCGCCTTTTACGACAGGCTGACCCCGGCTACAGAGGTTAATATTCTTTCTCCGTCCTTGCACGGATAAATTACTATTAAGTGAGCAATTAGTTCGTCTGTTGTTCTGAAGTGTTAAAAAAATCACAGTAAGATTTTTAATTCAATTCAAACCACGGATAAAATACTGAAGTGAGATTTATTCTGTAAAGACAAATTCAATCAAATCATTGAATCAATACATTGATTATCTAATGCTAAAAACCTCAGTATGGACGGACCACACACCGTTAATTACTAGATTTGCTTTTTACCGGTTTGCTACCAGTGGCGCGAAGAATATGTACGGCAAGCGCACAACTACCTACTTAGTTCCAAGATTATTAAACGATTTACCAACAAATATAAGAGATAATAAAACCCAAAAAAATATTAAAGCCTCACTTAAAAAATACTTTTTAAAGAAATTGTAATCTAGATTTACTCAGTCATTTGAACGTGCGTAGACTTAAGTTTCGATGGCATTGTACAAACCTTAGTGGTTTTTTGTGCTGTTATTTTATTAAGCCAATGTAATAACTGTGAATTTGATAAATAAATTAAAAAAAAAAGATATTGGACTTGAAAATTAATATATTTAATTATATTGAAATTCAATATATCAAATGTTAGTATTTACTACAATAGGTTTTATTCATTACTAGTTGACCCGGCAAATATTATTCTGCCATATGAACTTTAAAAAAACTAACCTATGTACTTCTATGGTTTTCAAGGTCCAATGTTTGACTATACCGAAATTCATCAAAAAAGGTTCTGTGGTTTAGGCGTGAAAGCGTAACAAACAAACTCACTTTCGCATTTATAATATTAGTTAGGATTAAGCAATAAACAAAATAAATACTAAGAAGTAGTTAGTTGCAGCATAAAACGAGATTTCAAGCTCAATTGCCACCTCTGGGGAGATGTTTGTCTTTTTAAACAACATTCTTGATATTAACTGTGCACTGAGGGGCTGTAAGCGGGCTGGCTCCAAGACTTGATTTTTACAAAGAGATATGCTAGCAGGGTCTAATTTTACTTGGATTTAATTCTCTTTTATATTGCCAATTATTTTGAATGTCGCTTTTTAAGACCTAGACTATCCAACAACCTTCCAGTAGTGATCTCGGGCCTGATTCTGTAAAGATGAACAGTATATCTGCCACGTTTGTCCAAAGAAGATTCATGACGTTATCTTTCACCGTCTAGACGAGGTAATTATTTCATTATATGCACAATGGGCGATAAATTAATAATAATAATATTTTGTGACAATTCACACGGCGGCGGAGAAAGAATACGAACCTTTGCGGCCAGGGTCGGTCTGTCTTAAAAGGCGGCAAAACGTGGTAGGGCCTTAAGTCCGTCTGAATGGCGACCACCTTGGTCTTAAGTATGCCGCCATAATAACCTTGTGCTGGGTCCGGCATTAGTGACCCAAGTTCCTGTACCCTCATGGGACATCAGCGTGCTCGCGATGCCGCTGGCATTGCAATATCAGCGGCATCACACACATAGGCGACGGTAACTGCTAAATTCTAAGTGGGTAAAAAATAAAAAGAAATAGTATAGTGATTGTAATAAAGGAAACTTTTAGTATTCATAGAATACAATACTTTACAACTTACTTACAACTCTTTGAAAAATGGTTTTTTAAATATCTAATTATCTTCAATAGAAAAAATTGTAAGATAGCTGCAGATCCTCTTTACTTAAGAACTCGTTAAAAGATCCTTAACTTCTTAACTCCGGAACTTTAGGTTTATTCCGAAGAACAGTTTTATCAGGAACAGGTATCTAGCATATTTTTATATAACATTATGGAAATAAGAAATTCCATGTAAATTGCATTCTTATATTATTTAATATAAAGAAATCTTATTCCTGCTCTTATCCCAAACTATGTGGGGTCGGCACAATAAGTTCTCTCCTTCCAATCTCCTCTATTTGCCGTGATCTGAACATTCATACCTTATTTACCATATCACTTTTTACACAATCTATCCATCTTTTCTTTGGTCTACCTCTCCTCTTGTATCCATCCATTCTCATTTCTAGTATCCTTCCTGTTATTTGACGGTCATCTCTTCGCATTTAATTTAAATAATACTTAATATAAAGATATGTTTTAGCTATTATAGTGCAACATATGTGAAGACTTCCGCGGAGTAACGACTTTTACTTCTTCTTGTAATAACTTGTCATTTGTAATAGGAATCTGGGTATGTAATAATAACTAATTAACCCAGCAAACGTTGTTTTGTCGCAGAAATTGTAAAAATTACAGATTTTATTTAGAGATCTTGTGATGAGTGATATTTCGATTATATATATAGTATATACTAGTTGACCCGTAAAACGTTGTTTTGCCATATGAATTTAAAAAAAGTAGCCTATGTCTTTCGCTAAGGTCCAATCTATGACTATAACTAAATTCTTCAAAATTGATTTAGGCATGAAAGCGTAATAAACATCCATATACCCGCATAAACATACAACCACTTATAAACTAGCAATCACCGTCGCCGGGTGTTTGCAACGCCAGTGGGATTGCAAACACGCTGCTGTCCCATACAAGGTACAGGAATCTGGGTCATTAATGCCGGAACACAACACAAAGTTATTATGGCGGCATACTTAAGACCAAAAGTGGTCCCTATCCAGACGGGCTTGGGACCCTATCACGTAGCTAGGGTGGGTTGTTTTGTCGCCTTTTAAGACAGCCCGACCCCGGCCGCAAAGGTCAGTATTCTTTCTCCGTCCCCGCACGGATATATGCGTGTATTTAGATATTAGCTATTAGTCAAAAAATAACCATTATTCGAAATATATAAATAATCTTGAAAATTGATCACCATTGTTTAGTCCTAAACGCAGACAGACCGCTTATTTAGTGGGTACTACTAGTAGACAACTGACATACTTAAAATATCCTTTTTATTTATTTCATAATATAAGCAATTTAATTTTTTTTTTAATTTAGTTTTATGGTATCGAAGAGCTGTTCTGTAACCCCAAACCCAAGAAACACTTCTTTGGCTAACATTAAATTTGTAAAAAGCCATCCCATTTAATGTATTTTTTTACTAGTCACTTAGAACAATACTATATCTATATTCAATGTGTTAAATAAACCCCCTGACTCGAGACGGGTATCGATATTGTGCCTCCACAGGAGTTTTGAGGTACAAATGCCTGGTTACGTCACGAAGGTTGTCAAATAAGTTAATGGCCGTATGGTTCCAATTATGGCTAAAAATAGGGTTGGGATACTGTTTATCTAGGATAATATTTAAGACGATAAATCGATTGAAGAAAGAAATGATTTTACTATGGGACAAAATGACGCTTATAATTACTACAAATTTAGTTTCTCTTTTTTATATAAACTACTACTTTTATTCAGTAGTTCAGTCAGTTCTTAACTGTAACTTTTTTTTATTGAAATAATTTTCAATTTTTATTGAAAAACTGACAAATGAAAACCAGCGCTATTACGACTGAATAGCAAGTGCTGAGTTGGCAACCCCTTTCTTAGTAAAAAAAACTCTAACATACGAGTGCCCTTGGCCCGGTGGAGTCGGAGAGTATGTGGAATTCCGATGAAAATGGTTGACATCCGACTATCCACTAAAAACTTCGTTGTCCTCCTATCACCTAGCGCCGACGGATAAACTAGCCGGCCGATGTCATAGCCAAAAAAAGTGAAACACTTCAACATTTTGCTTGTCATTCTGGCACACGGATCATGCTAATCTTCTCTATATCGTTCCAATTTTAGTACATGCATTGCTGAAGCATGTACGAGTTGACAACCCTACTATACAGTTTATTGATAATTAAGTAACAGTGTGTGTATTGGATCGTAATATGTTTTTTAATTGTATTTTATATTTATATAATTTAAATCTGTATGTATCAATAAATAGTCTTTAATTATGGAACATTATTGCGTAAATAAATACATTGACACGTCCCAAACATGGGTCCAAATTAAGTGTTGTGCAGGTTAACTATAGTTAACCTGGTTATACCAGCGCTGTTCGCTTGGAACCATTCGGTGAAACTTGGAATTGTGATAAGCCAAAGAAGAATGGACTTCATGTAGGTTTATCTTTAGGATCTGTAGGTTTTGTAGGTTTATCTTGTATCCATATTGCTAAGTTTTTAATTTGTTAAAAATTTATAACAAATAGGATTAAAGTTCTTAAATATTCAAGAATTTGGTAAAGTAGTAAGTATTCTCTACTTAAAAGCTTCTTATAAACCAGTATATGTACTTACACATTGAAAACTTTTCACCTGTAAACATTTATCGATAAAATTTCTGGTACAAGAGGCTAGATGTATTCACGTCTTAACAGAAGTGCGAAGTTTCGTCCCAAATTGCTAACGCCGCATGTGGTGCTGTTTTGAAATTGGCAGTAGGGTTGCCAGAATGGTAAAACTATAGAATTTATTGACTATTTTATGCAATGATATTATCATATGACAAAGCCGTTATAAAATTTCTTCGAGTCTGACAGCGCTTTGATAATACATCTGGTGTTGCACACGTCCATAGGCGACGATAACCACCTGCTATCGGATGGAACGTTTATCTATCTGCTGAATTCAAGCTATAAACAAGACATAGATACATATGACTGTAATATTAATAGCTCCAAACTCTAAAGAACTATCGCTTTTTTAAATTATGTATCTATGATAAGAAATCATCGTAGCTTTTCATCGTCTACAAGAATTTGAGTATCAGCTCTATTTTATCGTAACATTATGCATAGAAGTTTGGCAAGAGTTTTTTTGTGTACTTTGCCCAATAAAAATAAATAATGCAGTTTTTAAAAGATTCAATTTCAGCATGTTATATACTACAGGTTATATAATATGTTATATAATATACGTTTTTTTTTAAATTGTCCACTTTTTGTAATAGAATGAGTTCAAATTTGGACTAAAGAATTACTCCCCACCTATCTTCGTCTGGTTTGGGCAGTAGCTATCCTGTGACCAGCTGCTGAAATATATATGGTATAGTTTTAGAAAGTAAACTGTTTAGTTTTATAACACTAATTTAGGTGATCTTTTTATACATGTTGAATAAATAATTAAACCTATTTTCATACAATTTAAGACCTTGATTAGAGACCTTACATAGAACAACGCTGACCTACTATGATATCCTGTTCTTGCTTCCTAGAAGTGCTGATATCACGCTGACACCACATCTCTAGTTAAAACATCCCGCATTCCTTAATCATCAGAATTCATCATCAGTTCTCATGCAATCCTCGCTCAGCTCAGTTCTCGCTCTAGTTCTGTGCTCATTCAGTTCAATTTCAGGCTATCTTGTTTCACTCCAATTTGTAATTCGTATTTCTTAGTAGTTTGTATTAAAAAGTTTTTTTTAAATCAAATCCAAAGTCGCGTGTAATAGTACGTAGCTGCTTACATTATAATGCAACTAAGCCTTCTATTAAAATGCTTTTGACTTAATAAATAAAATATATTAAATACATATTGTGTTATAGTTGCTTAATAATACTAAAACGATCTAATAAGGTATTAAATATAGTCCATACAATATACCGTTGATCCCAAAATGTCTTAATAAAGCTATAACAATCAAACCCAATCAATACAATGGATGGACAACAATTGATGGTCGGTCCTAAACACACGACGTTTGAATAAACATATTTCAAACTCCTATACTCAATAATAATACCATACAAAGAGCGGAAGCATTAAGAATGGAATTAATATAGCTACTGGAAAATTTACTTTAATTTAGATTTTTCGAATAAGGAATTTTTTAATCTTTTTTTTATTATTGGTATTATGTTTATCCGTGCAGGGGCGGAGAAAGAATACTAACCTCTGCAGCCGGGGTCGGCCTGTCGTAAAAGGCGACAAAACAACCCACCCTAGCTACGTGGTAGTCTTAAGTATACCGCCATAGTAACCTTGCGTTGTGTTCCGACATTAGTGACCCAAGTTCCTGTACCCTTATGAAACAGCAGCGTGTTTGCGATGCCACTGGCGTTGCAAACATCCATAGGCGACGGTAACTGCTAAATTCTAAGCGGGCCATTAGCCTGCCTGCTGTCCTACAGCAATAAAAAATATTTTGTAGAAACTTTCAAAAACTAATCACAAATGAATTTACGAAAGTTTTTGTGTTATCTGTGTATTAAATATTATGAAATGAATTTCTCTACAATATGGATATTATTTTATTGGGATAAAAATTTATATATATTCAGCTTTGTAATAAACATAACAGGTAAAATAAATACGTTATTGAAACTACTTTTAATGGTTTTTTAATGTTCATTTTGAAGTTTAAAGACAATCCTAATAAATATTATATATGCCAAAGTGAGTTTGTTTGTTACACTTTCACGCCTAAACCGCTGAACCAATTTTAATGAATTTCGGTACCTATAGTCATAGATTGGACCTTGGAAAAGGAGATAGGCTACTTTTTTTTAATTTGTATGGCAGTACAACGCTTGCCGGGTCAACTAGTTTGATATAAATTTTCAATAAAAAGCATCGCAAACATGTTTCCATAGTATTCAAAATGAGAATTATATAATTTATTATATATGTAGCGTATATACTCTCGCTGGTGTTGGGCCACTAGGTAACTCAGTAACAACACTACCGAGAAGCTTCCCTGCATCGGTAAGCTCCGACAGGGAAAGTACTGCGTAGCACAGGCACTTCGCACGGTGTGCACGTCTCCATGTCGTCGCTTCGCACGCATATATTTGTAATTTGTTTTTCATTCACGCCACTGCAATCTCACTCCCATATGTATAATATATAGGAGTGATTATATTTGGTAATATATTATATTTGGCCTCTTCCCATCTACATGGAACCAACACCAGAGCTGGTGCGGCTTGTGAAGCGGCTGAAAAAGCTATAGCATGCAAAGACAGGGATCTAGGCTCCGAATATGATTTTGTCCCATTCGGTGTCGAGACCCTTGGTCCGTGGGGTCCTAGCGCTATAAGGCTTTTAAGGAAATAGCAGAAAGGTTAGTCGACATAACAGGAGACCGAAGAGCTGGCAGCTACCTCGAACAAAGAATTAGTCTAGCCATTCAAAGGGGGAACGCTGACAGTATCTTCGGAACCTTGCCTAAAGGGACTCCTTTTAATAATATATTTTAGTTACTTTATTATATTTTTAAGGTTTTTAGTTTTAAGTTCATTATTCTAGTACATATTTCATATTATGTTAATATAAAATAAGATAACTTTCGTAATTTAAATATTGATCTCATGTCAATAGCAGTCCTAGTCAGAAGTTTTGGGGGGTTTATTAAAGAAGGTTTCTTGAGTTCGGGCAAATCATGGATCATGAGGTTTTTTGCAAAGAAAAAAATAACTGTAATATCACGCCTAGGATCAAACTTACTTATGGATCATACCAACATTTTAATTTGCGTGAACACAGACAGGAATCTCGAACGTCATTTAAGTAGCCAGAAAATGCGTGACGTAGTTGTAGTTACAATAAAACTCTATACCACCGAGGTTCGTAACGCTTTCCAAAGAAAAAAAGAGCACAAACATTAGTGGAAAAACTGTTAGTTAATTTAGTAAGTGCAACAGTAATATACTTTAAGCTATTTACTACCAAAACTTCTCCTCGCCAAAGAATTACGCCGAAAACAGCTTACGCAACCCCATAATTCAAGTAAAATGGCCAAAATGACTACATTTTTTACTTTAACATCAAATTTAAGTGAATTGCGCTGGTTCGTTCTAAAAATTTATAACAAAACATAAATTTTGCGAAGAGTCATAAAATTTTACATATTTACTGAAAACTATTTTGTTCTCAATTTATTTTTATTCTATGGATCATTTGATTTTAAATTAAGCCAATATAAATAAAAAAGGTTTTCCAACAGTCTCCGGGAATCCTATTAGAGCTGCATGCAACGAAGATAGATATATTTCTGTGAATGAGTGGTGATATAAGTAAGGAATTTCCGTATTCCCGTGATTTAGAAAAGGGACTGGACCTTTTCTTGGCCAAAAAATATAAAAGAAAAAAGAGAGAAATATAGTAGTTGAAGTCAAAATTGAAGTCTCTGGCATCAGTTCTTTAGATCAAGTGAGGCTCTGGTCTTTCGTAAGACCCAGTACATCACAACGAAGGCCACATATTTATCCAGCAAGTGGCTGGATAGATCGGACGTCAACATTGTATTTAGGACATCTGAGATATGTACATATGTTGCTACATTCCTACATTGCTACGTTGCCTCCCAGTTTTGTTTTGACCCGACTAGAAAAGACGATGAAATTTTATTTTATTCTAAAGCTCGGCGAGACTTATTCTTAAATCAATAATATTGAAATCTTTTAATTGAATCAAATTTAGATTAGCTAAGTCACTGCTAACTCTATTTATATATAATATATCAACTACAGTACATATTATTACATTAAAAATAAAAATAAAATTCTCCCAGACGGCGTAAAGTAAAAGAGGGTAACTTAAACATTTATATTTCCTTAGAAGCTGTAAAATCACAACTTCACAAATGTTAGCGAGATTAAATTCGTTCTTTACGACTATTATTTCAAAGTCGGTGCTTGTGATTCAATTGTTTTGCTTTTAGCGTAATTTTTACCAGATTCCGAGAATACGATGTTTGTGTAAAATTATGTTTTTATTTGTTTCTTTATACGTGCGTAAATCTGTTGGTATATACATCCGTTTTTGTATTTTTATTGGGTATCGGATTTATTCTAATTAGGATTCTAGTTATGAAAATTCAAAAATAAAACGATAGTTAAAGCTCCACTTTAGAAGTTTTCAAAGGTAATTTACCTGGTTTATACCTACTTATTCCTTTTCATTTATCTAAGATAGAACCGAAACAGATAACTCTCAGACAAAACAACTAGCTACGTGGTAGGGCCCCAAGCCCGTCTGGCTGATGACCACCTTTGATTTTAAGTGTATCGCCATAATAACCTTGGCATATTCTGGCATTAGTGACCCAAGTTCCTGTACCTTTATGGGTTAGAAGCATGTTCGCAATGCCACTAGCGTTGCAAACACCCAGAGGCAAAGGTAACTGCTAGGCTCTAAGCGGGCCGTCAGCCTCTCTGCTGTCCAACAGCAATAAAAAAAAATTATGAAAGAAAAATATAAAAGTGTGTCCATACTAATATTCTAAATGAGAAAGTAACTCTAACTCTGTTACGTTTTCATCTCTAAATCGCTGAACCAATTTTGATGAATTTCGGTATAAAGATAAATCGGACCTTGGAATAGGCTCTCTTTATCTTTGTTGTAAGAGAAAAATATAAAAGTATTATATCAGATTTCCAATAATACAAGTGATGCTTCCTATGACGACGAAGCTCCACGAGTTGGGGTCTAACTGGAGTCTGACTCCAACTCATAACGAAAAGGAAATAACAAATAGGTGATAATATTATATTAGCCAGGTGGTAGCCTCTAAGCTCTGGATACAAAATACCCCTGTTCTCTAAATTTTCCGCTATAATAACTGTGTTGTGATCCGACATAAGTGACCAAGGCGCAGCCCCTGGCATTACAAACATCCATAATATTAAATGAAAACAACTAATACGTAAAATATGATAAATATATTATTAAGTTATGACAGTGATAAATTTTCAATTTCATCTAATAGGAAAAATGTTTTTCTTTAAACATCTTCAAATATTTTATTCATAATAGAAAAATATCAAAAATACGCACTCATATTTCACTACATCAAAAATACCAAATAATATTGAGTACAGTCATAGAATTCCACTCTAACAAATGCAAATCGTTTTGTCACAACCCAGCACTCCACTCTACACTCTCTACTCGACCAACAATCGCGAAAAAGGTCGTGCCTGAAATATTAACAATATACCTTTAATATTTACGCATAAGGAAACCTCTTAGATTAAGTGCGCACATAATGGCATGTACAGCCTACTTGACGGGGAAAACATGATATAGCCAGATTATCTCATCTTTCAGTCAACTGCCATTGAATATTCAACTCTAGTGCGTTATTTTAAGGGTTATATGAGCTGTGATAAAAGATAATATGAGTCGAGAAGAGTTTTAAGAAAGCTACGATCAATAAAATGTGAAGTGCTTTCGATAACTTTATTTACTAAGAATATTAGTGAATGGGATGTTTTATCGTGTATTGTGGATGTTTTGTATAGGGCTTATGGTTACACAATGGTAATAGAATAATGAAATCGTTTGTGATTGGCCTATTTTTGCGTAGTCTATAACAATGATATATTCATATTGTACGCAAGGTATAAATTACGAGTTATACTGCGGTGGGGTTGGGATGACATATGGTGTTCTTACTGGTCTATTTGTTGTCCAAGCTATCCTCTCCAATTTTACATCACAATTTACGGATTTCCCCATCAAGCCCCGATTGGTAACCTTGCGCAGAGTCATAAGTATACGTTTGCCGAGACGCGATCTCCTGGACTTATTTGCTCCGTCACCCACCGGTCCGATGACAAACGTGATCGGCCCACTGCCACTTCAGTATGTATATTTTAAGGAACCTAGAGTAATTTACGCCGGAAAACAACAAAATATAATCAAGCTTGGAGCCAGCCCGCTGGGGTCACAATTACTGGTGGATAAATACAGAGTGACTTTGTCAAACTCGTCCAAATTCACACAGAAGAATCTTTAGTAAAAGTTATGAGAAACATGTATTTTAGTTTTGTATCACATAGTACAAAAATGTTGAGTAATCAGCATCACAGTCATTCAAAGAACTCGCAATTTACATAACACGGCGCTAGAGTGTCAATGACCTATCCATCTGACCTATTAAAAGGCCGAGGACGTCGGAATTGCACCGGGCGAGCGAATACGCACTACTTATTTACGCGGGAGAGACAGAGACAGGTAATAATAGGTTAACGTATGAAGGTTGCACCATAGGACTATTCTGTACGATTGAATTAATGATCATACATGAAATATTTTATTTTGAAAATTTTACATAAAATTTTTTTTTGCAAAAATAGGTTCCTTAAATGATGTATAGTGCGTAAAAAAAATTTGGACGAGTTTGTGAAAGTCAACCTGTATATGTTAAAAAAACTTTGACGTACTGAACATAAAATTTAATTAGGGTGTATTTTTTCTCAAGAAATTCCCAAATATACTAAAATCGTATCTCAATATAGCTCAATATGGTTCCCTAGTATTTTTTCTCGAGCATTGTTTACTGAAATATGTGCATTAGCTGGCACAGCACCAACAACGCCCTGCGCGGAATCCTCTCAAAGAAGATTATGGAAGCAAAAGGAAAGTTATTTCCCCGCTTGCTTTTTGACTTTTAACCTTTTGTTGTGTTTTAGTTATGGCCGTTATTATGCCGGATAGTTGTTCTTTTATATTTCTGTTTGATGTTGAATTTTCATGAACTTCGAGTGGTTTAAAATTTATTTTAATCAATCTACATTATATTTAGAACTTTACTTTATTATAAATAAATAAATATTTTGTGACAATTAACACAGCGCCATCTAGTCCGAAATTAAGTAGAATAGCACTTGTGTTATGGGTACTAGACAACTGATATCCTACTTGTATGCTTTTTTACGAGACGGGACTCGAAACCGTGACCTCCGCAAGCGTACCGAAGCGTGTTATCCGGTACGTCACAGAGGTCACCGAATTGTCTCCTTATTTTTCAGATTTTTTACATTTTTTATTATATTATTACATATATTATTTTTAAATAAACAATTTTAACTTAAAATGGATGAATGAAGTTACAAAAATGGTTAAAAATTTAAATGAATATATTAGGGGAAGTTTGAAAATAGCACCAGTGAGTGAAAAGCTGAAAAGTAATAGGCTAGTCTAATATGTCCATATAATGCGAAGAAAATATTGTCAGATAACAAAGAAAATACTATTATTGAGAGAGTATGGATGCAAAAGGAGACGTAGACCAAAGAAAAGATGACAGATGTGTAAAAGATGATAATATGGCGAAAAAGGTGTGAATGTTCAGATGACTAATAAAGATTAATTTCTATCCGTGCAGGGGCGGAGAAAGAATACTAACCTCTGTGGCCGGGGTCGGCCTGTCGTAAAAGGCGACAAAACAACCCACCCTAGCTACGTGGTAGGGTCCCAAGCCCGTCTGGATGGCGACCACCTTTATAATAATAATAATATTTTGTGACAATTCACACAGCGTCATCTAGTCCCAAACTAAGTAGCACTTGTATTATGGGCCCTAGACAACTGATATACTACTTATATACTTTTTTTTGTAAATAAATACATATTATACATAAACACCCAGACGCGAGACGGGAATCGAACCCATGACCTCCGCAAGCGTACTGAAGTGCGTTATCCGTTACGCCACCGAGGTCGTCTTTGGTCTTAAGTATGCCGCCATAAGTTCCTGTATCCTTATAGGACAGCAGCGTGTTCGTGATGCCACTGGTGTTGCAAACACATATAGGCGACGGTAACTGCTAAATTCTAAGCGGGCTGTTAGCCTGTCTGCTGTCCTACGCAATAAAAAAAAGATGGGAATGTAAGAACATATTGTGCCGACCCCCATAGAGCTGGGATATATATATATATATATATATATATATATATATATATATATATATATATATATATATATATATATATATATATATATATATATATATATATATATATATGAGTATAATATATCATGTTCCGTCAGCACCACACACATAACCCTGGTAGTAAGGCTCTTCTGGATGGAAATGTGCCTTTGTTTTCCAAGTATGCCACCATAATAACCTTGTGTTTTGTTTCGGTATAAATTGTACCCAGGTTCCAATTGCCATTTTACATTGCAATTCATAAGGGGCTGTCCATTAATCGCGAAAGGCTCGAAAGGGGGGGAGGGGTCCTTAAAAATTCACGAAATATCACAAGGGGGAGGGGGGGTGTAATAATATATCACGTGTATTTATTTTTTCGGCAAACGCATATAAAATCGAATTTAGCACTGTGCCAACAACTGATTTGCAAGATGCTTTTCCAGTTATTGGCGTTGAAGAAAGTCTTGCTAATCCGTGGTCCGAGGATACTGTACATTAAATTATGTACGTCATTTTTCATGTATTAGTATAGAAAAGTTTTCGCATTTCTTTCATTATTTTTATGTCAGTCAAAAACAACCTGCAACCTTTCTGTCTACCTCTAAATGCTATTATTGTAGTCTTTCATTTTCTATAATAAAATTAGATAATACTTAAAATTATGATCCTTTGTAGGACTAAAAAATACACGTGATATAGGGGGGAGGGGGGGTAGTCTTAAACCTCACCAGGTATCACCAAGGAGGAGGGGGGTTAAAAAATTCCAAAAAAACATCACGTGATTAATGGACGGGCCCCTAAGCTGATGGCAACTGCTATATAAGTGTGTCAGGCTTCTACTGTCCCACAGCAATAATAAAATCTGTTTCTTATTCTTCTTACTTCTAATCCATCTTTATTATTCTTACTTAAAGCCAGAATAATACTTTAATTTCTACTTGGTAACAGAAAGAAGGAATATCTAATATCCATAATGTAACTGTCTAAAAACCCATTACTCTACATCGGCCTAATAAAACACATGTCTTCTTTAAAACAACCTTAATCCAGACCTAATAAAAGGGAGTCCCTCACACAATTACAGGGCGCGTGTAGTTAATTTCGGGAGTCGTGTTGTTGTCGTAGGAACGAATTTAATCAAGCCTGTCAGGGTGAGAACGGTAAGTCGTCGGACGTAGGTCTTGTTTTGAGCTATGGATATTGTTTTAGGCTTTATTAGAAGATAGTGTTTATTTAGCGTGGTAAAGTAATTAATGATGTCAAATATAAAATAATAAATACATTGTACGTTTTCTTTCAAGCGTTCCATTTCGGTGGTATACTAAACTTTTACTAAAGTATTCGGATAGAGCAAACTACTGCGTGACTTTTTAATCTGTTCATCTAATCCTGAGTCCTGGAACCTGAGTCACTAATGCCGGAATACAGCACACGGTTATAATGGCGGCATACTTATGCACCAAGGGTGGTTGTTATCCAGACAGGCTTGGGGTCCTACCACCACGCGAAGGTTGTTTTGTCACCTTTTACGAAAGGCCGACCCCGGCCGCGGTGGTTAGTATTCTCAATCCGCCCATGCACGAAGGTACAAAATATTGCAATACCTAGTCAGGTCATAAATTCTGTCACATGTTTAATGTAAAATAATTGTAACAAGTTTATTAATTATGTAACCATTCATATACCAAAATGAACTTAACAAAACATAGATTCTTGTGACATTAAAGTTTATTCAAAATGACCTCCGTGATTTTGAATACAAGCCTTCAATCTGCGCGGCCAGTTGTCTATCGCAGCACGAACGAGGTCCATGTCAATATCGGCGGCTGCCTTAATCAGGGATGTCTTGAGTGACTCCAAATTGGGATGAGGCTTTGAGCACGCCTTTTCCTCCAAGTGTTGCCATATCTTGTAATCTAACGGATTCAAATCTGGACTGGAGGAGGGCCAGTCTTCGTGCCGGATGAAGTCGATTTCACGCGCCGCCAGCCAGTCTTGTGTGCTCTTCGCTCTATGAGCTGGCGCCGAATCTTGTTGGAATACCCAGTGCCTGTTATTGAACATGGTATGAGAAACAGGTTCCACAAGATTCGTCAGGACTGTATATTGATACACAACAGCATTCGTTTTTACACCTTTCTCACAAAAATGTACCTCTGTTAAGCCCCAATAAGAAACTCCCAACCATACCATGAGCGAGGATGGAAAATGACCTCGTTGGACACGCGGAATACGGTTGCTCGCTTCTTCACTACTGTGTGCGTACACCTTATCATTTTGTTTGTTGTAGCTCTCTTCTACGGTAAACATTTTTTCATCCGAAAAAAGAATTTCCCGATATTTTTTTCCCGCGTACCGCTTCAACAAAGCGCGGCATCTCTACAGTCTCAGGTCCATTAGACGAGCATTCAAACGATGTCCTGTTTTTCTTCGATATGCCCGAAGCCCTAAGTCTTCATTTAACACCCTTTTCACCGTGGTTCTGCTTAACCCCATCTGAAGGGCCAACAGTTTCTGCTTACGTTTGGGATTTCTTTGAATTCGTGCCTTCACAGCTTTTATCACTGCTGGAGTCCTAACAGACCGAGGGCGACCACTTCTTGACCTGTCATCTACACTAGAGTCTTCATTGTATCGTTTGATGGTACGATAAACGAATCTTTTGGTTATATTCAAATTTTTCAGTATGTTAAAAATTTGAATTGGCGCGTAACTGTAACGATGCAACGCAATAACTGCAACACGGTCTTCTTTAAGCGTCCACTCCATATTTAAAAATGAGTAAAATTCTAAAAGTTATACATTTTTATTTTCATGAACAATTCTAAATTCGAATTCAATAAACTTTTTTGTGGCCAGCATTCTAAAAGAAAAGTTTTTACTGTGTGACAATACTTATGAACTGACTAGGTATTTATTTATGAAACAATTGATTAAGACTTTTTTGTTGGGCGTCTGATAAATTACAAAATTTTCATTCATTTTTGCTTTATCTTCAGGAGTTTAGTTAACAAATGCTAATAATTCAAAATTTGCAAAAAATGAAACTAGTATTATGTCGACAGCGCAATTTCAATGATAAAAATCTTGCTTAAAAACAGTTTTTGTTCAAAATTTAGTCCTCAGTTGTCCTCGTTTGTTTATTTTATAAAAAATTGCACAAAACTTGCAAGACAGAATAATATAATAAAATCTGTTCCTACGTTATTTCTATAGAAAAATACCTGCCCACTTTTATTTAATAATAAATCCTCTCAAGAGGTTGTCTGGAAGAAATCGCCCACAGTGATAAGACCGGCGATTGTACTTTATTTGTCTGTATTGTATTATTGTAAAGTTGATCTTAATAAGTGAAATAAAGTATATTATTATTATTATTAACCTAGAGTTCGATGAAAGACCTTTAACAAGAGTTATGCCTTAATAACTACACGTCCCCAGTAACTATTCCAAAACACTAATTTCTTGTCATTTTAATGAGTAATTGTAATATGTACTCTTGAAGTTTCAATTGTACATATGGCCTAAAACTATTTATTTTTTAAAAAAACACATTAACAAATTGACGTATACATTTGCGTAAACTAGAAAAAAAAAGAGAGAAAGAAAGAAAAATAATGTAATCAGGACTTTTGCAAAGTCACATAAAAATATAAAGAACATGTTTTTTTTAATCATAATAATTTTTATTAGTTAAAATGCAGGTAGTTACAGTTGTCAGTTTACAAATTGTTCCCAGTGCATTTTTGCCCCTAGGCGTACAAATATATTATTATTGGGAAATTAATTAATTACTTCACAATAAATTCTTAATTCTAAAAACTTACATACCTATATTGTTAATTTATGTTACTTAAAATCATCATACAAAAATTCCATTATATTGTAATAACATTTCTCAATTAAGAATAATTTTAATTTTCTTTTAAAATTTGAGATGTAAAGATTTTTAAAACTATTGGGTAATTTATTAAAAATTTTGGGTGCTATACCAAATATACTTTTGCTGGATAGGAATGTATTCATTGAGTTTGTTATTAACTTATTTTTATGTATTTCATTATATTTTTGTTGATCTCCGAATTTTGAAAAGCTGTTTGGATTACATTTATATAAGAATTTACATTGTGAAGTCCTAAAATTGGACCTATTTCAGCATAATGGTGGTTTTTATACAAAAAAAAAAATCAGCGCTGTTCTTCCAATTGGCGATGTTATGGATATCAACAAGTACTTAACATAATCTAATTATATATGAAACCCTATATATCAATTAGGGTATGCTAAAAATGCAATATTGTTTTCTTGTTTTCTGCCCAAAATGTCGTAGGGTGTGTCCAAACAAATATTCGACTCGTGAATAGTTCTTCATCATTATTGCTCCATGATAACACAAGACCTCACTACACTAGAAATCATTGTAACTCTACAGGAGCTGTAGTTAGAAACCATACGTTATTCACCGTTCTCGCCAGACCTTGCTCCAATGGATTACCATTTTTTACGTAATTTGGACAAATTTGTACGTGATAAAAAAAAATTCCCAGGAAGCAGTACAGAGTTCTATCGTAAAGACATAAATGAACTTCCATTTAAATGGCAGCAATGTACAGATAATGAGGGTAAATATTTTAAATAAATAAATCTGTTATATCTTAGAAAAAAAAAACAAGTTTCAATTTTTCAGTACAATTTGACAATTCCATGCTTTTACCTCTAATATTTTATTACAACTATGAATTTGATCTACTCCCAAAATTATGTTCTTAAAAACAACAACAAAAATTATGTACTCCCTTTACCGCAAAAAGGCTCATATAAAGGCAATGACGCAAATGTGACCCCACTGTAACATATTTCAAACAATAATGTCCTAGAATAATAACTCAACTGTTGCTAGGCATATAAAAATTTATTGTTACAGTAAAAATACGTAGAAATAAATAATAGTTTATTTCTCGAATGAATATTGTTTATAGTTTAGTCATATTAAGGATACTAGCTGACCCGGCAAACGTTGTTCTGCCATATAAATTAAAAATAATACAGAAATTAATTACATCACCTTTATTTCACCCCCTTGAAGTTTAATTTTCGCAACGAATGTAGCCTATATCCTTCTACAAGGTCCAACCTATATCTATGCCGAAATTCATCAAAATTGGTTCAGCGGCTTAGGTGTGGAAACAACGTTACTTTCATATTTATAATATTAGTATGGATGATAAGATAATATAGAAAACTGTGAATAACGAGATGAGAGTTAACAGAAGAGAATAGAACAAGGGCAGGTTGTGTCGACCCCATATTATGTGGGACAGAGGCAGGAGAAATAGCTTGAATCAACATATTAATATACTAGCTGACCAGGAAACCTTGTTTTGCCATATAAATTAAGAAAAATACGTTTTTGAAATGCTTAACTATGCTACATTTCAAGTCAATCCAGTGTATTGTTCTTTTTCCTGCCCTTACACCACCTTATTTGGAGTCGGTATAATACGTTCTATCCTTTCAGTATTTTCTATTATTTGGTATCTCAACCTTTTTCCTATATCGTGTTTTCAGTGGCATCGCGAACACGCTGCTGTCCCATTATGGCGACATGTAATAACGTGACCAGAGGTCGCCATCCAGACGGGCTTGAGGTCCTACCACGTATATAGGATGGGTTGTTTTGTCTCCTTTTATAACAGGCCGATCCCAGCCGCAGAGGTCTGATATTCCTCTCCTTTTGTACCCATCCATTCTTATAGAGTATTTACCTAGTCACATGGTATACCTTCCGTGACTGCCACCATGCCACCATAGTTTGTTACTCTTCAGTTTATCAATCACTGGCGTTAATTTCAGATTTTCTTTGATATATTAATTTCTCATTTTATTGATTTTCATAACTCCACACAGTCATTTACATACATACATATAATCATGCCTCTTTCCCGTAGGGGTAGGCAGAGACCACTTCTTTCCACTTGCTACGATCCTTACATACTTGTTTCGCTTCGTCCACTTTCATTATTCCCTTCATACATGCCCTTCGGTTTAGGGTACTCTTGACCTGGCCGTTTTTCAAGACGTCCCTGATCTGGTATTGAAACGTCCGCCTAGGTCTACCCCTCCCAATACTTCCATTCACACTCGCCTTATTCACTTTTACAGTCATTTTTAATTTGATAATTAGTAAGTCTTATTACTTAGTTAACTCAAATGCTTGCATATCTGTTTAAACATTCAATTTTTGTTTTAAATAATCTATTGTAATTATTATACTTACATTCTGTTAGTTAGCTTCAATCGCTAGCGTCTATTTTTGCTTGATTTTTGATGCAATGTATTTAAGTACATTTGTCAAAATAATCATTGTCATCTTTATTTTTCACTTTGCATGGTCTCCAGCGTCACTGGTGAGTCCCGGGCACGCTTTTGGATCTACTCTTAGCAGCGTGGCTAGACATTTGTATATATAACAAGAAAAGAGGAACATTCATCATTAGATGAATATATATAGTATTTGAATCTAATTATAGATTCAAATACTACGCAAAGCATATCATAAACAAACTCCCTAAATGGCACTTAAGCACATACATTCATTTTCTGCAAACTTGTAACACTCGAAATCAAAACGTCGTAACTTCTTATAAAATACAACCTTCATATAACGTTTTAGTCACAAGGCATATAGACAAAAACACAAATATTATTCTTGAATAACATTTTTCCTGTTAGACGAACTATTTTTCCACACTTATTACCCGGTTATAATACTGAGGGACTTGAGATAAAAATGGCTGCCATTGGATGTACGTATACGTGACCCACTTTCGTGAGTTCAAAAGATTTGATGGAACGTGTAGGAATGTTGCATGCCCGTCAAAAGCAAGACTTTCTGGATTCGTGGAATGTTCCGGAGTCTGATAAATTCCTTTTGAGTATCTCTTTGTGATGGATGCGATGCAAAAATTTCACAATAATAAATGTCTTTTATCCGAGCAGGGGCGGAGAAAGAATACTAACCTCTGCGGCCGGGGTCGGCCTGTCGTAAAAGACAACAAAACAATACACCCTAGCTACGTGGTAGGACCCCAAGCATGTCTGGATGGCGAGCACCTTTGTTCTTAAGTATGCCGCCATAATAACCTGGTGTTGTGTTCCGGGCATTAGTGACCCAAGTTCCTGAACCCTTATAGGACAGCAGCGTGTTCGCGATGCCACTGGCGTTGCAAACACCCATAGGTGAGGGTAACTGCTAAATTCTAAGCGGGCCGTCAGCCTGTCTGCTGTCCCACAGCAATAAAAAAAATCTGTAAATACTATGCATATATGTGTGTGTACATATGTATATAAATATAAGAAATCCCGATGTAAACAGCCTAAACATTCTATTAAAGCCGTCATTACCCGGGCATCTAACAAACTATGCAGTAGACCCATGGCCTGTGCCAAAACTTTTCAGCTGGAAACTTGGCTGATCTATTTTGTTCCGTGCCCAACTTCATTTGACAGATAGTAACAAGTTTTCCCGTAAATTCGGCTTACAGAGACAACTTCCAAGTTTTATCACAATCGTGAGGAACTTGCTGGACTTGATCACGGTAAATAAATATGTTTTTGAATAACTTTTCCGGTTTTATATCACCAAATTTGGTTTCAGTAACTACTGTAGAATTTAAAAATATTGAGTATTCCTCCTAAATTGTCTGTTATAATTTCTATAAAAACATTAAAACAAATATATATGAAACATTTCTAGTTCAAGTAATGTATTGAAATTTCAATACTAACTAGCTGACCCGGCAAACGTTGTTCTGCCATATAAATAATAAAATGTCAAAAAATTAAAAAAAAAAAAATTTGGGGGTGGGTCACCCCTAACATTTAGGGGGATGAAAAATAGATGTTGGCCGATTCTCATAGATACCGGATAAGCACCCCTCAGGGGCGCTCCTCTGTCCGAGGAGTGCACGGGTGTGCGTACCCGAGGTGCCCGAGCATCCGTTGCCTCACTCCCCTTTCCGTCCGAGGCGACAGAGTCCTACCTTTTTTCCCTTCTACCTCCCACATCCTTTCCCGAATTCGCTCTCTGTTCGTGGCGCGGTCCCCGGTGGGATGGTTGCGAGTACTGGTTGGGGCCCGGGTTCTTTCCCGGGCCCTGATTTGGTAGTCGAAACCATGCCCATTTCGACTGCGCTTGCACAGAGAGTGTTCCTGGGGCGGAAACGGTATCTCCGCTGTCCGTCAGTCTTGCTGGGCCGGCTGCGACGTTAGGCAACTCCCTGGTTTTTCTAGGGTGTCGTCTGGTAGTCGTACCCACGCCTGACTGGCACGCGGCGGAGATGCCAGTCCCGTCCTGTCCGGAATCCCCCAGCTTTGGGGGCTGGAGCTGGGGGACCTATAACAGCCCTCCCGAAGCTCAAGGTCCCGTGGCGCGCTGATGGGCTGCATGGCCGGGGGGTAAACCCGGTCCCAAGCGCCACACCACTAAATGAAACATGAAATCGGTAAATGAGAAAACACTACCCCAGGGAGGTACCACCCGACAGGGTGGAGAATCCTCCCCTGCGCCTTCGGGCGCAGGCATGGGCCCAACGTATTCTGGGGGGCCCACATTTCCCGAGTAATATCACCTTTGGTGATATTGGAGCGGTTGCCTGCGAAGGGCGGAGTTTTGAGCAACGAGGGAGAGGACTCAGACGGTTCGGTCTGCTCGGGGATGTCTTTTCGGACAGTTCCGAGCGGCACGAGCTCTAGAGGGAACACTCCCTCTTGCGTTGGTCCCGGTTCTGTCCTGGGCAAGCGCAAGAGGGGATGTAGGAGGTCCTTGGATCGCTCCGGGGGGGGAAATGACCCCGGAGCACCAACGTCCGAGGACGATGTTTCGGCACATTCGGCCGCCACAAGCGGCGGTCCATCAAAGCGTGGACGAGGTCGCCCAGCGTCAACTGGGCAGTACGTGGGAATAGGGAGGGCTCGGAGGGAACTCCAAGCGGCCCGACAAGAAGAGAAGGAGCTCGCGAAATACGAAGAGGAGCTCCGCCACAAACTCCGCAAGGAAGAGGTGGCGCGTCGGGTCCACTCCAAGCTCTCCTTAGGCGCACCTGAATCCTCTCGGGCCCAAGGGGGCAGAGAGGGAAACAAGAGAGGAAATGAGATGGAGGTCACCGCACAAACGTCGGTCGACCTCCAAAACTCATTGGATGGGGCTCTGGCCGCAATTATAGAGGTAGCCGGGGTCTCGAAGGGTCTTAAAGGCACATACCAAAAGACCCTCAAAGACTCAGTAAAGACGTTGCGGGAGGTGATCTCTGAAATCAACTCCCGCACAGAATCAGAAGAGGTGGGACGGCTGGCAGCCGCCAATCGCCGGATGCGGGCCGAATTGGCCGATCTCCGGCAGGAGGTGGCTCGCCTCACGGCACAGATTGGTAAGCCCAGCCGCCTCGCTCCAATCTCAACAAGGACGGAGACCAGCCAGCCCCCTCCAGCAGCGCATGTTGAACCAGATGAGTACCAGCTCTTCATGCGCGGCGTCATGGTCCAGGTAGGGACCATGATCGACGCGAAGCTGGAGGGGCTGAAGGACCGCCTACTGCCCGCCCCTCGCTACCGGCCACCACTGGCCCACGAGGTGCGGGCAGCGGCGGTCACCCGGAAAGAAATATCGGTGGCCGATTACCCGCCGCTTCCCGCCTCGAAAAAAGGGGGCAGAGTTACTGCACAGGGCAGAGGAGCGACGGCGGCTGCGCCCACGAAAAAAGCGCAGCCAAAAGCCAACGCACGAGAGGTAGTGCCTCCGCCACCTCCTCTGGAGGAAGGATGGACGGTTGTGGCCAAAAAGAATACAAAGAAGAAGGCGACGACCGTCCCTCAACCACCCGCAGCCAGGCAGGCGGCAGCATCGGCCATACCACCTAGGCCCAAGCAGCCGCTGCCGGCTCCTAAGAAGAGGAGGAAGAGGGGTCCCCGCAAGCTTAGGGCCCCGAAATCCGCCGCCGTCACCCTAACTATCCGCCCTGAAGCGGCGGAGAGGGGGGTCACCTACGGGGGCCTCTTGGCGGAGGCCAAAGCCAAGGTTGACATCGCCGCCCTCGATATCCAGGGCGGCATAAAAATGAAAACTGCGCGGACGGGGGCACGCATGATGCTGCTCTCTGGCGCCGACCAGGGGGCGAAAGCCGATGCCCTCGCCGCGCGGCTGAAAGACGTCCTCAAGGAGGAGGACGTCAAAATAGCGAGGCCCGAGAAGTGCGTCAAGGTGCGCATCTCGGGCCTCGACGACAGCACAACGGCGCACGACGTGGCGGCTGCCATCGCTCGCGCCACGGGCTGCCCCACGGAGAAAGTCACATCCGGGGGTATCCGCCTGGGGCGTGACGGGACGGGCACGACGAACGTCCTCGTGCCGGTGGTGGCTGCCAACAATCTGAAGAGGTTGGGCCACATTCTGGTCGGCTGGGCCTCGGCTCTCATCGAGGTGCTAGATAAGAGGGAGCCGAGGTGCTTTAAGTGTCTGGCGCCGGGTCACCTCGCGGTGAATTGCAAGTGCCCAATGAGCCGCAGCGACGCCTGCTACCGCTGCGGTCAGCCAGGGCACTCGGCCGCCACCTGCAAGGCCACGCCCCATTGCGTGGTGTGCGCGGCGGCCAGCAGACCGGCCAACCATAGGGTTGGGGGTGGCCCGCCACTATGCACTTGCCGCCGCACCGGCCGACCGGCAAATCCGGTGACGGAGGAAAAAGAGGAGAAAACCAGCCGCTTCGTTCTCAAACGAAAGGCGAAGCGGCGAAAAGAAAAGGACAGAAGACAACGCCGTCGGGCCGAAGCCGCCGCGGGGGAGATCGCCCCCCCGCAGGCGCAGGCCCCAGCGGCTGAGGAGATGGATATCTCAACCAAATAATGGATATCCATCTCCTCCAAGCGAATCTAAACCACTGCGCCAACGCTCAAAATCTAATGATCCAGAGCTTGGCGCAGTGGAACATCAATATCGCCGTTGCCGCCGAGCCGTACTGCGTCCCCACCCGAGGCGATTGGGTCGGGGACCTAGACGGCACGGTGGCTATACACGCCAGGACCGCCGCGGGTACCCCGCTCCCCACGGAAGTGGTGAGGGGCAGGGGTTTCACCGCGGCTAGATTCGGGGAGATAGTGGTCGTTGGCGGCTACTTCTCCCCGAACAGGAGTCTCGCCGACTTTGAAGGGTACATGGAAGAGTTGGGCAACGCGGTCCAGCGGTTCCTCCCGCGCCCCGTGCTTGTCCTCGGGGACCTCAACGCCAAATCTCAGGCCTGGGGTTCCCCGCGGACCGACGCGCGTGGTGAGCTGGTCGAGGACTGGGCCGTGGAGAGGGGTCTGGAGATCCTCAACCAGGGTCGCGAGCACACGTGCGTGAGGCAGTTGGGGGGGTCGATCGTCGACGTGTCATTCGCGTCAGCCCTCCTGGCCCGCCGTGTGCGAGGCTGGACGGTGCTCACGGGCGTCGAGACACTGTCGGATCATCGCTACATCCGGTTCAGTGTCTCCGCCCGTCAGCGAGAGCCTCCAGCCCAGGTGACCCCGTTGGGTGACTGTCCGCGCTGGACACTTGGAAAGATGAATCGGGAGGTTTTCCGCGAGGCCTTGACCGTCGCAACGTGGTCGAGGCCGGGCGACGTACCTCCCGATGACGTCGACGGGGAGGCGGAGAATCTGCGGTTGCTCATGACTGACGTCTGCGACGCGGCGATGCCGAGGCGGGGGCCACACCGACCCCCGCGCCGGGTGTACTGGTGGAATGCGGAGCTCGAGCGGCTCCGCAGGGCGTGCAACTGCGCCCACCGCCAGTACACCAGGCTCCGAAGACGGAGTCGCCGCGACGCGGACAGAGCGGCCGCGGAGGATCGGCTCTACGGGGAGTACAGGAGCGCCAGAAACGACCTCCACCTAGCTATCCGCGAGGCGAAGGCGGCGGCGTGGGGGGAGCTCTTGGCCAGCTTAGATCAAGATCCTTGGGGGCGACCCTACAAAACGGTGCGGGGCAAGCTCCGCCCATGGGCGCCCCCGCTGACCGAGAGTCTCCCCCCGCGCCAGGTGGATGGTTTTGTCGGCGCTCTGTTCCCCACGAGGGCTGAGCACTCACCTCCCGCCATGGTCCCGCCTCATTGGGATGAGAGGGACCCCAGCGCGGACGACGACCCCGTGCCCGACGTGGACCGGGCAGAGCTGGGGGCAGCGATGTTGCGGCTGAAGGCCAAGAACACCGCCCCCGGCCTCGACGGCATACCGGGGCGTGCCTGGGTTCTGTCCCACGACGTCCTGGAGCCCCGACTATTGAGGCTCTTCGACGCGTGTCTGCGATCGGGCCGGTTTCCCCGCAGATGGAAGACGGGGAGGCTGGTCCTGATCGCGAAGGAGGGGCGCCCGGCGGACTCACCTTCCGCCTATCGGCCCATCGTGCTGCTGGACGAGGTGGGGAAGATCTTCGAAAGGATCCTCGCAGACCGCCTCGTCCGGCACCTAGAGACAGAGGGGCCGAACTTGGCGGACGAACAGTTTGGGTTCCGCCAGGGGCGCTCCACTATTGACGCGATCACGCGTCTGAAGAGCCAGGCGGAGGACGCAGTGGCTCGAGGTGGGGTGCTATTGGCGGTGTCACTCGACATCGCCAACGCCTTCAACACCCTGCCGTGGAGCTGCGTGCGGGAGGCGCTCAAGTACCATCGGGTGCCTCCCTACCTCCGTCGCATAGTCGGGGCATATTTGGACGATCGTGCCGTCGTCTACCCGGTCCAAGGTGGGCAAAGTCGGCGAGACGTCGTGTGCGGTGTTCCACAGGGGTCGGTCCTGGGCCCCCTGCTGTGGAACATCGCATACGACTGGGTCCTGAGGGGGGCCCTCCTCCCCGGCGTCGGCGTCATCTGCTACGCCGACGACACGCTCGTCACAGCGCGCGGGAGGAACCCCCGCCAGGCGTGCCTTCTGGGCACGGCTGGGGTGGCGCACATAGTGGCAAGAATCCGGCGACTAGGCCTGGAGGTGGCCTTGAACAAGACGGAGGCCGTGATATTCTACGGGCCCCGTCAGAGGCCGCTACCGGGCCTGAGCATAACGGTAGGAGGCGTCCGCATCACCGTCGGGCCGTCCATAAATTATCTTGGACTGGTGCTCGACGGGCGATGGGACTTTGCGGCGCACTTCGAGCGCCTGGCGCCGAGGTTAGTTCGGGCAGCGGCGGGACTCTCCCGTCTGCTGCCGAATATCGGCGGACCGGGCGCAGTGTGCCGCAGGCTCTTTGAGGGAGCCGTGCGGTCGATGGCCCTTTACGGGGCCCCGATCTGGGCGGATCGCCTGACGGCCAAAACGACCGCGCTGCTTCGCAGGCCGCAGCGTGTTCTGGCCGTCAGGGCGATACGGGGATACCGCACGGTGTCCTTTGAAGCGGCCTCCCTGCTGGCCGGATCCCCACCATGGGACCTCGAGGCCCGAGTCCTGGCGCTGTTATACCAGTGGCGCCGGGACGCGGCCGAGCGTGGCTCTCGCCCTGCACCTCGCGAAGTTGAGGTAAAGAGGGCGGAGCTGCGCGATGAGGTGCTCATGGTGGAGTGGAAGGAGCGCCTCGCGCACCCCAGCGCGGGCCTCGCCACCATCGAAGCGGTGAGGCCCGTCCTGGCCGAATGGTTGGAAAGGCGCCACGGCGCCCTGACCTTCCGCCTGACGCAGGTCCTCTCGGGGCACGGTTGCTTCGGGAGGTACCTGTGTCGCATAGGGCGGGAGATGACGTCGGGGTGCCACCACTGTGGCGCGGGCGACGAGGAGGACACGGTTGACCACACTGTCGCCGTGTGCCCTGCGTGGCGCGAGGAGCGCCGCGCCCTCGTCGCCCAAATCGGCGTGGACCTGTCGCTCCCGGCCTTGGTTCTGTCCATGGTCGGGGGCGATCCTGGATGGACGGCCGTCGCCTCCTTCTGCGAGGCAGTCATGTCCGCAAAGGAGGCGGCGGAGCGGGAGCGGGAGTCGACCACCACACTCCCCTCCCGCCAACGCAGGCCACGTCGGCGGCGCCGGAGGTCAAGTAACGACCTCCGGCCGCCGTAAAAAGCGGCCGCGGGCGGCCCCTCGGGGGAGAATCCGCCGCCCGCACTTTTGCCGCGAGGGTGAGGGCTGCGTGCTGTTCCGCGGCCCCCCTCAACTCCTAGAGTTGTTAGGAGAGCGCCGGGGGGACGAAACCCTGATCCCCTGGCGCCAACACTTTAGAAGGGGCCCGCCTCAAGACAAAGGGCGGGCCGGCGCCGGCCCGGGCCACGAGATCGGCAGGCCATATATCCGTGGGCCCGGGCGTAGGCGATAGGAGAACAGCGGGGTTTTTTAGTGGGTAGTCGGATGGCCAAACATCTTTCCCGGAGTCCCACATATCCCTCGGTCCCCCCGGGCCGGGGGAACCCGTCAAGAGAGGTTTTTCCCCGAGACCAAAAAAAAAAAAAAAAAAAAAAAAAAAAGATACCGGATAAGCATAAAAAATTTCATCAAAATCGGTCAAGCCGTTTCGGAGGAGTATGGCAACGAAAACTGTGACACGAGAATTTTATATCAATACTAACTAATAAACTCATCCTTCAATACTCTGTCGCGAAAAAAAAATTCAAATTGTATTTTTTTTTGCTTTAGGACAGGCTAACGGCCTCTTAGAATTTAGCAGTGGCATCGTGAACACGCTGCTGTTAGGACCAGGAACTTGGGTTCCGGCATTAGTAATGCCGGAACATAACACAGAGTTATTATGGCGGCATACTTAAGACCAAAGGTGCTCGCCATCCCGACGGGCTTGAGGCCCTACCACGTAGCTAGGGTATAGCTCCTATGGATAAAAATCAACATGGGTCATTGCATAGTTTGTTAGACCTTAGTTAATCCTTAGCCGGGCAGGTAAGGATGGCTTTAATAAAATATTTTGGCTGTTTACATCAGGATTTCCTATAAAATTTAAAATACTAGGATAAAACTCGATTAAGATGTTATCCAAAAAGGCTATGTTACGCAGCCAGGCTCAAGTTGTCCTATACGATAACAGACAGATACTAACACGCGTATACAAGGCAAATTAGCGGGTACATAGGTATACACGTGTTCAGTACGTGGGAATCATGTTTTAATATCCACATTAGACGAACCAAAACAACCTACATGGCTTACCACCGTGAGAATCTATTCCGTAGTTTCTAGGGTGGTATGCACTTGGCTACCATGTTCTTCTTTATTTTAAGGGGTTAGCAAAACATGTTCTCCTTTTACTTTCCTCTGTTAGTCGTCATCTCAATCTTCACACCCCTTTCCACTATATCTATACATCCACTCTTATTTTCTTTGTAATATGGCAGTCCTCCCTTCGAATTACATTATAATTAATATGATTCTTCTAGATATTTCTAAATTTGCACACATACTCGTATATTAGAAAAACCCCAAACAACTCAAGTTGTAAGGTAATAATAATAAAAAATCACTTTAGTTATATTTCTGTATTGTAAGACTTTGTTTACAAATATAATTGTCAAACACATACGACTAAAACACAAAACAATTTGCAAATATTTTATGCTAAATGACATCGTCTCCGTACAGGGGCGAAGTAAGAACTGCGCGGCCGGGGTCAGCCTGACGTAAAAGATGACATAACAGTCCACCCTTGCTACGTGGAAGGGCCGAAATACAGTCTGGATGGCAACACCCTTGGTCTTAAGTATGCCGCTATAATAACTTTGTGTTGTGTTCTGACAGTAGTGACCCAGGTTCCTGTACTCCTATGGGACAACAGCGTGTTCATGGTAGTCCTAATCTACTATTAGTAGGCCGTCAGTCTGTCTGCTGTCCCTGAGTAATAAAAATTATCTAACTCTACCTATAAGGACCGTAGCAACTATAATCATTTGAGAAGTAATACCACAGTAACAATACAAATCATACAAATGTCGAAAAAATCCACAAGAAAATCAGATTATCATTAATTCTCATGAATGGAAATACAGTCAATATCCCCATGACCTCCGAAACGTTGCATCCGGCATATCATTTCTATTTACTCGAAGCATAATAGTTATTTGTCAAGTTGATGAAACGGGTACTTTTATTATGAAAGCTGTACCTCAAGGAGCTTACCTGGGACCCGTATTGTATTTATAAGAGGTTTATCGATATTTTTGTGAATGACTTTTCCTGTATATGATTAACTTGCTTCAAAATAACATATAAGGTTCAGCTCCATATAAGACTTTAGTTTCTTATGATATATATATATATATATATATATATATATATATATATATATATATATATATATATATATATATATATATATATATATATATATATATATATATATATATCATAAGAAACTAAAGTCTAGGTATTTTTTGTATATACAAAACCGGATGTTCTTGGAGGACTTTAAGATTAGATTATTACAGGTTTTTGGATAATCAGACATCAGTCGTTGGAAATTCATATTAAACAAAATATTTGTTTATGTCCACTACAAAATATATGTCTCTTGAGTAATGACATTTTGTTATAGGGGTTAAGGAAGAAACTAATAGGCATTTTCAGCATAGTGATTATCATTTTTTTGTATCAACAATAGTTTATATTAAAACCTAAATATATTTTTTATTTTAAGGTTTTCTTTTAATCTATCCAATATGGACATTTTATAGTTATGACATAATATATATGGGGTCACTTAGTATAGAGTGTTCAATATTTGTAGGGGCCCTATATCGCTGACCTATCATTCAGTTGGGGAAAATGTCACTTTAACACATAAAACGTATGAGCCGGTAGCGTCGCAGAGCAATGACAAAAAGTCGATCCTGCGATCCTCAAACAAACACTCAGCTCTGGATGAATATTCCGCTGTAGTCAGTTAAATGTTTGCAGTAGGGCAAATAAGAGAATCCCATATACCCCCATTGGCTTCCCCGATAGTCTCTCTTCATAAAAATCTAATACTTTAATAATAGATAATAAATATGTTACAAAAACACCCTATGACTCAATCGCCCTTCAAAGTTACACTTGAATAAATTTTCAGACGAATTATCTTCAAGGTCTAAAAAAATTTACATTTTTAGGATAATGACAAAATAATGTGAAGTTGCGTTAAACAGTAAAATTCGGGAACTGGAAAAAATATTTCTTCTTTCAACGAAGAAAACATTGTTCGCTCGTTTACTGGTGCCGGAACATAACACAAGATTATTATGGTGGCATGTTATAAAACTAGGGGTGATTGTCACCTAGTTGAGCCTGGAACTCTACCACCTAGCTAGGGTTATTTTTTCACCAGGAGCCGTTAGGGTTAGTTTTATTTTCGAATTAACATTACGGCAGTTGAAAAAAAGAAAACAAAGATTTGCTAAAACTTATTTCTTTTAGATTGTTTTCCCAGTAAAAAGAGAACAGAAAAAGAACATTGACGTCAATTAAGGAAGATGTTATGTAACAATACTCACTATCGCAACAAAAACTTCGGATGTAACCGAGATACGCTTGTAAGATGACTGAACCGTATATTATGTAATATTATATAGTGTATTACATATAATAAAGTCATATATCTGAATACAAAACTTATTTACCTTACTTAAAACATATGAAAGCGCTCATCTTGTCCCCACATTTTGCTCAGAAATTGTTAAGTTCCGAATACATAGAGCATTTTGCCATGTGGAGAGACCACAGTTTTATTCCCTTGATATCATACTAGTATGCAAGCCTAGGCTTGCAGTATAGCAATAACTATGTATGTAGTATTTAAGTAATAAGTATGCATTACACTAATTTACAGCATATAGTAGGCAAGTGGTATCATATTTAAGAGGCAAAGCATACGTTTTGGGTTTAATTTATACTAAACGAAAAAACTAATATCTGTAACATAATTACCGAGTACCAACATTTAATGAAAATTAGGTATTCGATCTCTTTTGAAATATATTTATCTGTTCTTTTTTGAAAGGATCTTTGAGAGGTCTTTTGAGAGGCCTATTTCTAGCAGTAAGATGTCATACACATTACGAAGCTGAATATTTTTAATTAGGTATGCTTTCAATACTCTTCTTCCCAAAAGTTACGCACTTTTGAATGATTATATTACAGCACCTACTCTATTTCCTTGAATGTTCGAAGTCCCAAAGTAACAGATATTCTCAGTCACGAAACTTGCCTCGTAAACATATCGTGTCTTTATAAATTGGCTCGTGAAGACGTACCCTAAGGCACTGTTACACCGTTCTGTAATTAGTCTCGGTGAATGTACCTATCTGATTTAAACTTATGAAAGCTGCAGTTTGAGATTCCCATTTCTATATACACAAATTTGATTTGATTACATTTAAATTATTCAAAAGGTCTTATTATTAAGCTGAGGTTGATAGTTTTTTTTGTCCATGTCACAGTTTTTACATTGGCTTAGTAAAATAACAGCACAAGAAACCACTAAAGTTTGTACAATGCTATCGAAACTTAACTAACTTTCTACACACATTCAAATGACTGAGTAAATTTAGGTTACAAATTCTCTAAAAAGTATTTTTTGAGTGAGGCTTTAATATTTTTGGGTTATATTATCTCTTATATTTGTTAGTATATCATTTAATAATCTTGGAACTAAATAGGTAGTTGTGCGCTTGGTGTACATATTCTTCGCGCCGCTAGTAGCAAACCAGTTTTTGAGTAGCGGCCGGAGTATATACAGCGTGCTTAATTTTAGTTTGTATTTTTTTATTAAATAAGTTTTCTTTGAATAATATTTTTTAATTAGATTTCTACAGGTAAAATATTGCAGTATTTAAAAAGACCACTTTCATCATCAATAAATTTATGCTTGATATTTAGGAAAACCATATTTTTTTAAATGTTATGTTGCAGTCTATGTATTCTATTTATGTAAGACTTACAGGTGCGATCCTAACTCATTAATCTATACTGGATATAGGATTCACCTAATGCATTATAAAGTTTTAATTTAGTTTTAATGAGTAAACGTTTTTTTAAGATTATCATATTTACTTAAACCTGTCTTAGTTTATTACATACATATTTATATGACTTTCCCAGTTTAGTTTATTGTCGATAGTAAGGCCAAGATAAGTTAATACATTATATATGAGATGAAAAATAGAACAATATACCTATATTATTATATTAATGATACGCAGGTTCTAATAATTCCGAGTTTTGGCTGACATAGCTGGTTCAGTGTTCACGCTAGTGCACTGTCCATCAGTACTGCTACATATACTGTTTATCAATCATAACAAAAGTTTCTGTATTATGAAAATTGTCTGCATTTTGCTTGTAACATATGTGTTTATTAGAAGAGAAAAGATCAAATAGATATGTTTGTATAAAATAAACACTAAAGGGATCACAGTGAAAACTAGAGGTGCCTTTTTTACGGATTGTTAACTAACAAAGGGCGCAATGCTTTATCACCTCTTAATCGCCTTAAAAAAGGGCTGAAGTCAAAGATGGGAAAATCTTAATTATAATCTTAACAATAACAAAGCCAATAAATTTAACTTTCCAGTTATATTTCAAGTTTTATAACCTCTATAACCATATAACTTCAAATAAGAAGGAAAACATTTGAAAAACTACGACAACCAACTTGTAACCACAGAACGAAAACATGAAAAGAAAAATCAGAAAAACAAAAACATGGCGTCGCTAATTCAAGTCATTTAAATTCAAAAATAAGGCTCTCGTTTTAATTAGTTCACTCTGTCTGAAAGAGGCAGCCTTTTCTTGATAGCATTGTCTATGTACATTTGCTAGTCTGGACTAAAGTATTTTTTTTAATTGTTTTGTTTGTACGTTTTTGAATTCATGATAATATAATGAACTAAAAAGGAGAAAAAGGACTATAAGGGGACGGACTAAAACTTTTGGAGGCCTATTCATATACACCAGTCCACCGATGCATTTCTTTATGGTGTATGATGTGAGGTTCCTTTCGGAGTTAGGTATAGAGAGCAAATTTGAACTAAATATATTTTTCTAATATCAATAATAAAAAAATTCTAATAATTAATAATATAATTCTAACATCTATTTGACGAACTGAAAGTAAGCATTAACTAAGTTAAGTAGCATTGACGCAAATACATCCAGAAGTTGGGTGGAAAGGCACCACAGCGTCCTGACTTTTCACCTGACGCAGGTCTTCTCGGGGCACGGCTGCTTCGGGAGGTACCTGTGTCTCATAGGGCGGGAGATGACGTCGGGGTGCCACCACTGTGCGCGGGCGACGAGGAGGACACGGGGGACCACACGGTCGCCGTGTGCCCTGCGTGGCGTCAGGGGCGCGCAGACTTGTCGCTCCCGGCCCTAGTTCTGTCCATGGTCGGAGGCGATCCTAGATGGACGGCCATCGCCTCCTTTTACGAGGCAGTCATGTCCGCAAAGGAGGTGGCGGAGCGGGAGCGGGAGTCAACCCCCACACTTCCCTCTTACCAACGCAGGCCACGTTGTCGGCGCTGGAAGGCAACTAACGACCTCCGGTCGCCGTAGAACGCGGCTGCGGGTGGCCCCGCGGGGGAGGATCCGCCGCCCGCACTATTGCCGCGAGGTAGAGGGCCGCGTGCTGTTCCACGGCCCCCCTCAACTCCTAATCAACATAGGAGAGCGCCGTGAAGACGAAACCCTGACCGCCTGGCGCCAACACTTTAGAAGTGGCCAGTGCCAGCCCGGGCCCCGAGATCGGCAGGCCACATATCCGTAGGCCCGGGCGTAGGCGATAGGAGAACAGCGGGGTTTTTAGTGGATAGTCGGATGGCCAAACATCTTTCCCGGAGTCCCACATAACCCCCGGTCCCCCCTGGCCGAGGGAACCCGTCAAGAGAGGGTTTTTCCCGAGACCAAAAAAAAACCCGTCCAAAAATTTAGCCTGGAAGGCCAATCAGTTTTACGCAATCTGCGGTAATTAAATTATTTTTTAAATTGCATATTATAGCGAAAATATTTACTTTTATTTAGGTATATGACAACTTTAGGAATCCTAATATTCTATATGACAAATTTAAAATAAAAACCTTTTATTTTTAAAGACGAAACATCAATATAGATAGATAGATAGATAGATAATACTTTATTGTCACCAACTTAACCTAATGATATAATACAAGTTAAAGAGAATATTGTAAATATTGGAGACAATGGGCGGCCTTATCGCTTTAAGCGATTTCTTCCAGGCAACCCACATATACATTTCTTATGGAGAATACTAGCACTAACTTATCGTGCGGTGTATAGAGAGAAAAAAGAATCTACATGAATGAAAAAAAAATACATGATTCAAATCGAGGAAATAGTCATCTATTAAACATGGCCTACATCTTTAAGTAATGTTCGACAACCATTCGCTTGAACACTCCTAAGGATTTAGAATATATTTTAATATAAATAACTTGAATGTAGATTTTACTAGTTATACAACTTAATTAAGCATTGCTAGGTATCTGAATATATAATTATACAACTTCTGACTGAGCATTCGATTCAGAATAGAACTGTACTTAGTAAAGTAAAAGCTGCTCAACTTGTCAAATGCAAATCTAGACTACCACGATAAGTTTTTAAATTGATCTTTTACAAAGCTTTTTAACTTTTCACCATCGGTATTTATTAGTAAAACGTTTTACTCATTTAGTGATGTTCAGGTCATCAAATAATGTTAAGATTGGACTAAATAATTACAACTAAAATTAAATAAAAATAGCCTTTATTATTGGAAAAACATGCACACTTTTTACAAATTAAAATTACTCGTTAAATTGACCTTTTTTTCTTCACATGGCAACCGTAATTTCTTCTAACCCAGCTTGTCCTTCTCTCTCAAAGACATATATATCCACTGATACCTATTCCTTATATTTCCTTTCCCAGGATATTCATGCAGCATATTATAAAACATACTCCTATCTTTTATATTATCGTCTTCTTTTTCAAGAGAAGAGATGGAAAAAGAAAAGAATAGTAATTATAACTTACATATGACAAACTTCGTCTTTGCTAATAAAATGCTAAAGTCAGTATAATAAGTCGATAATATTGTGTTTTGTATAGAATTTTTTTTTATTTAGTGCACAGTTACATCATACAGTTAGTATATAAATAATTTGGACAGCAACTATTTTAGGTTCAACGATCGGATTATAATGTACTTCTAGTAATTTGTATAGAGCAATATTATACATTCTTATATTGGGATAATATGGTTTTAGATTAACTTTGATATCGGTCATTTTTCTAACTTTATCCCACAAAATGTGGGGTCGGCGTAATATGTCTTCTCCTTCCAATCTCCTCTGTTAGCCATCATTTCAACATGCGTACCTTTATTCACCTAATCTTTAATGCAATCCATTGATATATTATGTGGTCTACTCCTTCTGTATCCATTCACTTTCATTTCGAGTAGTTTTTTTTTATAGCTAGAGTTCAGTAGACAGGCAGATGACCCACCTTGGCAGGTGGCCTATGGACGTTTGCAGCACCAGAGGCATTACCAACGCGCTGCCGGCCTCGAAGAAATTTAATAACGCCTTTTTTGAAGAACCTCATATCGTATTGCGCTGAAAAAACTTCAGCCGGAATCTCATTCCAAATCCTGAGACAGTACACAGCATGAACGTTCTAGAGAACCGTCTCGTACAAGAAACAAAGAAAATTTTCAAATAAAAACTGGATGAGGGTAGTCTAGAAGCTGCGGGTGTGATGTCGGAGAATAAAAATAATTCCAATACGTTCCTACAACCTCGTATGAATTACTCACTTTGCTAACTCATAGACTGGTAAGGAGCCTGTTGTTTTTATCTTTCACATTTGATCAGTCAGATTTTACACCAGTAAAAATCCAATTTACCTTCTTTTATAGTTATCTTTTTGTGCATCTTTCTGTCCACTATCTACATCTATAGTACCAGCCCAGCTCTTAAAAAAGCCTAACCGGTAATGTTTCTATCATAGATTCTATATAGTATTCCTCTGTGCAAAACAACCCTAGTTAGGTAGTAAGGCTCCAAGCTCATCTAATGACAACTACCCCCGATCTCTTTTTTTATTGCTGTAGGACAGCAGAAAGGCTTACGGCCCGCTTAGAATTTAGCAGTTACCGTCGCCTATGGGTGTTGCAACGCCAGTGGCATCGCTAACACGCTGCTGTCCCATAAGGGTACAGGAACTTGGGTCACTAATGCCGAAACACAACACAAGGTTTTTATGGCGGCATACTTAAGACCGAAGGTGGTCGCCATCCAGACGGGCTTGAGGCCCTACCACGTAGCTAGGGTGGGTTGTTTTGTCGCCTTTTACGACAGGCCGACCCCGGCCGCAGAGGTTAGTATTCTTTCTCTGCCCCTGCACGGATAGAACGATCTCTAAATGTGCCGCCATAATAATCATGTGTTGTGATACGATAAAAGTGACTCAGGTTTCAGGTTTCCTTTACGGACGGCAGCATGTTAACGGTATCTCTGATGTTGTAAACGTCCATATGTGACGGTAACTGCTTACCATTAAGTGGGCCGTCAGTTAGTCTGCTGTTTCATGCTAATAAAAAAATGTTCAAATTACATAAAACGTAATTTATTTCGGGTTGTAAAGGTTTGCATTTCTAATAAAACTGTAAAAATAGACAAATATGGTTTTTTTATTCTTTTGGAATTGATATAATTTTTTTAACTTGAGTAAATCTTATGTATAAATCTATTTTTGTAAGCAATAAGTTATTCTTGCTTGCATACATACACGGATTTTAGTACTAGATTAAATTACATTTTTGTGTAAAAATCTAGTTGGCCGCGGACTTTTTTGTGGGAATCCAGAGTGGCAATCTGATTTTTTTTTTCAAAAAATACACATATGAAAAAATATTAAGTGCAAAGTTGATAGAAAATTAGAATGAGAAGAATGAGTTGTACAATTGTGACTTTGAGTATTTTGTTAGGCTTGGCATATTAAAACAGAAACAGTCACGTATGAAAAAATCTCAATCCATAAAAGCAAGATTTACCTTAATTACTTCACCGTCGGACAATCGTCTTCTATTATTGGACTTAGTCTCCCTATTTTGCGCCACACATCTTGATCCCGTATTTCTTCCATCTAATCGCTTCTGGCAAACTTGCGTTTGTTTTGCATCCATTAGCTCGTTTAATAACACAATTTATTTGATTGCAATATTCAACATCAGTTCTAACTCCGTAATTACGATAAAATAATTCAAAACCCTACATTTATGTAGCTACCTTAATCTTACCACCGTCGCAACCTAACCTCTGCAATATCTTTAACTTCTTATTTTGGCATAAAAAGCAACATGTTGGCCGTGCAAAAATGTTAACATGTACTGATATATAAAACAATTCACTTATTAGGGCAGAAAGAATAAAAAATAAAAACAAAATACTTTTACCAGCTCCATTATTACTAATTTACAAGGAAAGAAAATTGTAAGCTCCGACACACAAAGGCCTCAGTATTCTCGGTTAGTATCCTCTAATACTTACCAAAGACGTTTTCAGAACTATAATTAAAATGTTGAATCGTAATTATGTTACTTTAATGCTAATGGTTTAAGTTCCTGAGGGACCCGCACTGTTTTAATATCTTTAAAATGGACCTCAAAGAACCCGCCGGCGTGAAGGTTGCCCGCACACTCGACCGTGACGTGGTAATTGGGGCATAAATTTTTTCAACACTCAATGAAAAGGGTCAGTTTAAATTCTTTGCGTGCAGTTATTAGATTGAAGAATTTAAAATTGATAGCTTAGTACAATACATTAATCATAGTAGTTTTTTCCGGTTTAAAAACATTGACGAAGCTTGCTTAATTTTTAAAGCGAATTCTTAATTGTAATCCATGTGAAAAATATTTTTTGATGTTTATCAAATCTCATATACTGTTTTCAAGTCTAAAATAGCGCTATTTAAGCTGACTTGTATTGTATGCGTACTATTTGAATCTTATGTTTGTAGCATCATATACGGTTAAACAAAATATGGTGAGGCTGAAGGACCGTAAAAAGAATGGTGCGGCTTAGTTCTAGAAAGATGATAGCCGCGGTGCGGGAAACAAAGGTAGTACGTGTTTGATAATGAACGTGAAAGGGAATGAGATGGTAAAACCTAGCCAGTCACAAAGAGCGGCGACTCACCTGAGGTTCTCCGATCTGCTACCTTCCACGGTTGGTTCTGCGGGTTTGAACAAGACTCGACGGTACGTGTCGTCGGCTCGGGCGCTAGCCAAGAAGAGGGTGGCGCGCGGTGGTCGAGTAGTTTTATTCGAAATCACCGTCAGGTGCCGTAGCATCTAAACAAACTTGCGGGTAGACAGGGAAAAAAGGATAGG
This sequence comes from Malacosoma neustria, assembly GCA_963693495.1. NCBI lineage: Eukaryota > Metazoa > Arthropoda > Insecta > Lepidoptera > Lasiocampidae > Malacosoma > Malacosoma neustria. Next base: position 16,023,261 of record OY856388.1, read on the forward strand.
AAGTGCCTAACCAAAATATATTCAATAATTAAAAATCAAATGGACAATAATTTCCTTTATCTTCTAAGTGTTTCCACGTTGTATCCTATTACTTCTGTGCCCTAAGTACATTATTAAATAGTGCCACAACGTACAATAATGTTGGCAACGTTATTCTTCTATAGCTTCTTTTTTAATATACGAGTAAAAACTATCGGAAGGATGTAGCTAGGTTCTTACAAGAGTAACTATTTTCTCACACCGAGCTTTGCAAGAGAAAGCAAACAGCATCTTTTTTTGTAAAGTTAATGGAGTTGTAGTAAAATCTTGAAGGTAAATAGGTCAACTTCTTAGACTAAAATTAGTTCGACCTTTATTTTCTGCAATCTAAATTTCTTCAAGCACTAAGCATTTTACGAACCCTTTAGCTTTGTTTTTAAAGGACATTTAGACACCACCTACTTATGAAGGCATTATTATATCTTGGTGTGAAAATTGGTCTAAACTTTCCAGACGATAATACAAGTAGACAAAATCATAGACATCGCATTATATGTATATGTAATCGTAAAAAATGAGCGTATATAAAGATATCAATCACGTAACTTCATTACATATCGTATTAAATATACACAATAAACAATTTTCTCCATTCAGGAGCGCAATAAAAAGGTTAACCCCTACGACCGGGGTCAACCTATCGTAAAAGGTGACTAAACAAGCTAGGTGGTAGGGTGGTAGGCTAGTTTGTATGGAAACTGATTTCACTCCTTGTGTCGTGTTCCAGCATAAGTGACCAGCACCGGACAGCGTATTAGCGGTGCCCTGACGTCGCAAACATTCATAAGCGATAGTAATTGCTATGTATTAGGTGGGTCGTCAGCCTGTCTACTTGTCTACAGTAATAAAAAATGCTTTTAAGAATATATCAACCTCCGTGGCGCAACTGTTTTTGCTTTCGACTAGATAGACTGTACTCTTATGGGACAGCAGCGTGTTCGTGATGCCACTGGCGTTGTAAACAAACATAGGCGACGGTAACATCAATAAAAAAATAGATGGTGCTCTGAATTGATCGAGTTTACTTTGACATGAAAAAGTATATATTACATTCTCTAAAAGCTTATTTATACGTGGTTATGATAATTATGCGCTACATTTTGCTCTGTTTTTAAAATTTAAACACAAAAACTTCCCTAGTTTGAAATACCCCAAAAGTTTCTGTTACTAAAACAACTTGCTACTTAAGCACTAAAAACAATGCTCTCACAATTATGACAGCCATTCGGTAACGCGAAAGTTCTGGAGTGTTAACATTTTTATTTTTTACTCGAGGTTTTACAAACAACCTTGTTTTTATGAGAGTGGCGAATAAAAAGGTTTTTCTTTAAGTCAAATAAAAGTGTTTCCATTTTTTTTATTAAATGAATTTAGGTTATTTGCGTCACCTGATCCTATGATGTAAGCCAAAAATTAGTCATTTTATCACCTTACAAGGTAGTCGTATAAACCAACAAATTAATTTATTTGCAATACATTAACCATTTCATGTTATTGTTTTAGAATCCTTTTTATTGTTTCTTTTTTGTAAACTTTTTTTATTGCCGTAGAACAGCTGACAGGCTGATAGTATTTAATAGTAAGCAGTTATCGTCACTTATAGATGTTTAAAATAAAATTAAGTCCCCGGAAAGAGGCTGTTAAGAGAGAGGAAACGCACTAGGCGTCTCTATATGCATACCTCCCGCAGCTCTAAGCACTGAGATTGGGCTTGCGGACCACTTCGCTATAAGCCGCTTATAGCCTGTCCCTAGTCTACCTCAGAAGCAGTACAAAGTTCACCAAGAACATTTCAAAAGACGATAACTTCAGTCGCGCACTAATAGCGAATAATTACCAGATTGTTTCTGACCATGCGGCGTTTTCCAATTTTATGACGTCGATTCATGATGGTTGGATAATCGAGAATACTGACCCCTCTAAGGTATGCCATAATGTTCATCTTAATCCAGTTATACTATCTATACTAATATTATAAATGTGAAATTAACTCTGCCTGATTGTCTGTTACGTTTTCAAGCCTAAGCCGCTGAATCAATTTTGATGAATTTCGTTATAGGAAAAGATTGAACCTTGGAAAAGGACATGGCCACTATTTTTAAATTTATGTGACAGAACAACTTTTACTAGGTCAGCTAGTATAATATAAAAACAGAATCTATTTTTAACTATCTTTTGGCATTGAATTGATTCTAATAAGTTATTTGTACAAAAGAACTTTAAGCTAGAGAGAGACACAGTCAAAATACGTCTTCTATCATATCAAAACATCAATCATTTAAGGTATGAACACAAATAAAGACTTCACTCGCTATAATTTTTTTTTTGGAGAATTTAGAAACAATAATAAACTAAAAACAGTACGAAACAATTTTTACCCTCCGCAGATATCCAAAAAATGGTACAGTCGCGCAATAAAGTTTTAATACAGCACCAACTTATTAATGAGAGCCCGTATACATTTACTCGCGCATCCGAAACACATACATGTCGCATTGCGGTCATATGAATTTCCCCCATTTGTTCGGATTACGTTTTTTCTCCTTTCATCTAGTGATGACTGAAATACATTATTAGTGATATTTTAATTGATTGCATTTTTTATTTCATTGGGTACGTTCACAAATCTATTTCATTTTGCATGATAACGAGGTTTAAACTATATCCAAAATTTATTGTTTGAAAATATTTTTACGATCAAGACTTGCTGTTTACAAATTGGACTAATCAAGCTAGTGTCATTTGGCTGTAACTTACTTTGTTATTAATAAATTTATTAGTATTTATAAAGTGTTTTCTCACGCTATACTAATTTCAAAAATTTAATATGAACTAAAAGTAACTAGTTAAACTCCTCAAAATAAGCTCATAGGCGTTTGTAATGCATAACGATTGTCCATTTGCAAAAATTTGATACCAAGATTGCAAACTGCAATAAAACGAGCTTCAGCCAAAACTGGCTCAAATATGCAGGTTGATACGGTAGTCACTATGTTGAAATTATACTGTTAGATCTTTTTCATGTTTTCTTGTGTAAATTATCTGGATACAAGAAAAATCGCCAAAAATGACAGTGGTCATAAGAAGACCCAAGATTTCGAAATGAAGTATATCAACAAACTCCAAGATGCAACCGGCATTGAACGCTTACAAAATATCATAGTGTAGTAATTTATAAATATTACATTCCGTGTATTTTAGTCATTTAACTTTTAATTAGTCATATTCACTGCTCCTGCAAACTTTATGTAAAATTTCAAAATTATTGAATTTATATTTAACAACCCTTCTGAAAAATTTGTTAAAAGCAAATAACAAGAAATGAGGTGGCTTATCTTGAATAAGCAAGGTGCAACACCATTTTTGAATGAAGCAGTGGAACGTAGACTGTACACGACTGTACTTGCCAACGCAGTATTTTACCTGTATAGAGATCGTATTTGGATTTGTTTCCACGAATGTACGGTGTACCAAAATTTTAAATATACCGGTGCCATTTTTTGAATACCGTATTCGAATTATATAGGCTTGAGAGCAATGCAGGTGAATTTTAACTGAAATTTTGGAATACATTTTATAGTATATTTTTTCGATCCCTTAGTAAATAAAATGAACTATTTAATCAATTATACTTTAACTGCTTGTTAATTCAAATTATCCGTGTTTAGTTATTTTATCTTTTTTTATAGCTAGAGTTCACCAGACAGGCAAACGGCCCTCCCTGGCAGGTGTTCATCGTCACCTATGGACGGTTGGAACTCTAGAGGCATTACTAATGCGCTGCCGACCTTGAAAAAATTTCATAACGCTTTTTTCAAAAACCCTATATCGTACCGCGCTTAAAAATACAAAGAGGGGTTCCTTGAAAGTGTGGCGCAGGTGTGAACGAGGTTTTCTTGGCAGAAAATACGCAGACTTGCGTCTTCGAGGGGTTGAACTGGACAAGGTTTTGTCGTCCCCATTCAGAGACTCTTTCTAGAGAGTTTTCTACTTCAGACACAAATCTGACCCGACTTTCTACCAAAACCGTGGAAGAGAGGTTTATACAACCAGTGTACCGCCGTGTATCGCCGGTGCTATTATCTGCATAGCAATGAATGCCATCTATGGATAACATGTCATTGATATGCAGAATAAATAGCGCAGGCAACACACAACCCTGGGGCAGACCAGAATTGATAGGCTTCACAATGGAGCAGCAACCGTTAATAACGATCTTAATACTGCGCCCAGCGAGAAAGCTGGATAGCTAGATAATCTGAGTTTGGGTCCCCTAGTGACTGGCGGGCGGCCAGCGGATAGCCATTTCATCGGGTCTAACTGACCCCCGCCTCAATCCGTCACGCCTGTAGGGATGTGATGGGATTTTGCACATCTCGGGTTCCAAATTGCGTGGGCACTCCAGAACTTCGGGTAAGGGAAGTACTCCAGAACTTCGGCATATTTATTTAAAAGAGCGTATTATTTGATAGAATATGTATCTCTAGAAAAATAATAAAACATACATAATCAATCAACTACTCTGCTCTAGCCCCTCTTTTACAACAATAATAATCCGAACTTCCTCTGTCAGTAGTTGCGAGACGATGGCTTTGCAATCCGAGTTTATTTCATTTATTTTCTTGTGCAACTTTGAAACGCTTTGAGCATAGTACGCCATTGCATAAAAAATAAAGCCGTATGATAGTTACTTAACTTATTTTTAGGCTTTTAGAGCCTTGCATGTAAGCAGGATAAAATAAAGGCAACATTTTCAGATACTCATAAACCTTTTTATTTCATTATTTTATCCGTGCAGGGGCTGAGAAAGAATACTAACTAACCTCTGTGGCCCGGATCGGCCTGTCGTAAAAGGCGACAAAACAACCCACCCTAACTACGTGGTAGGGCTCCAAGCCCGTCTGGATGGCGACTACCTTTGGTCATAAGTATGCCGCCATAATAACCTTGTGTTGTGTTCCGGCATTAGTGACCCAAGTTCCTGCACCTTTATGGGACAGCAGCGTGTTCGCAATGCCATTGGCGTTGCAAACATCCATAGGCAATGGTAACTGCTAAATTCTAAGCGGGCCGTCAGCCTGTCTGCTGTCCTACATCAATAAAAAAAAAGCATTTCGAAAATAAAATACGAATGTCCCTAGGGACGAAGTTGAAAAGATCTTACTAATTAATGTATAGTTTATTTTCTTGATTGATGATGATTTTCTCCGCGCAGAAGTGAAGTAATAATACTGATACCTGCGGTCGGCAGCGGCCTATCGTAAAAGGCGAGAGAACAACATTAGCTAGGTGGTAAGGCTCCAAGCCAGTCTGGATAGCTACCATCCCTGTTGACTAAATACGAGTATGTCGTCGTGATCACGTTGTGTTCCTGTATAAGGTTCCTGTTTGCCTACGTGGACGGTTCTTCTAGCGTCGGAGTCATCAATAGGCCACGGTAACTGCTTACTGTAAAGGGCCGTCACTGTCTGCTGTTCCAGCAATTAATTACAAGCAACTTTTGTTGATAAAAAAAAACAAGAGTAGGCTAGAACTTTTATTTACACTACAAAGACCTACTACTATGTACACGGCTATGAAATAAATTTCAAATAAAAAAAACGCATCAGCCATCTTTCTCAAATTACATATCCCGAAATAAATATTTTTGTTTCATCAAGTGATGAAAGGTTTCATTGTTAATTATCCGAACATGGGTTGATACACATTTGACCGCATTTTGAGGGAAATTATCTCTTATATGGTCACTTTCACAGTTTTGAAATTTAATAGCTTTAATTTGTTAATGAAATGTAAAATAATTAATCGTAAGTATATGAATATATCAACTATAATGAAGAAAATTTTTAGGTTTTTTTTTATTCTACTGTTATTCTATCGATAGCTTTATTGTTAATTTAAATTTTTCTCTGTGCAGGGGCGGAGAAAGAATACTAACTACTGCGTCTGGTGTCGGCCTGTCGTAAAAGGCGACAATACAACTCTAGCTACGTAGTAGGGTCCCAAGCCCGTCTAGATCAATCAGCTCTGAGATAGGCAATCACCCCTGGTGAATAAGTATGCCGCCAGAATAACCTTGTGTTATGTTTTGGCACTAGTGACCAAACTTCCTGTACCCTTATGGGACAACAGATAGTGTTTTATTCGATACGATTACGCGACGAAAACGTTAGTGATTTGTGCTAGGGATATAAAACTATCCTTTGATATGAGTGCGTTTTAATTTGTGCCACAAACTTATATTTGTTATATAATAACTATTTACTATTATCTCTCATCGCGAAGGGGACAGTTAATTTTTTTGCGTAGTTTATATTATTCGTAGGTAGATTTTTGGCATTCAATAAGTGATCTATATTATTATGTATTACCACGTCTCCAAAATAAGCACTTGAATAAATGAAAAAAAAATTATATTTGATTTCATTGATCTGTAAGATCTTATATTTAAATAATTGATGATTGGATTTGATTCTAATTTCCACAACTGTATTTTTAAAATTGCTTAATTATGTTTTATTACTTTGTAAATTTAATATTTTAATAAGGTTTTTTTACTACTATGACATAATTTTGAGGTGTCATTGCTGGGTTCTAATGGAAGACCAGGGCTAGTTTTTAACCAATCATGCTGAGGTAGAATTTTATAGGTCTAATTATAAGTTTCGGTTTTTTGTTTATATTTCGTGTTATTTGTTGTTTTAAATTTTTTTTTCTTATAATTATTTACCAACTACATGTGCAAGCGTCTGCAACAACCGAAACTTTCACGTAGGAGACCTAAACTTTTCCACGCCAATATGCATTGATGCCCTTCGTGATACATCATTTTCCTGAGCAAAGAAATAGCTTAGTGACCACGCTAGTGGTTTGTTGTGTTATAAAAATCATCTTAAGAAGTTATTAATTGAGAAATAACATTACATATACAGGATAATTGACTATTAGATGACAAATTGTAATAATTAATTGTGACATCATAATATTTCTAACAATGACATTACCTTTACAATTTATTATTATTTAAAAATTGGCATGCTTTGACAATCAGTTCAGAAGTAATAGGTTCAGGTTATGTTTAGGTTATTATAATTTATTAAGACTAATAATTGATATGTTGTTAAATAAAATTATTATTATACACACTAAGGGGTAGTAAACTGTTGAACCAATTTAATGTTAAAACATCTTTTTCTATACACCGTTTGGACAATAAATTATCTTGTATCTATAGGTATATATGTATATGCGATGGAAAGAGTTCGTGCTAGTCTGGCTTTATGCATTACCTAGATTTAGTTTGTACCCATAATGTGAGTGTTACTACTTGGTTACTACGTACCAATTGTTTTGTTGAAGCATTCAATATTTAATTGATAAAAAATTAATTCTGTCGTAGATTTATTAAACGTTACTGTATATTTATAAAATTGGGACCTTCCACAAAACACAAAAGCAAATAATAAATAATTTTAAATACTATAGTTGAGAATCGATACCGCCTCTTATATATAAAATCTGTATTATATATATATTTTTAATTAATATATTTATTTTACAAATTAACAACAACAAACCAACACATACATGTATTATCTTCTGTGATATCAGTAAGGGTCAAGCGGAAGAAAAGCGCTGGTCTCAACCACTAGCACGCTGAGTTTAGCCTTTTTTAAGACACCGCTCTTTGTGTGATCCGGTTTTATTAATTAAGTACATATAATAAATGTATCTATATATTAGCTTAAATTTTATATTTTATAACCTTTTTATTCCTAAAATAAACGATTTTTTTTATTCTTTCTTTTTTGTTTCATATTTATAAACGTTTATACAGTAATATAAAGTATACTTGATTAACCTTATTTTATAACATTGCTTTAAGAAAATATAAATAAATAAAATAATTCTTAAACCTGCTACCGTAATATCTGCGTTTTCGATTTTAAATTGAAACCAAAAGAATAATAAACTGCAGTTCGCGAGTTTGTTTCAAACAATGTCGTTGAAGAACTCATTAACAAAGTTGGCAAAAAATAAAACATTTTTACGACTTTCTTCCATTGAACTGGGATTCGACGCTCATTGTACCACGTGTTTGTTTTTTATGTTTTCTTGTTTATTTTAGAGCATTTTCATTTGCACATTGAATATTACCTCTACTATTTTCTTATTGATGTAGGACCGCAGACAGGCTGACGGCACTTAACGCCAGTGGCATCTCCAACACGTTACTTTCCCATAAGGTTAGAGGAACTTGGGTCACTAATGCCGGAACCCAACACAAAGTTATTACGGCGATATACTTAAGATTAGGGGGTCGCCATCGGGCTTGGCGCCCTACCACGTAGCGAGAGTGGGTTGTACTGTCGTCTTTTACGACAGGCCGACTCCGGCTGCAGAGGTCAGTATTATTTCTCCGCCCCTGCACGGATTAAACTACTAACATAATTCTGTTGTACTTTCTACAAAAAGTGCCATTCTGTTTTCTTTTGACGAAATGATGGTATATGGAGTACATACCTATAGATAGTAGTAGAATACACTTTATTGGACATTACAAATAAACAAATAAGTTAAGAAATAAAATACACAAAAATCTGACAATCAATGAAACAGACAATCTGACTTAGACTATACAACCTCACTGCATAAAGTAAATATTATTTTTCAGCTAATTGTAATTAATTGATAAATAAATAATTTAATAAGATAGTGCTAGATATTAAGGTATTAGAATATATTTTTTATCCGAGCAGGGCCGGAGAAAGAATACTGAAAAGGCGAGAAAACAACCCACCTACGCGGTAGGGCGGGTCTCAAACCCGTCTGGATGGCGACCATTTTTGGTCTTAATATGCCGCCATAATAACTTTGTGTTGTGTTCCGGCATTATTGACTCAAATTCCTGTACCCTTATGGGGCTACAGCCTGTTTACAATACCACTAGCGTTACAAACACCCATAGATGACGGTAACTACTAAATTTTAAATTAACCCTCAGCCTGTTTGCTGTCCCACAACAATAAAACAATGTATAAATATACTGGCACAATTCACACAGCGTCACCTAGTCCCACAGTAAGAAGCATAGCACTTGTGTTATGGGTACTAGACAAGTGATAAACCTCCGCGAGCGCACCGACGATCCGCTATACCACGGAGGTCGTTAAAAACAAATATACTATACAAATCATATAGAGCTATCTATTTCCAAAGTAAGTATAGCAGATAGAGCATTAGTATTATGGGCAATAGATTTTCTTTTATAGCTATGGAACAACAAACTAGCTAACGGCCCACTTAATACCTACATGTTGTCCTACGTCTGTATCCGACTACTTGCGTACGTACATTTGACGAGTACCGTTAATAATAGTTTTAAGTATGCAATATTCCCTATACTACTATTGATTTTTCTTGAATCCTATCTGCTGTTTGTTGCTCTGATTTTTATGGAATTAGAGCTTTAAAAGCTTCGCTGAATTAAAGTTGCAAAATATTCCCATATTTGATGTGTGCATAAAAAAAAGGTAGTATGTATGTACGGTTTTGTTGCAATATTTTGAGGATACACTGATGAAAATATTCATTCATTGATTCCATCAAGTCTGACGTGCCTTACCTTAACATTTGCTGTCAATATAAAAAAACTTGTGTTATTTGTATTATACTTAAACTATTTTATTATAATTAAATGTGTTTATTTTAATTTTACATTACGAAACTGCTCAACAGATTCTTATAATATTGTGGGTAGATTTTTCTTCTTTTTTATTTCTGTAGGACAGCAGACAAGCTGACGGCCCACTTAGAATTTAACAGTGATCGTCGCCTATGTGTTTGCAATGCCAGTGGCATCGTGAACACGCTGTTGTCCCATAAAGGTACAAGAACTTGGGTCACTAATACCGGAACACAGCATAAAGTTATTATGGCGGCGAGAACACAAACAAAAAAAAACAAAAGGGTTATTCATTATCGTTCTTCTTTTATTTATGATCTGGGCTACACAGCGCTATATACTAGAATCATTTCCGTTTTATCCTCATCGACTGTGCCTTAAGCACACTTACCCCTATGGGACAGTAAACATCTATAGGCAACGATAACTGCTCACTGTTAAGTGAGCCGCCAGCCTGTCTGTGCTTCTTTAGCAATAAAAAAAAACCTTTTCGTTTATTTTTTATCTTTGTGGGTGCAAAGAAGTTTGTGAACGGCCATCGATGAAGATGGCCGTTCAAATATTTTAATTGTAAATTCTGTCTACTCATAATTGAAGGTAATAATATTTTGTATTTTTGCACTAAATACTAACACTAAAGCACAACGATGTAAAAAGGTTAAAAGCATTTACCTCATTATAACACTAAACCCTAAATTACAACATAATCATTCCTTTATATAACATCTTTTGGAAAATAAAAAGTTATGCTAAATAAACTTTCCCACTTATATACCAAGAATATGCAGAACAAACAAGCGCGTTTCTCTTTGAAGTGTACCCCGTGGGAGATTGTACGATTTTCCAATTACGTACAGAAACAATAAACCGTATTGCAATACAATCGGTCACACGCGTTGCAGATCCGTCACGAATCCAACCACGAGATTTATCGGAAAACCGTAGGAAAATAACGGACTCAACTAAAAATACATCGAGCCGTGTAACTTTACCGTATATTTATCGTATAATTTACGGATTTAAATGTAAGTATTTTTTTATTTATTCATTTGGGAATAGAAAAATAAGAATACACGCACAATTTTTACATTAACCAAAATAGTTCCCACAGTTAAATTATACACAATGCTAATGTGAAAAAAATACAGAGAATGGTAGAATAACATTATCTTTTTTCCGTGCGGGGGTGGATTAAGAATACTCTACGACCGGGGTCGGCCTGTAGTAAAAGGCGAGAAAACAACCCTAGCTACGAACTTACCTACGAACCCTAGCTACGCTTACGAATGAATTTACGTGAAATCGACCTAAATTTCAGCCATTATTTGTGATGGGCAAGTTTTAAACTAAACAGTAAAACTATGTAAGTTCGAATTAAATTCGAACCGAATAAACATCAAATCTAAGTATTCGATCATTCAAAATACTTATTTAAGCAATGTTTTCGTAATTACGGAGGATGCGGTAAAATTTCAAAGAGTAATAATTGAGTTTGCATTTGGTACGAGTACCAATTGCATTAAACTAATTTTATTGTTTGTCATTACTTTTTATTGTTTTTTTTCTTTTCCATTTTTTGTATATATTGTTATATTATTAATGTGCAGGAAACATGGTGAATGGAGCTTTGCACTCCTTTATGAACAGTCGGAAGGTGTCTAACAAGGCTCGTCTGGCTGTGCATGAGGGGGTGTTGGTTCCGACACTCATGTACGGAAGTGAAAGTTGGGTATGGCAGAAGAAACATGAAAGCAGAATAAATGCAGTTGAGATGAGAGCGTTAAGAAGTATGATAGGAGTCAAACTGAGTGACAGGATAAGAAATAGTGAGATAAGGAAACGTTGTGGTCTGAAAGAAGATGTAGTGACAAAAATTGAGAAAGGTATGCTGAGATGGTTTGGCCATGTCGAGAGAATGAATGAAGAACGATTGACGAAAAAAGTGTATAAGGCGAGTGTGAATGGAAGTGTTGGAAGAGTTAGACCTACATAGGCGGACGTTTCGAGAACAGGGACGTCTTGAAAAAAGGCCAGGTCAAGAGTGCCCTAAACCGAAAAGCATGTATGAAGGGAATAATGAAAGTGGACGAAGCGAAACAAGTATGTAAGGATTGTAGCAAGTGGAAAGAAGTGGTCTCTGCCTACCCCGACGGGAAAGAGGCCTGACTATATGTATGTATGTATGTATATGTACGAGTACCAGACAACTGATATACTTCTTATATACTATTCTATTATACTTTGTAGTAATTACCAAGAAATAGGTAAATTATTTAAAGATTACTGTGTCATAAGATCTACAGAAAAAAGAGTATGGCGAATAAATCAGCGTATACTTAAAGTAGGTAAACGACAACTTCTTGAGATTCTACATTATTGTATGGGCATAAAATTGTATTTCCATTTTCGATTATCCACATATATTATATACATACATACATACATTTTTTTTTTTGAAGAACAGCTAACAAACTGGCGGCTCACTTAATAATAAGCAGTTACCGTCGCCTATGGATGTTTGTGACGCTAGGGTTATCGCGAACACGTTGCTGTCCCATATGGTTACAGGAACCTGAGTCACTAATGCCGGGACACAATACAAGCTCATTATAGCGGTATAATTATAGATCCAGTGCAGAAGGCCTTCGACTGTATTCCTCGCGCGATAATCTGGTGGGCATTGCGGTCCAAAGGGATTCCAGAGGCCTATATTGACATCATCCGAGACATGTACCGTGACTCCGATTCCGTAGTTCGGACCGCTGTTGGCGACACAAAACCTTTCCCCATCACCGTCGGAGTACACCAGGGATCCGTCCTTAGTCCGTTTCTGTTTAGCGTGGTATTAGACGTATTGTCAAACAGCATCAGAAACTCACATGAGCAGCCCCCGTGGCTGCTCATGTATGCTGACGATATCGCGCTGGCAGATTCGGACAGGGGTAGGTTGGTGCGACGTGTGAAGGCGTGGAAGGAGTCGCTTGAGAACGGTGGTCTGAAGATCAATGTGGCGAAGACCGAGTACTTGGCCTGTAACTCCACAGATCCCACACCCGTACGCATAGGTGGCGACACGATCGAGCGCACGGAACAAGTGAAATACCTGGGATCTGTGTTCCATGCGTCTGGTGACATCGATTGCGACGTCAAGGCACGCATTGCTGCCGCGTGGGCCAAATGGCGTGAGGTAACTGGTGTCATTTGTGACCCCAAGATGCCGGTAAAGTTGAAGGGACAGGTCTATAAGACCATCATTAGGCCTGTCCTTTTATACGGCTGTGAAGCGTGGCCGGTGTTAGAGCGACACAAGCAAGAGTTGCGTGTCACGGAGATGAATATGCTGCGGTGGATGTGTGGAGTGACGCGGAAGGACCGCGTCAGGAACTCCCGCATTCGCGGCAGTCTTCATGTCCGTGACATTGCGGACAAATTACAAGAGTGTCGGCTCCGTTGGTACGGCCACGTTTTACGGCAACCGGATGCTTACGTGGGTAACAAATGTCTGGCCATGCCGCCTCCGCCGGGCCCCGGCAGGAGGGGTAGACCCAAAAAGTGCTGGCTTGACGTCGTAAAGGGTGATATGCGTGCCAATGGGCTCACTACCAGGGATGCTGAAGACCGTGCGAAGTGGAGAAGAAAAAGTCGGAAAGCGGACCCCGGGCGCCGAAGCGAGAGTTTGGGCTGCAACCGGGATAGAACGCAGAGATGATGATGAATTATAGATCCAGTGTGGTTGCTATCCAGACTAGCTTAGGACCCTACCACGTAGCTAGGGTAGCTAGGGTTGTTTTGTCGCCTTTTACGACAGGCCGACTCAGGCCGTAGGAATTAGTATTCTTATTTTATTTTATATTTCTTTATTTCACAAATTTTTTATTTTTTTTACAATACCTTAATTTTTTTTATAAAAACAGTACCATAGTATTACTTTTATACAAAAATCAATATTAAAATATTATTATTATTATCTCACCGATCCTGCACGGAGAAAAATGTTAATTTTATTTTACCATTCCTTGTTTTTTTTTTCACTTGAGCATTCTTTTTTATGTATAATTTAACTGCGGAAACTATTCTGGTTAGCGTAAAAATCATATGTGCGTTCTTATTTTTCTTTTGCACTATTTGTTCCCCAAGTAAATAAACAAAACTTACATTTAAATCCGTAAGTTATATATTAAATATGCGGTATTTTCCTACGGTTTATGGATATAAAATTGTATTTCCAGTTTCGATTATTCCTAAAATATAGATATCTACAAGATAAATTCACAATCCATAGGCGATGGTAAGTGCTTAAGTGTTAAGTGGGCCGTCAGATTGTCTGCTGTACGTACCCAAAAAAAAATAATATCTATCTAATTTATCTTACGAATACATTAATGAGTTACCATAGTTAGTAAATCTATACTACTATTATAAAGAGGAAAGATTTGATTGTTTGTTTGTTTGTTTGCTTTGAATAGGCTCCAAAACTACTGACCCGATTTAAAAAACTCTTTCATTGTTGGGAAGCTACACTATCCCCGGGTGACATAGGCTATATTATATTTTCAAAAAAATTAGGGATCCTTACTAAAACTCCAATAATGTAACCCAAAGTGTAAAAAAATTACCTAAAATATTATTTAAATCGCGTGCGTTGCGAAACCTATTGATGATAGAATAAAATAATGTACCACAACTTTGCAGAACATATCATTGTTTACAAAAAGTGTCGCGACAGCATATGTCTAACTATTATAGTTATGCCACAATAAGTGTTTTTTTATTTTAAAAATTTAATTGAAATGCCGCCCCTAGAAAAGGCTCTTTATTTGGATCTTGGTATCAATCCTTATCAAAATAAATTACTTCATATTCAAAACTGTTTTAATACCTTTATATAACTTTTTGAATTATTCAATTCGGATATTCCATTCGAAAGATATCTCGAGTTTAAAAATGTAAGTATTAGAAAAATGTTGCGTGGTAGCCGCTCACCCTGTTCGGCTAGCTAGGCAGCACCTTATGCAATGTAGGCGTGCGTCACTGGGGTTTTTACAAAAATTTGAATACTTATTAAAAAATAACCAAAAATAAATAAAAAGTAATAACAAAAAAAATCATTAAAATAAAAGCTCATAGAAATAATAATATTCAAACTTTCTTTATAATTTTATTTTTTTAGTAACCTGACGCAAATAGAAGGGTTTGCCCTCAGGGGCGCTCCTCTGTCCGAGGAGTGCACGGGTGTGCATACCCGAGGTGCCCGAGCATCCGTCGCTTCACTCCCCTCTCCGTTCGAGGCGACAGAGTCCTACCTTTCTTTCCGTCTACCTCTTACATCCTTTCCAACTTAGCTCTCTGTTCGTGGCGTGGTCCCCGGTGGGATGGTTGCGAATACTGATTGGGGTCCCGGGTTCTACCCTGGGACCTGATTTGGTAGTCGAAACCATGCCTATTTCGACTGCGCCTGCACAGAGAGTGTTCCCGGGGCGGGAATTGCATCCTCGCTGTCGGTTGGTCTTGCTGGGCCGGCTACGACGTCAGGCGACTCTGCTTTTTCTGGAGTGTCGTCTGGTAGTCGTACCCACGCCTGACTAGCACGCGACGGGAATGCGAGTCCCATCCGGAATTGGCCGCGGACCTGTCGCTCCCGGCCCTGGTTCTGTCCATGGTCGGGGGCGATCCTGGATGGACGGCCGTCGCCTCCTTTTGCGAGGCAGTAGTGTCTGCAAGGGAGGCGGCGGAACGGGAGCGGGAGTCCGCCACCGCACTCCCCTCCCGCCAACGTAGGCCGCGTCGTCGGCGCCGGAGGGCGGGCAACGATCTCCGGCCGCCGTAGAAAGCGGCAGCGGGTGGCCCCTCGGGGGAGGATCCGCCGCCCGCACTATTGCCGCGAGGGAGAAGGCCGCGTGCTGTTCCGCAGACCCCCTCAACTCCTAGAGTTGTTACAAGAGAGCGCCGGGGGGACGAAACCCTGACCCCCTGGCGCCAGCACTTTAGAAGGGGCCCGCTTTAAGACAAAGCGTGGGCCGGCGCCGGCCCGGGCCACGAGATCGGCAGACCATATATCCGTGGGCCCGAGCGTAGGCGATAGGAGAACAGCGGGGTTTTTAGTGGGTCGAACATCTTTTCCGGAGTCCCTTATATCCCTCGGTCCCCCGGGCCGGGGGAACCCGTCAAGAGAGGTATTTCCCCGAGACCGAAAAAAATAGAAGGGTTTAATTTTTGATTTTTTGTTAAATACCCGTGCGAAGCTGGGACGGGCTGCTAGTTATCTGATAAAGTAGATATCGACATAGGTAGTTCCATATGTTTTACTTGAAATCTTCGATTGGATTGTCGAGGAATGATTTTCATCAGACCAAATACAAGCCAAATTTTCAGATACACATAACAGCATTAATGTGTTTCTAATTATAGTTTTAGCTTTGTGAAAAGGTACATTGGATTAAAATTATTTATATTACCAATGAATGACTATTAATTATAACACATGCTTACAAACACATTAGATATGTAGAAATATAATATTGTTTTATATTACATACATACATATAATCACGCCTCTTTCCCGTAGGGGTAGGCAGAGACCACTTCTTTCCACTTGCTACGATCCTTACATACTTGTTTCGCTTCGTCCACTTTCATTATTCCCTTCATACATGCCCTTCGGTTTAGGGTACTCTTGACCTGGCCTTTTTTCAAGACGTCCCTGATCTGGTCTCGAAACGTCCGCCTAGGTCTACCCCTTCCAACACTTCCAATTACACTCGCCTTATACACTCTTTTCGTCAATCGTTCTTCATTCATTCTCTCAACATGGCCAAACCATCTCAGCATACCTTTCTCAATTTTTGTCACTACATCTTCTTTCAGACCACAACGTTTCCTTATCTCACTATTTCTTATCCTGTCACTCAGTTTAACTCCTATCATACTTCTTAACGCTCTCATCTCAACTGCATTTATTCTGCTTTCATGTTTCTTCTGCCATACCCAACTTTCACTTCCGTACATGAGTGTCGGAACCAACACCCCCTCATGCACAGCCAGACGAGCCTTGTTAGACACCTTCCGACTGTTCATAAAGGAGTGCAAAGCTCCATTCACCATGTTTCCTGCATTCACTCTTCTTTCAATATCACTCTCACTTTGTTTTATATTAGGCGTCTTTATCGCTGATAGCTTTGTAATTTATCCAATGTTTTCCAGTCAACCCGTCGCCAATCTGTCAGTTCAAAAAAGAATTAATTTAAAACATAAAAAGCTGTTGTTTAAAACTTACCGTTCTTAGCAGCCATTGCGAGCAGGGTTGCGCCGAGCACCGCAGCTGTGGCCAGCAACCGACAGACCGCCGGCAGCATCGTGTTCACTTTCACTCAACCATCACTAACACTTCACTAGCACTTAATTTTTGTCACCTGTCAGTTGCATCTTAGCCCCATTTTTTTCGTTGATTGCATCTGGAACAACAAATTTTTATTTGTTACTAGCTAACCCGGCAAACGTTGTTCTGCCATATAAATAATTAACGCCCCCGCAACTTGGAATTTCGTAAAATACATTCTTAGCTATCCTCTACTCGGTGAAAAGAATATTCCTACCAAATTTCAAGTCTTTAACTCTAATGGTTCCAGAGATATCGTGATGAGTGACTATATACGTGGAAATCTCTTATATACATATATTTTGTTATTCATATAGGGTTAACTGTATTTTATTCATGTAAAAAAATAGATAGTCAGAAATATGTAGGTTATGTGGTCATCTGCATGAGAGAGAATATGTCGTTGGCATAACGTATTCCCTCCCTGTTTGAATTTATATATTATATTCCGATGACGCAAGTGTGATCTTGTGACCCAAGTTCCTGTACCTTTATGGGGCAGCAGCGTAATTGTGACATCACTGGCGTTGCAAACACCCATAAGCGACGGTAACTGCTAAATTCTAAGCGGGCCGTCAGCCTGTTTGCTGTCCTACAGTACACCTCCATGCCGAACGGTCCTGAACGTCACTTTTGATCTCACATCAGATCTTTTCGATGGCTTTCTTCAGTAATTGACCACCGCCAAGTTTATTTTGGACGACCACATTTACGTTTTCCTCGGAGGTTCCAGTATAGAACTTGTTTTGGTATATTGTTGGAATCCCTCCGCAGAGGGTGGCCTATCTAGGTCCATTTGCGACGTTTGGCGTTGAAGAAGCCCACAAATATGGTTCAGTCTATCTAGAACATACGATCTAATATACAGTCATAGCCAACTAGAAAAAATTTTTATTTATATGATTACTGCCTAATAACAATTATTAATATTATTGGTACTACTATATTATAAATAAATTTATTTTTACGATTTTTGAGCAGCGAACGGTTTGTTGTTGTTTCTATCAAGCGCGCGAACTTCACTCTGTATGGCGGCCGGTGGAGGCATTTTTACATGACACGACTGCTGAGGCTATACGGCCTTTGAGTTGAGTCGTGTCGATATATACTTATATTTAATATTTATAGATTTACATATATTACATATTTGTGTGTCTTTGTATAATAAATATAATAATATATGTATGTATGAGTATTGTATGTGAGGGTTTGTATATGAGTGTCAGCGTGTTTCTATGAGTATGTGTACGTGTTTATATAATATACCCATAACTGTTTATAACCCCGTCTAATATACACACAACAAAAATGTACTAGATTTTAGTTTAAAGCTAATTTTAAGCTTTGAGGGATTCAGCATTGAAAGCATGATAATTATTGGTGGATTAGCACTGATTGCCTACAACCATAAAATTGCTGATGGAGCAAAATTAGGTACATGACTCATTTAATTAAAATTAAATTCCATGTACAATACATACATTAATAGTTCTATGTTTCTTTCTTACGTATAATGTTGTCCCGTTTTCGTGAATGATTATGATTTAACTTCCGCTTATATGTAACTAGCTGACCTGGCAAACGCTGTTCTACCATATACATTTAAAAAGAACAGAACTTAATTACGTTCACCTCTATTTCCCATCTTTAAGTTTCATTTTGCTATAAAAAGCAACCTATGTCCCGCTCCAAGACCTATCTTTACTGAAAATTCATGAAAACCGTTCGGCAGTTTAGCCGTGAAAACGTAACAAACGAGTTACTTTCACATTTATGATATTAGTACGGGTTGCTTTATAAATCTCTTAAAACAGTGTAAAATTCAATATTACCTTCATTTCTCAAACGCTACCTGAAAACGGTGAATAAATTAGCAAAGCCAATAAATAGCGGAGCACCTAAAATGCTAGGTTCAAATTTCGAAATTGGAATTCTAGAACGGACCGCATTTCATTTGACGCGGGAACGTTGCACGTACTGAGCTCAAATTGAAATACGAATTTCGTACAAGTGCGAGTCGATCGACAGTTGACAATACCACTTCCGTTGACGAACTTAATTCTGAGCACTGGTATTATCCAAATTACTGAACTGAATACATATCAGACCGTATTAGTTATTCAAAATTTCAATTAGCTTAAATTAACTTTTGTATTCGTAATATTTTGTATTTGTTCTTTATCAAAATTCAAACAAACAACAAAAAAAAAATACGCAAATAAAAAAAAAATTGTCAAATCGATTGTCAAATCAAGGTAAATAAAGGTTTTTTTGAACTTAATTGTTTTTTTCTATTTACTGATTCAGAACTTTGTTGTTCTTATTCATAGATTCTCATCTTTATTAAATATATTGTATAAACGAGTTTATTGTTTTTGTTCTTTTCTTAAGTTTTTTTCCTTCGCCACCCCTGCACGGATACAAATCATATTTTGAATGCAATTGTAAACCTTATCGCTAAGGTGGTTTCTTCCGGGCAGTCAGAAATTTAAGTAAACACATAATTATAATATATAAATTATCAATATAATTTTAGAATAATTTTGCCATCAATTTGCTATACGAAACAAATACATATATAATTCAGACTACAAATTAGAATGTATAAATAGCAGTCTTATCCCTAAAAACAATGTATTCCAGACAACCTTTGAAGGAACAAAATTTATATATTTAGATCATTCTTGTGGCCCATTTGTATAATACTATAAAGAATTACACAGAAATATATTTACAGAATAATAAAAAAAGATAATGTTGAAATTAATATTAATTTAAAAAATTACACTATAAAAAATATACATACACTAGCTGACCCGGCAAACGTTGTTCTGCCATAAAAATAATAAAATGTCAAAAAATAAAAAATAAAATTTAGGGGTGGACTACCCCTAACATTTAGGGGGATGAAAAATAGATGTTGGCCGATTCTCATAGATACCGGATAAGCACAAAAAATTTCATCAAAATCGGTCAAGCCGTTTCGGAGGAGTATGGCAACGAAAACTGTGACACGAGAATTTTATATATTAGATTAAAAATAATAATGAACATATAGCATTAAAAAAGATAATTCTTCTCGTTCTTCCTGCTCTTATGCCAGCTATATGGGGTCGGCATAACATGTCCTCTCCTTCTTCTCCTTCTCTATTAGTTGCCATCTGAACATTCTCACCTTTTTGCCAGATCATCTTTTACTCAATCTATCCATCTTTTCTTTGGTCTACCTCTCTTCTTGTATCCATCCACTCTCATTTCTAGCATCCTCCTTGTTACTTGAAGGTCCTCTCTTCGCATTATATGGCCATACCAGGCTAACCTATTACTTTTCCGCTTCTCAATCACTGGCGCTAGTTTCAAACTTTCCCTGATTCATTTCTAATTGTATCAATTAAAAGGATATATACGTTATAAATTGTTTTTACCTATGCTCTTAACTTGTCTCTGCTTATTTAAAACTGTTAAACTATTTAGGTTTCGCTTGTAAGATTTAAGAGAATTAATTCTGTTCTAAGAAAACACTAAAATATGAATGCAAGAATTATCTATTTTTTTTTATAGCTAGAGTTCAGCAGACAGGCAGACGGTCTCTCCGAAGTCCAAGCGCGTCTAGATCGTCTGTGGGTATTGGATCGCCGACAATACGAACTGCGCGCCGTTGGATCGAGTCTAGGGGATTGAGCTGACAGGCCGGTGCTCCAGCCCATAAATATGAGCAGTACTCCACATGCGGTCTGACCTGTGCTTTGTATAGCACAAGCCGTTGCCTTGGACTGAAGTACAGCTTGGACCGGTTTAGAACATTTAACTGTTTGGAGGCAAGCTTAGCTTTACCCTCCAATTGACCCCTAAACTGCACATCATTCGTGACGTCGACACCAAGGATCCCAATACTGCTTGCGATGGAACTGTGGCCCAGGTGCGAACGGGGTTTTCTTGGCAGAGAATACGCAGATTTGCGTCTTTGAGGGGTTGAACTGGACAAGAACTGATTATAATGTATAAAAAAATGTATTAAACTTGCATTGAAAACTGAACCTTATAACGCAAGTATATGAAGCAATAATAAACCAAGGTATCATTTCTGACACCATAAAGCTACAATTAGCCTGTCAGTTACACCTTCAACCTTCATGAACGACGGATATTAGTTTGACTGCTATAATTTAGTGGGTAATAAAGACCGGCCTAAGGTAATCCATTAAACTTATGCCACCTATTATCTGCGGCATTTAAATTTCATTCAATACTAATTTTGAGGTATTCGATACTTTAAAATTTTTTCTTCACTTAATTATAGAGTTATTAGTTTCGAGCTATTTATTACACCTTTTACAACCTTTTTTTATTATCTACCTTTTTTATTAGACTATTTAACAGACCATTACGTCCCACGTCCCAGCTGGGCTTGAACCTCCCCTTAGAGGCAAGGGACAGTATACCCACCAAGGTTGTCCAAGGCAGTATGTGGTATGCAGTTTCCTTACGACGTTTTCCTTAACCATGTACTGACATGGTAATTATGCTGTAGGTGTAGGATTCAAATCCGCCACCACTATATGGCGCCTGTAGTAATATTAGCTCAAGCTAACTTTTCCCAACGACGTATTATAAACCCATATGAAAATTTAACGCAAGAGGGTCGTTGTGGTCGTGTGTCGTGTGCTCGTTTTAGTAATATTTTCAGAGGTCGTTGTTGTCGTTGTAATAATTGTAATTGCTGTAATCATTATTTGGTGGTCGTTTTTTTTTCAGCACTTGGTTGTGAATGAATGAATGAAAACTCTTTATTGTTCACCTTAAATATATATACAAGAAAATGAAATAAACTTACAAGCTACTGAACAATGGGTGGCCATAAGGCTCTAAGCGATAACGCTTAGAGCAATTTTTTCCAGGCAACCCTATGTCAGGAATGATTGATAATATATATATATATATATATATATATATATATATATATATATATATATATATATATATATATATATATACATAAAAACATATTTTATACAATATAACATAATTACATATATCGATAACATAGATGACTTAAAGCGACATATACATACATGTACACATATACATACATACACCGATGAATTAATCAAATCACATTATAACTTGTTATGTGGTTAGATTCAATTTATTGAGTTTGTTTACGAGTCCTTGTAATTCACACATATCTGTTGGTATCTCTATGTGACATTATATGTATATTTAATTGTTAACATCCTTCTGATTGCTTTAATAAAAATTGTACAAACAATTAGTAATTTGTATCATTGTTAATACCTTGCCAGTTCACTGGCACCACCACTACAATGCTATAATACACACATTAAGAAGTCTCCCCACTAGACCATTCCATACCATGACTGTTCTAGAAACGTGCCAGACAAAAAAATATTCTTTGTATTATAAAGTATGTGACTATGCCCACTAGACCGTTCCGTAACCGACCAGCGTTTGCTTTTGTGTCTTGATACGATCCTAGCACGGTCATGGTATGGAACGGTGTAGTGGGCAGACTCCTTTAGGCGAAAAAAACTGCCTAAGCGGGCATGATATCGTGGGATTGGAACCCGGTACCTCTAGATTCATCACCGAGTGTACTAACACTAAGATACCAGATGCTCAGGTAGATTCTTCTTCTAGTACTTCGGATAATAGCACTTATCAGGAAACTTCAAACAGTGCCCTTTCTTCCAAGAGCAGGTAATACAGCTCTAGGTTTATGGATACTAGGTAACTAATATATTACTGTTATATTGTAAATATATATATATATAGTTAAATGAAGGCCTTGACTCGTAACAGAAACCAAACTCGTGACTCCCGTTGGTATTCAGACGTACAAAAGTCATAGATGTAGCTGTTACAGGTTTTTATATGAACCGCCTATTTATAGGCTCTATGAAACGGAAAAAGAATCGTATTTTTCTTGTAGACTGTGTAGGACTTCATGGCCTGTGTTACACTATTTGTGGCTTATTGTGTCTATTCTGCTTTTTATAGACTGTACTTCACACACCAGAGGGCTCTGCATAGCTCTCGTTTACTAAAATACGGTCCTTATAAAATGTTTTCAGTTTTCTAGAGTACCCATTGCTACTTAAGATTAACACTCCAAAAGCCACGTTCGTAAATAATACTTTCTGACAGAAAATAAAGGATAAAAAGGTTTTAATTCTACTCCAGCAACAAGCGTTTCATACTCTTACGTAACGTATTTTTATGTATAATAATTATTATTAGTTTGACCTTATTCTAATATTTTACCTTCGATACAGTATGCCTCAATACTCCATTTAATTCTAATTATTTAATCTACCGCTCTCATATCAAATACCCTTTAAATCGCTTTTAAGGTTTGCCATGCCCTTTATGATTAAAGATACTTCTGATAGTGTAGTCCGTATCTTTTCTCTTTATATGCCTCTAAATTGTTCTTTGATAGGTGCTACTTTCGCAGATCCCTTTATATAATCGTTTCTCATTTTATCTATTCTTGTCTCCACATATCCGTGTCAACATTCTCATCTGAATTGAATGAAGTCTCGTTACGTATATCGACACAAATAAAGAAAATATTTCTAATCGGTATTGACACAAACAACGCCCTCTTGTTTTACCCACTTATCATATATATAAATTCAACAGATTCAAAAGTACCAGTGAATCTCTTAAGCGCTGGAATACAATTCCAGGCCTAAATCACTCCAAGGTGCTAGTTAAAGCCTACAACCGCAAACTTGCGCTTGAAGTACTAGCACTAAATAGGAATCAGTATGCAACCTAACGAGGGCGCTGTTGCCTAAACAAGCACCTCAGCATCATAGGGATTAGGGATGGCAAAGCCTGCAGATTCTGTAATGAGGCGGATGAAACGCCTCTGCACCTGCTGTGCTACTGCTGTTCCCTGATGCATAAACGTAGTCTCATATTAGGAAAACTCCTGCCAAAAAACTGCTTCGCTACTTCAACGAGGCAGGCTTTGCCAATGAGCTATAGTAAATGTGGCGATCACAATAGTTCATTAAATTGGAGGCAGTGGTACTAGGTTAGAACAGACTAGCATAGCCACCTTTCGAAATAATAATAATAATAAACCCTTGAAAGGCAATCATAAATACATCCAGACTAGCATTTGTCAAGTGGTAGGCCTCCAAGCCTGTCTGGATAGCAACATTACAATTGTTTACAAACATGCCACCATAATAACTTAGTGTGGTGTTCCGGCTTGTGATCCTGGTTTCAGTTCTGCTTAGCAGCTGGTTGCCTCTAGTGTTGCAAACATTTATAAGCGACGGTAACTATAATATTAAGTTGATCGACAGTCTGTCTGTCTAGGTGCAAAATGTTTATCGCAGTTCCTATATTTTTAAATTCAAGCTCTTTTAAATATACTGTATATTGAAATCATGTTTTAAAGAATTGAAATCAGTCCGCTTCAAGTGAAATGGGTCGCGAATAATTCAATTAAACGTGTAAAGCTTTAAACATTAAATTAAACCGAGCACAACACAAAATGGCCGATACAAACATAAAATGTATGGAAAAAAGATATTTACTTAAATGGTTTTACTATGTAGCAGATAATTTATTGTTTGTTTTCTTTTAGAGCTTAATTTTATTGCAGTGTTATATTTATAACTGTTCCAGAGGTTATAACCTGTATGTTAATTATAAACAAGATATATATAGGTATATTATAAGCAAATTTTTGAAAGAGAAAAAAGGTATAACACTAAATTATTTATGGGCTTGATGATAAGTAGTGGTATTGTGGCAAAACATTTTTAATGTTAATATCGAGAAAAAATTAGCCTGGCGTGAGGATATTGAGGTAAGCTTTACTCAATGGCAAGTTCTAGAAATAGTAGTAGATATACGTTATAGTTCAGTGCAAGGGCGATTTCTCCGCAAAGCAAAAATTTAACAATGTTGTTTTTGTTCTTGGTAAATCAATACTAAACTGAATCAAATAACTTTTTTGTGTGTATTAACTGAGTGTATAACTGAATCACTGTGATCTAGTGATATGTATGAAAATAAGTATGCATGAGACGGTGATTTGTGACTGATTTATATACTTTTTAATAGACAAATATAATAAATTAAAATATTACTACAGTAAAATTAAAGTTGAAACTGCGTTATACGGAATTTAAATTTTATTTCATTAATTTTTTTATCCGTACAGAGGCGGAGAAAGAATACTAGCCTCTGGAGCCGGGGTCGGCCTGTCATAAAAGGCGACAAAACAACCCACCCTAGCTACGTGGTAGGGCCTCTAGTCTGTATGGATGGCGAACACCTTTGTTCTTAAGTATGCCGCCACAATAACTTGTTTTGTCTTCCGGCATTAGTGACCCAAGTTCCTGTACCCTTATGAGACAGCAGCATGTTCGCGATGCCACGACGTTGCAAACACCCATAGGCGACGGTAACTGCTAAATTCTAAGCAGGCAGTCAGCCTGTCTGCTATCCTACAACAATAAAAAATAGTAATATACTAAGTTTTACTGGAAAACAATTCTGATACACTATTTTGAAAGATTCTTCCTTAACACCGTATAGTTAGAGTGAAACATTTTGACTACGCAAAGGGTAGTGACCTATCAAACCCATGTCCATAAGGTCGATCCTTAATGTCTTGTCTGAGTATATGTTTGTACAAAAAAACCCTATGCACACTCACACCTTGTGCAACTGTATTTTAAAAAATCTTTCGACACCTTCATTATCTTTATAGTGTTTGGCTGTGTTTTATTTCACTACAGAGCTTTTGGTCTGTTATAATTTTATAGACAAGCTTTCGTATAAAATAAGATGCTCTATTATTTATATTATATTATACTGCGATCATCATTATCATCAGTATTGCGAGAATATTTTATAATACTAAGAAAATATATATCTAAATTCAAGGCTACAACTAGACTGAATCTGAAATTGCCGAAAAAGATTGGCGAAAATTAATAACAGCGGGTCTGCTCAAAGCAATAGGGATGAAATTGGCGTGAAATCCCCAAACTGATGTACCATCTGCAAAATGGTAGGAAACGTTCAGAAATTGTACGTTCACGGTTCGTTAGTTAAGAATATTGGTTCATTGTCGTCGTGAAGATTCATTACAGAGTTGAAACACAAAAGATCTAAGATTACAGAAGTAACACTCATATATGATATATATTGTTTTACCTATATGCATAAAGTAAGCATGCAGCAAAGATGCGAGTGGTGAAATGGATAAGTGGAGTCACAAAAATGGATAAAATTAAAAATGAATATGTCGGGGAAGTTTGACAGTAGCGTCAGTGATTGAAAAGCTGCAAAGTAATAGGCTAGCCTGGTATGGTCATATAGTGCGAAGAAAATAATTCCATATAACAAAAAAATGCTAGAAATGAGATTGGATGGATGCAAAAGGAGAGGTAGACCAAAGAAAAAATGGGTGCATTGTGTAAAAGATGAAATGGCAAAAAAGATGTGAAACATCATTTCAGCCGGAAGACACCCACTGCTGGACAAAAGCCTCCTTCAAAGATCTCCACGACGATCGGTCCTGAGCTGCCTCATTCAACTTATTCCGACGATCTTGACCAGATCATCTGTCCATCTTGTGGGGGGGGCCTACCAACATTGCGTCTTCCAGTACGCGGTCACCATTCGAGGACTTTTCTGCCCCAACGGCCATCTGTCCTTCGCGCTATGTGTCCAGCCCACTGCCACTTTAGTTTTGCAATCATTCGGACTATGTCGGTGGCTTTGATTCTCCTGCAAATCTCCGCATTTCTGATTCGATCTCGCAGGAAACCTCTGAGCATAGCCCTTTCCATTGATTTCCAAAAAAAGATGTGAATATTCAGATGATAACTAATAGAGAATGGTAGAAGGATAGGACATGTTATGCCGACCCCACATAGTTGGGATAAGAGCAGGAATAAGAAGATATTTTATGTCTAATCTCAGTGGTACCATAGTCAACTCAGAAATAACTTAGTTCGTAAGACATAATATGTAAGATGAATACCTATCAATATTTTCGAAGCAAAGTCGTAAACACTGATTGTGAGGTTATACACACTAATAGTCTAAGGAAGCAGGTTTGCTATTTATTAAGTAAAATAATATAGTTGATAAATTACAAATTAAAGTGCCCATACTCTAGCTATGTGTAACGCATAATCGATGGGCGATACAGCAATCTTGTAGTTAAGTTATTCAAATGTATCTATTATTCAGTATAGTATCTAGTATTCAAATGTATCTGGTTCATATACTAACGAAGTAAGATAAAGTACGTCCTCCACCCTGGCAGACTATCTTCGTAATATTGCTTCTTGGGATATGATAGAGTAGACTAAAGATGGTGATGCTTGACATAAATTTATGCTAAAATCGTGATTAAGGAAGGTGGCATAAACGAATTGCTACAAATATTTTATTTCTATATTTCTATCAGCAGAATGTGCCTTATGATTAAATTTTCCAAGACTTTCCAGAAGGAGCGATTGTCGATGATGATTTGCTGTTAAGCACTAAGTGTTAAGCGTACATTCTGTACTCGAGTTTTTTGTTGTCAAAATCACTTGGTGCCACGATCTTCTATGCCCGCACCGCGTTTACCGACGTAATGCGTCGACGATTGGATGAGTTTTGTTCAAATCGTAATCACTGTTTTGTGGTTATCTTAACGTTCTTGCTAACGAGTGCTGTGTATATAAATATAAATTATAAAACATAAAAACGTGTAGGGCGTGTGATTTTTTCTCCATTCGGAGGCGGAGTATGAATACTAACCCCTGCGGCCTGGGTCTCCCTATCGTAAAAGGAGACAAAACAACCTACCCTACCTACGTGGTAAGGTTTCAAGCCCATCTAGATGGCAACCGCCCTTATAACATATGCCGCCATAACAACATCGTGTTGTGTTTCGGTATTAGTGACCAAGGTTTCCGTAACCCCTATGGTACAGCAGCGTGTTCGGAGGACCCAAACGTCGCAAACATCTATAAGCGACGCCAACTGCTAACTATTAAGTGGGTCGTCAGCCTGTCTGCTGTTCTTCAGCAACAAAAAAAAATCTAGAAACCAAAATAGCATTACTCCGTCACCTATCTAAGTATTAGTCACACAATTCGATAAATGGGTGTCTCTTTTTACAAGTTTACTAATAAGTTACAAAAGAGAATATTTAATAAAGTTTGGAAAATCACGACTTCTATATTTTATTTTATAAAATTTATTTGTTCATCAAACAAAACAATGTTTCTGTTAAATACATAAAATATTGTTTATTGGGGCAACATTATATTAATTTAATAACTTTTTTGTAATTGGCAATATTATTATGTTATGTCAAAAATAGGCTTAGGTTAATTTTTTCTCTTTGTAATTTGTGACAATGAATAAACAATTTATAATATTAATTTATGTTTTCTTATATTAACTAAACATAAAAGTGGTCCTTCGAGTAATTAATCGAATTAGTGAATTAATACGTGAGCTATGTTACGTGCGTCTTGCTATATCAAGACAAATTGTGTTCCGTTCGACTGGCGCTATTTTCGGCCGGCGGCGATTATCTAAAAACGTAAAACGTCCCGTTGTTTTGTTTATGATATTGCGAGCTCCATTAGCTTAATATAAACAACATATAGAACGGGTTGAATTAAGACAGTTTGCTATATCAATACTGTATTGTGACTTGTCACGGTAGGCAAATAAGCCTGCCCACGTGTAGTCATATTTATATCTATTACAGTGTTATTTGGTCGCGAGTGCTATACGCGAGTAATAATAACAGCGTAGTATCTTCAATAATCTAAGTCAATCCATCAAAATACGAGAGAATTCGATGTTGAAAAAACATATCACAAAAACTTGGTACACCTGAATTGGTGGCCATATTGGTACGGCTTATTAGTGTTCCGGATCAAGGCTAAAGTGCAAGTGCGGCAAATAATTATAGTGTATGGGCAATTTAGTGGTTGTTATAAGTCAAAAGTGCGGTTCTTTTACACTTCGTGAATAGTGCTCCAGTTTACGATGGAAGTTGATCTTAAGCGTCTGCGCATAAAGCGCGGCCAGCTGAAAGGTACGATGACTCGCATTGAGGGGTTTGTAGACGACCCTGACGCGTAAGCTGCGGCGGGGGAGGACATGCTCCAAACCCGCATGGAAAAACTTGTGAGCACATTTAAACTTTATGAGGAAGTGAACCTCGACATTTTATCCTTGGATGAGTCTGACAATGATGATATTTCTGCAATTGAATCTAAGTACTTTTTAATTTTATCAAAGTTGAAAGAGACCATAAAGCTAAGAAATGATAACAGACCTTCTGTTAATACTAATTCTAAATTGCCAAATATTGAAATATCATCATTCGATGGGAAAGATTATACCCAATTTAAACCTTTTATGGACTTATTCACTGCTGTGATTGACAAAAATCAATCATTGTCTAATGTTCAAAAGTTATTTTATCTTAGAAAATATTTGTCTAATGATGCTTTATCAGTCATTATAAACTTACCTTTAGTGAATGAATCATACATTGAAGCTATTAAGCTATTGAATATTAGGTTTGATAATCGAACTAGGATCGTATCAAATCATATTAACCTTCTCTTGGACTTACCACAAATGGATAAGGGTACAGCGGCTTCTCTTAGATCTTTTGTATCTGATGTACGTCAGCAGCTGTATGCTCTAAAAAACTTGGATCAACCCACAGAAACGTGGGATATGCTTTTAATATCTATATTATTAAGAAAATTAGACAGCTATACAAATCGTGCTTTTCACTTAGATAGGAAATCAATAAATATGTTACCAACTATGGAGGAATTTCTTTCATATTTAGAGAAAAGAGCTGTAGCATTAGAGGATAGCTTTCCAGTAAAATATGCCTGCCATGAAGGCACAAAAAATAAACAAAAGTCAAATAGTCATATTAATAAGGTTAACAATGTTGGAACTAAGACAAAGGCTAAAAATAATGTTTGTTCCTTTTGTGCTAGTAATGATCACCCTATCTATATATGCCCTAAATTTAAAATGGCTCCAGTAGGGGATCGAATCAAGTTTGTTAGAGCAAACAAGTTGTGCACTACATGTCTTAGAGGTCACACAAATAAATGTAAATTTAATTTCAAATGTCAATCTTGCAAGGAAGATCATAATACTCTTTTGCATGGTGGTGGGTCAGAGGAAGAAGGTGTTGTGACCTTATATTCTAATAATTGTCCCACTTTAAGCGTTCTGTTACCATCTATAAAAGTGAGAATTGTAAGCCACCTGGGTCATGAAGTTTATGTTAAAGCATTACTTGATAGTGGCAGCCAAGCATCTATTGTAAAACGCTCATTGGTTGAGCAACTAAATCTGACCCCTATGGTTCAGAATACCAATATAATTGGACTTGGCAACACACCAAATAAGGTAAGAGAATGTGTGAATATATTGTTGGAGTCTTCAAAGTTTGATGTGAAATTTAAAGTTAAATGTCATATTGTTGACACTATTACAACAAAACTTCCACAAAATTATATTAATATGAGTAATTGTATCATTCCTAAACATGTCAACCTAGCAGATGATGATTTTAATATACCTACTGAGGTGTCTATCTTGTTAGGGGCAAACTTTTATTTTAAAATTTTATTGGATGGAAATATTAAATTAAACAATGGTCTTATACTACAAAATACCTTATTTGGGCATGTTGTTGCTGGCTCTGTTCAAAATGAATGTCAATACAGTCAAGGCTATGTTTCTGATGTTAATTTGGTATCTAATTTGGTCACTAACTGTAAACAAAATAAGGAAAATGAAGATACTCTGGAATGCATAATGAAAAACTTCTGGTTATCAGAAAATGTACCAGAAGGCCCAAAGATGTTAACTCAAAACATAGAGCATCAAAGGGCAGAAGAGTGTTTCAAAAATTCTGTTAAATTAAAGAATAATTGTTTTTCTGTTGATATTCCATTGAGTGCTCCCTTGGAGGATTTAAACCTTGGGGATTCCTTTTCACTTGCATTACAAAGATTTTATAGTTTGGAAAGAAAGTTCCAACACAGTCCAGAGTATTTTCAGAAATACAAAATGTTCATTGATGAATATATAGGCTTGGGGCATGCTAAAGAGGTGGATATCAGTCAATATGACATCAATAATGACCCAGTCCATTTCCTTGCTCATCATGCGGTTTTGAATGAGAGTAGTAAGACAACAAAGTTGCGTGTGGTTTTTGCTGGTAATATGAAGTCCAGAAATGGTATTTCAATTAATGATGTAATGTTAAATGGACCTATAGTTCAAAATGATTTATTTAATATACTTATCCTCTGGAGAACATATCCCTATATACTTATATGTGATATTGAGAAGATGTTTAGAATGTGTTTGATTAATGAAAAATTTAAACCACTCCAAAATATATTGTGGAGGGATCATCCCAGTAAACCTATCACATGTCTACAGCTACAGACTGTCACTTATGGACTTAAGTCTTCAACTTTTTTGAGTACAAGGTGTTTGTTGGAACTAGCAAATTTATATCAGAATAATTATCCACTTGCTGCTGAAGCATTAAAATCAAATACTTATGTTGATGATGTTATATGTGGAACAGATAGTGTTGAACAGCTTCAAGAGTTAAAAACCCAGCTTATCAATTTGATGAGATTAGGTAGTTTTAATCTGCATAAGTGGTGCTCTAATTTGCCACATTTACTTGATGATACTCCTCAGAAACAGAAACATTCTGAGGAAATAGATTTCTCTAAAGACAATATTATTAAAACATTAGGTCTCAGATATAATGTACACACAGATGAGTTTCTTTTTTCGTGTCCTATGACTAATGACAGTTACTGTGATACAAAGCGTAGTGTTCTAAGTTTTATAGGAAAAATATTTGATCCTCTTGGTCTAATTGGTCCAATAGTAGTTCAGGCTAAGCTATTTATGCAGGAAATATGGAAATTGAATCTGGACTGGGATACTAAATTACCTCATAACCAGTTACAATGCTGGAAGACCTTCCTAAATAATTTAAAGGTGATGGGAACTATCAACATTTCAAGAAGTATCAGATATATTAAAGTCAGTGACATTGTTTCAGCAGAGCTTGTAGGATTCTGCGATGCCTCTCTTCAGGCAGTAGGTTGCTGTCTATACCTTCGAACCTTTGATAATAATGGCTCAGTTAATATGAGCTTACTATGCTCAAAGTCCCGAGTCGCCCCCCTTAGTAAGAAACTTACCATTCCAAACTTAGAACTTAATGGTGCTCTTCTTCTTGCAGAACTTTCTTCTAAAGTTCATACTACTTTGCAAAAAAGATATCCAGCTATAAAGGTATATTTGTATGGTGACTCTCAGGTAGTTTTAGCTTGGTTAAATACCAAAAATCCAAAAGGTGTCTATGTTTCAAACAGAGTTAGAGATATAAATGATCTCACAAAGAATTTCAATTGGTCTCATATTAAGGGTGTAGAAAACCCTGCAGATCTCTTGTCTAGAGGAGTTGCTCCACACAAATTAAAGGGCAAACAGCTATGGTGGTTTGGCCCACCTTCCTTTTCTGATGCTAGCTATCAGCATCCCAATGTAACCTCTATTTTTCAAACTCCTACTGTTAATGTTCCAGTTATTCAACCTACTGAAAAGACTAGTATTGTGTGTAATGTACAAAAAATCGATGAGTCAAACTGTATATTTACAAAGTATTCAGATTATAATAAACTTCAAAGACAAATAGCTCTTATATTACGGTTTATTCACAATTGCTCCAAAAGATCTGAGAGACTTACTGGTCCATTGTCACCCCAAGAGCTCTATAATGCTCAGCTAATTGTCATTCGCAACACACAAGAAAAAATGTTTTCAAAAGAAATCAATTCTTTGAAAAATAATGTTCCCTTAAAATCGGGTTTATGTAACTTGCATCCTTTTCTGGACAAATCCGGAGTGCTAAGGGTTGGTGGAAGACTACATAATTCTCCTGACCTTCTATATGATAAAAAACACCCAATCACTTTGCCCAAGTCCTGTCATCTTACTAATATAATTATTCACAGAGAACATTTGCGTTTATTACATGCAGGAGCTAAATTGGTGTTAGGCTCCCTTTCTCAGAGGTTTTGGCTAATGAATGGGATACGTGAAGTCAAAAAAGTGGTGAATAAATGTGTCAAATGTTTCCGTATGAAGGCGGCAGCTGCAATGCAGCTTATGGGTTCACTGCCACAGGAAAGAATCACTCCTGTTAGACCTTTCGAGTTGGTAGGTGTGGACTTCTGTGGGCCATTTAATATGAAGGTTTCTAGGATCCGAAGACCATTAATCACTAAGGGCTATGTGGCTATCTTTGTTTGTTTTGCTACTAAGGCAATCCACATGGAACTGGTCAGTGATCTCACAACAGAAGCCTTTTTAGCATGCCTCAAACGCTTTATTTCTAGAAGGGGAATGCCAAATAAAATTTTTTGTGACAATGCAAAAACTTTCAAAGGTGCAGAAAATCAATTAAAGAAACTGTATAGTTTGTTTCAATCAAAACAACTGACTGATGCTGTTGACAGTTTTTGTATTCCAAACTATATACAGTTCAAATTTATTCCAAGCTATGCGCCAGAATTCGGAGGTTTGTGGGAGGCAGGAGTCAAAAGTTTTAAATTCCATTTTAAGAGAATAGTCGGAGATATTTCACTTACATTTGAAACTCTATATACTGTTATTACAGAAATAGAAGCAGTTTTAAATTCAAGACCCCTGCTACCCACCAGCTCTGACATTTCTGATTTTCAGTATTTAACGCCTGGCCACTTCCTTATAGGAACAGCTATGACGAGTTATCCTGAGGTAGATCTGTGTAATGTATCTATGTCAAGATTGAAATTTTGGAATATTTTTACTAAAATTAAACAAGATCTTTGGAAAGTCTGGTCAAGGGACTACCTTACGCAGTTACAAAGTAGGCCCAAGTGGCATCATGCTCATCCCAATCTCAAAGAAGGAGATCTTGTTATTGTTCGCAGTGACAACACTGCCCCATTTACTTGGCCTATGGCTAGAATAGTGAGGGTGGTGACAGGGCCAGATGGTAAAGTAAGGGTAGCTGAAATTAAGTTAGCTAATAATAAAACTTATATAAGGTCCTTTAGGAAACTAAGTCCTTTACCATTTAATTAAAAAAAAAAAAATATATATATATATATATATATATATATATATATATATATATATATATATATATATATATATATATATATACCTAGTCAGGTCATAAGTATTGTCACACAGTAAAAACTTTTCTTTTAGAATGCTGGCCACAAAAAAGTTTATTGAATTAGAATTTCGAATTGTTCATGAAAATAAAAATGTATAACTTTTAGAATTTTACTCATTTTTAAATATGGAGTGGACGCTTAAAGAAGACCGTGTTGCAGTTATTGCGTTGTATCGTTGCGGTTACGCGCCAATTCAAATTTTTAACATACTGAAAAATTTGAATATTACCAAAAGATTCGTTTATCGTACCATCAAACGATACAATGAAGACTCTAGTGTAGATGACAGGTCAAGAAGTGGTCGCCCTCGGTCTGTTAGGACTCCAGCAGTGATAAAAGCTGTGAAGGCACGAATTCAAAGAAATCCCAAACGTAAGCAGAAACTGTTGGCCCTTCAGATGGGGTTAAGCAGAACCACGGTGAAAAGGGTGTTAAATGAAGACTTAGGGCTTCGGGCATATCGAAGAAAAACAGGACATCGTTTGAATGCTCGTCTAATGGACCTGAGACTGAAGAGATGCCGCGCTTTGTTGAAGCGGTACGCGGGAAAAAAATATCGGGAAATTCTTTTTTCGGATGAAAAAATGTTTACCGTAGAAGAGAGCTACAACAAACAAAATGATAAGGTGTACGCACACAGTAGTGAAGAAGCGAGCAACCGTATTCCGCGTGTCCAACGAGGTCATTTTCCATCCTCGCTCATGGTATGGTTGGGAGTTTCTTATTGGGGCTTAACAGAGGTACATTTTTGTGAGA
Source organism: Malacosoma neustria (assembly GCA_963693495.1). Classification (NCBI taxonomy): domain Eukaryota; kingdom Metazoa; phylum Arthropoda; class Insecta; order Lepidoptera; family Lasiocampidae; genus Malacosoma; species Malacosoma neustria. The sequence continues at coordinate 16,058,428 of OY856388.1, forward strand.
AAGGTGTAAAAACGAATGCTGTTGTGTATCAAAATACAGTCCTGACGAACCTTGTGGAACCTGTTTCTCATACCATGTTCAATAACAGGCACTGGGTATTCCAACAAGATTCGGCGCCAGCTCATAGAGCGAAGAGCACACAAGACTGGCTGGCGGCGCGTGAAATCGACTTCATCCGGCACGAAGACTGGCCCTCCTCCAGTCCAGATTTGAATCCGTTAGATTACAAGATATGGCAACACTTGGAGGAAAAGGCGTGCTCAAAGCCTCATCCCAATTTGGAGTCACTCAAGACATCCTTGATTAAGGCAGCCGCCGATATTGACATGGACCTCGTTCGTGCTGCGATAGACAACTGGCCGCGCAGATTGAAGGCTTGTATTCAAAATCACGGAGGTCATTTTGAATAAACTTTAATGTCATAAGAATCTATGTTTTATTAAGTTCATTTTGGTATATGAATGGTTACATAATGAATAAACTTGTTACAATTATTTTACATTAAACATGTGACAGAATTTATGACCTGACTAGGTATATATATATATATATATATATATATATATATATATATATATATATATATATATATATATATATATATATATATATATATATATATATATATATATATATATATATATATATATATATATATATATATATAAAAATATTGTTTATTGCATAAGAATAGGATTTCATAAGGTCTTAAAAGAAATTGTATCCTCTCCCTCTAATTGAAAATTAAAATTAATATATTTATCCTTTAAGTTTGTCTTACTTATGCTTACTTCCCGCCCCCCCAGCTTATGTTAAATACATAAAATATTGTTTATTGGGGCAACATTATATTAATTTAATAACTTTTTTGTAATTGGCAATATTATTATGTTATGTCAAAAATAGGCTTAGGTTAATTTTTTCTCTTTGTAATTTGTGACAATGAATAAACAATTTATAATATTAATTTATGTTTTCTTATATTAACTAAACAGTTTCTCTCTTAAATGTTTGAGATAATATATTAATTGTTAATTAACAATATGTCGTATGTATTTTTCTATCCATGCAGGGGCGGAAAAAGAATACTAACCTCTGCGGCCGGGGTCGGCCTGTCGTAATAGGCAACAAAACAACCCACCCTAGCTACGTGGTAGGGCCTCAAGCCCGTCTGGATGGCGACCACTTTTGGTCTTAAGTATGCCACCATAATAACCTTGCGTTGCGTTCCGGCATTAGTGACCCAAGTTCCTGTACCCTTATGGAAAAGCAGCGTGTTCGCGATGCCACTGGTGTTGCAAACACCCATAGGCGACGGTAACTGCTAAATTCTAAGCAGGCCGTCAGCCTGTCTGTTGTCCCACAGCAATAAAAAAAATTACGCTACAAATCATTATCCCGTACTTTTCCCTTCCAGCCCACTTAGGTATATTCACCTTGAATGATAAAAGTTACCGTTGATGCGTTCGTGGTGGCCTATCTGCTGTTCTAAAGCCATAAAAATGAACTACAAACCAATGCACTACCTGTTATTGGTTTGCTCGCTTCCGTTCTAGGAATTTCGACCTGAAAAATGAACCTCGCGGTCGTCCGAAGACTTTGGTCGACAATGACGAATTAAAGGCGATTGTGGAAGCTGATGATACACAATCTACGGCTAAATTAGCAGCAGTTTTTTAAGTTAGCGTCAAAACAATATTGGTCCATTTGAGTCAAATTGGCAAGGTAAAAAGCTTGACAAATAGGTGCCCCACGAACTCAATGATCGTCAGTGCGAAGTACGCGTCGATATCGTCTTTCACTGCTCAACAGACAAATGGAGACACACAAATGGAGGAACTTTGAACCGCATTGTTACCTGCGATGAAAAATGGATTCTGTTTGATAACCGCAAGCACTCAGTAAGTTGGTTGGATACTGGTTCAGCACCTAAACAATGCCCTAAACGAAAACTTACCCCTAGAAAAGTGATGGTCACTGTTTGGTGCTTTAGCGCCGGTGTTATTCATCACAGCTTCTTACCAAACGGGGTGAGCATTACTGCAGATGTGTACTGTGAAGAACTGAACACAATGATGGAGAAGCTGGCACATCTCCAACCAGCATTGGTCAATCGCTTGTCTCCGCTGCTCCTACTGCACATCAAACGGTCTCCAAGTTGCAAGAACTGGGGTCAGAAGTTCTTCGTCATCCGCTCTACTCACCAGACCTTGCGCCTACAGACTACTATTTTTTCCAGAATTTGGATAACTTCTTGGCGGGAAAAAAATTCAATACCCGAGAGGCAGTACGAAATGCCTTTGAAGAATTTGTTGCCTCCCGTGCAGCTGATTTCTTTAAGAATGGCATCAATAAACTGCCACTGCGTTGGCAAAGATGCATTGATTGCATGGGTAATTACTTCGATTAATACAAATAAAAAATATATGAAAAAAATTCGTTTAAATTTTTTCATACAAAACGGCAATTTCATAGGTAAATACCTAATATTAGCCTCATTCCGCTTTACCCCCTCCATCATGAGCACCTCTTCGCGCAACTCACTTTGGCACGCCAACGCCACCCGCTTCGCTTGAGCCTCTGGTAGCGTTTCAGTTGTCTACTAACCACAATACAAGTTAATTGGTGCTTACTTTTAGACCAGATGGCGCTTTGTGCATTTTTCAATATATTTATTATTATTTACAGGGGGAGAATTTTGTTTAGTTAAAAGGAAATTGATTACATCATGTTTGTACACTAACAAAATATTTATTAATACATTTTATTCCCTAAGAAAATGATAAAGTGGCTCCATTCTTATAGTTTGCTTAGGCCACGCTGCTAAAACCTTAATAATCAAATTTAATTACTATAAATGTTCCAAACAAATTCTTAATTGAATCGATACTCAACAATATCGCAGTGAGCCTAAACCATTGAAATTTCTAGACGAATTTTGGAACATATCTCGTTTGTTCTCATTAATTAATCCCCGCACAACATTGTGGTTTTCAAACGCATTATATCCTTTCGGAAATTATTTAAAGCGTGCATTTAATTAACGCGTAGTGTTTTGATTCATACAAGCCTCCACCAAGACTTTCGTTGTCCAATCCTCACATGCCAAACTGCTGTTATTGCCGGTTAACTCTTTGGGACTTTTTTAATACAAGAGAATGTGTTTTTTGTAAATGAATCCATTTACAACGTAACACTTATAATATAACATGTATTATATTATATAAGAGAAGGAAACAAGAAATTTCGATTAAGCAATTAATATAAATTCAATTGTGGCCCCAGAATATTTAATTTAATTACGTTCGATTGGGTTTGCGAAATGAGGTCGGTTAAAATTACTGTAAAGTGGCGGTATAGGTCCTTTGTTGTTGTATTCGGAGAGGGAATATGGGAATATCTAGAGTTATTAAGCCAAGACAAACATAAGGTGATATCAAATGTAGACAATAGTGAAAGTAGCGGCGGCATAAAGAGACCAGGGATAATGGCCATCCAGATGGGCTTGAAGCCCTATCACCTAGCTAGGACTGACACGCAGGGGAAGACAGTATTCTTACTCTACTCCTGAAATGAGGAAAAATTATTGCAAAGTACGAGTAAGCGATACTCTAATGCTATACTCATCGAATTAAAATCTCTAATTTGAAAAACATTATTGTAAAAAAATTTCAATCTACCTCACATAATTTTTATTACACATATTTTTATCCGTGCAGGGGCGGAGAAAGAATACTAACCTCTGCGGCCGGGGTCAACCTGTCATAAAATCCGACAACACAACCCACCCTAGCTACGTGGTACATAGGGCCTCAAGCCCGTCTGGATGGCGACCTCCTTTGGTCTTAAGTATGCCGCCATAATAACCTTGTGTTGTGTTCCGGCAATAGTGACCCTAGTTCCTGTACCCTTATGGGACAGCAGCGTGTTCAAACACCCATAGGCGACGGTAACTGCTAAATTCTAAGCGGGCCGTCAGTCTGTTTGCTGTCCTACAGCAATAAAAAAAAATATTGATATTTTTGTTAACAGTCCGTAGTGCCATAGCTGGGCTCAGGCCTCCTTTTAGAAGGAATAGACAGTATACCTACCTGTTCAAGGGGGTTAGGTGAATTATACATACCGATATAATTTTAGCTGGGTATAGATCTGTATTATTAAATAAATAAAATAAATATATTTGAAAATTTAACACAACGTCATCTAGTCCCAAACTAAGTTGCATATAATTGGGATATGGGTACTTGACAACTTATATACTACATATATACTTTTCCTTTGTAAATATATACATATTACACATAAACACCCAGACGTTGGACGGGAATCAAACCCGTGACCTCCGCAAGCGTGCCGATGTGCATTAGCCGTTACGGTAGGATGTCGTCAAATAAAAAAAAAAATGCATGTTTATGAGCATAGTCACGCAGACAATTATTTGTTCAACTCTGTGTTCAATAGATTTAGAACAGTTGTTCCAGCTGCAAAATGTATCGCTCATTTTATCAAAACAAAATTGTTACTCAACAGTAAATTACGGTTCGCGCCAAGTACGTGACGAGCAAATGCTCATACTTATTGCAGTCAGGTTCCAATATTACTCAATATAGAAGCTTCAAGTACTAAGTATGGCTTATGAGATCGGTTATAAGCCTTTGGTAGTGAACCTTCCTATATATTTAATGAAATTATCTGAGATATGATTAGGTGTTTTGAAGTAGTCAGTGAAAAAACTAGATACTTTATTTAGGACAACAAATATAGGTTACAGATTATATTATATGTTAGTAAATATTGATTATTATGTATTAAATAGAACCTTTTTATTTGCTGATGAATACCAGGCACGCTGGTGGCCCATTTAATAACAGTTACTGTCGCTTATGGATGCTTGCGGCACCGCAACACACTATTGTCCGCATAGGGATATTGGAACCTGGGTCACGAATTCCAGAACACAACACAAGTTATTATGGTGACATACATATAGACCAGGGGTGGTTGTCTTGTTTGGTTTGTTTTGTCGCCTTTTATGACAGGCCCTTGAATTGAAATTGTTGGCGCCAGGGGATCAGGATTTCGTTCCCGCTCTCCTGAATCAACACACACAGGTACCTCTCGAAGCAACCGTTCCCAGAGAGTACCTGCGTCAGGCGGAAGGTCAGAGTGCAGTGGCGCCTCCCTAGGCCGCTGAACAGACTATATTTATCATTAAATAACTGTGTTATAAATCTAAAACTGTTCTCCGCTTATTGTCAATGTCAAAACTGGTTCTTTTTTCTGTTGTCATCAAATATCACACAGATCATGCACACAGGTAAAAGCAATAGTGTTGTAAACCTATCAAATCCGAATATGTATTATAATAGTATTTCGTAATCTACAAATTGAGATGATGAATAGCTGCATGTCACGGATGAATGGGTGTACTAAGGGTAACGTACGGAATCATCCGATGGTCACAGTGGGGAATATCCGCCTTCGCAATAGTATTTGTGTGTGACTTATCAAGGAAATAAATGCTTTGATATCATCACGATTTTAAAACCTATCGTGATCTCTTCTTATCTATACAGTTCAATTGCAAGGTTTTCATACTTTTTATCCCTTTTCACTATATGGAGCTTGTTAAGAACAAAATTGAGAGGTTAATTAAATTCAATCAAATATGCAAGTAATATTGTGAGTGAGCTACGTTGAAAACTTGAAATTAGTGGTAGTAGTTACAGTAAACAAATGCAAATAATAATTATATAAATTTAATTCAAATCCGTAATATCCACAAATCTCAATACAAATACATTAATTATTCATTACATAAATTTTTCTGTTAGTATTATAAAGGAACTTACAAACTAACTTAAATCTATGTTAGTATTTAAAAAAAAAACTTATAATAACTCTATTTATAGTCGACGGCAGTCCCTGATATAAACTTAAAAAATACTGGCCCAACTTTGTAAAAGTATGTGCTAGATATTTTATTTAAGTACATTGAAGACGTTAAGAAAAAAAGTCATGCCCCATGGTAGTATAAAGAAGATCATTATATTTAATAAAGTTGAATATCAACTATAAAATAATTCAAGACTCACTTTTCATATTTCACCCAAAGATCGAGTTTTCAATCAAAATATTCCAAATAAATTATGTATTTTTAATTTAGCTCCACTGTATTTTCATGACGTGTTGACAACATTGAATGATCTGTAATTTAAGAAAATAGTTTATAAATTTTACACCACTTTACCGCACTAGTGCTTGAGTTAAGACGAAATTTAATTTCCCGCGGCTCACGTATCGCGAGGCGCAGACTTCTTGGCGTTTTCATTACTTATTTTTAATTTAATATTCGACAAGTAAAAGATGTTGTTGAAATTATAAAACCCACTTAAATTTACTCCCTTTATATGTGTATTATTTTTAACGTTCAGTTTTATAAGAATTCTTATTTTAACCCTCGAATATGTCACTTATTAAATTTACGTGTTTACACAATTCTGTATCAGTTTTAATGATTCTCACAGATAGTTTTTCAGAAAAATCTTGCGCCTGGTCCTCACAGTGAATCAACCTACTAAGCGAGATTTCCCGAATTGAAAAATAAGACTCCATCGCGCTCCTAGGACATCGAAAAAGATGACCAATCACTCTGAGTCCACAGGCAGCCAGTAGCGGCATTAGAGTAGGGCGCAGCAGTCGGCAGTGGGGTGACAGCCCAGGGCCCGGCCCACACTCAATATCTTTGTAAAATTTAGACAGAGATTTATGTTGTTGCAGATTATTTTGAGTATACTACTTAATTGAGTAGTACAAATAAAATGTCTGAACACGTTGATCTTAACAAAAAAACACATCTTGATCAGAATATAGAAAACGAAAAGCAGAAAAAGAAAAGGAATTTCAAAAAACAAAAAGTTTATGAATCTCGATAAATATATCACAACAAAAAATCAAGACCTGAATTTGGCATGTACATCTGAAATACAAACGAATGCATCGACAGTGAAGCCTGAGTCTGACAAGTCGGACCGGATTGCTGTTGAAGAGATTATGGACGAAGTTTCCCGAACTGAGGAGAATAGTTGCGCTACAATTATAGATGCTGCTCAGGATGACTCCAGTGATGTACAACTAATACAAATTTCTTTTAGACACCACATTAAAATCATTCGATGAAAGATTCAACAACAACAACAATTAAATGACCACTCGGAATCTTGGTCTTTTTATACAATACAGATACCGGAAAACCTGACCTGGTCAAACTCTGTGGTGATCTCCAATTGAAATTAACTGTAGACTCTAAATCAGGTATAGATGGTTATATGCTGTGTGATGAACTCATAAGTCTGAAATTTTTTTACCTGATCAGAATATGGTCACTCCTATTTTTGTTTTAAATTTTATCAAAAATTGCAACTTACAGGAACTATACCCAAATGTATGGATAGCATTGCGACTATTATTGACTATACCTGTAACGGCTGCTAGTGGGGAGAAGAGTTTTTCTAAGCTTAAGCTGATAAAAACCTATCTGCGTTCGACAGTATCTCAATTTCGATTGACAAACTTGGCAACTTTGTCAATCGAAAGTGAAATTGCTGAAAACATCGACTTTGATAACTTATAAAAGAGTTCGCCGATAGAAAGGCTAGAAAAGTCAAATTTTACTTATTTTATTTTAATAAATTGTAATTTCTTTTAATTAATGGTTATTTTTTAATAAATAGTTATTTCCTTTAATAAATGGTCATTTCATTATATCCTTTACCTTTTTTCGTATATGTATGAATTGCAATTAGGGGGTGCCGCAGGAATCTCGCCCAGGGCGCTGATAGTGCTAAAACCGGCACTGCAGGCAGCAAAACCTTTCCTTTTAGGTCTTTATTTGGTTTTACTTTTAAGATTTTAGGGTTGTGTGTCAGATTACAAATTATGCTTCAAATATTTTAAAATGAATCAGACTTTACGCTTGGAGATATTAGAGATTATAAAAATTCACGAAACCGACAAAATGTAATTGTAGACTACACTACCAAAGTATAAATCATAGGAGTTTTGCGACTTTTTCTTGTCCACTTCGCACGATCTTCGGCATATCTGGTGGTCAGTCCATAGGCACGCATATCAACCCCTACGACGTCAAACTAGCACTTTTTGGAAAAAAGTATATTTTCAGAAATTGTAGAATAGTATATTTTCATAAATTAAAATGTGCTCAGGCACTTTAGCTCCTACGCTGATTAATTTCAAAAAGGTTTCTACATTGTATAATGAGTTTCAGACATAAAATACGGGTAGAAACTTTCACTATAAATAAACTTAGGTTTATGTAGTTGTTGCGCAGTATCTTACCATCCCAACATAGTTGGTATGTAGATTGCCATAATGCAAAAAAAAATTAAATAATATGTATATATATAATTAATAAATAACGACGGTAAGGGGTCGTTCGTAATATGTAAGGCATTTTTTTTATGTTTTTGACTCCCTTCGCAAATATAATGCGTCGTAACATTTTTCTTTAGACCCCCCCCCCTTACCCTAAACGTAACGTAGCACCCAAGTGATAATTTTTATTTAATATTCACAATTATGTTGCGCAAAGTACAAAATCAAAATAGCGTACAGTACAATACAGTCGAGGGATTCCCCGCAAAAATTAAACGAAAAGGATTGCCAGCTTGGAAGAATTCAATTCTCTAGTTTTTTTATTAAATAAATCAATGTTAGGTTGTTACCTACACGTGACACGTTCGAAACGCTCACGCTGCCCTTTTAACATATCTTAACGTTTTACAACCTCCACTCCCCTCATAATGTGTTACGTAATATTCGAAGACCTATTTGACTTTACCTGCAAGCTGGTGCACCCTGCTAAAGCGAGGTTCTGAAGCTAAATTTTCTGACAGAAAGTACTTTTAAAAACACATATTGCCAAATCATTTGTTTTTTAGACCTTAATTTATGGATTTTTTTTTGGACTTTACAGCCGCCAAGATAAGTTAAGATCAGTTAAGATCATATCAAATTAAGGGTAAAAGTTTAACCCTACAATATTATACAACAATGGATACCAAGTTTAAAAGTGCAAAGGTTTGATACAACGATGGTAGTATCGAGTTTACTTTGATTATAATAATTAGCTTACTAGGAAAAAATAATATGTAGTGAAAATATGGACCATTTTTTATAACTTGCCATTGCTTGCTAACCGTTGCTTTTTTATAACTAGGCGTGTCCGTTTTAGAATTTAATACATAATATCAAATATGAGACATCTATTGGCACGGCTTGGCGATAAAATGTCAGCTTTATCGTTAAGTTTTGTGGCGTGACGGTAAACCCCGACGTTGTCTTACGCTGCCATGCTCTGGTTTATATTAAAAATATTGCTTTTAAATTTATTAAAATATATTATATTAACGAAATTAAAATAAATTTAAACACTTTTTGTATTGTGTGTATACTAATAAGGTGCAATGAAACCTATTGTATGGATCAAAAAGCTCGACAGCAAAGGGGAAGGATGAAATAATGTTACATGCTTCGGATTGTGCTGAGATGGATATGTGGACTTAATTGGATAAAATAGAAATGATAATAATTTACATTTCAGGAATGGTTTATAGTAGTAGTAGTACAGATTGAGAAACTAAAAAATATCAGATAAGCGTATTTGTACCCCTTTGTATTATGTCCTCGCGGGCGCTCTCAAACACGGTGGACAGACATCATCAAATCTGTGACGCACTCCGGCATCAATGATTGCTCTCGCTCTGCCAGACATCGATGCGAATGGCGGCGCATCGCAAAAACAGCGGTGGCGCAGAAATTGATCGACGCATGACCACGACCACTCTGTCAAGAGTGTACGAATAAGAAGAAGAAGAAGTATTATGTCCAAATAATAAGAAGGGAAGAATGCCACGTGATAAGGAAGATTCTATAAATATAAATGAATATAAAAGGAGATTGCCTAAAGGAGAATATGGCAAAAAATAGTATGGTGTAAATGTTGAGGATCACAGTTAACAGAAAATAATGGAAGGGGAGACCACACTGTGATGATCCCACGTAAGATAAGGACAGAAAGAATAATAACGAAGTAACATATTCCGTATGTATAAATTATTCAAGTAGTTTTATGATTTATTCAAAGTCAAATAAAATGTAAAGCAAAATATTTTTTGGAATGGTGCTGTCTTCATATAAGTCACTGGAGTAAGCGAAATAATAGCGAAAAAGCTAAGTTATGCGAGTACATAACATAACTTTTTAGCTATACTAGTTTTAATTTACAATACATGTTCCTTTAGATAAAGTTAGAGTGTTTTGATACAAGTATCCCCAATCGCCAAATAAAAGGACCCCCATTATCAGGGCTAACAACAAAATACGCTCTCGCGGGTCCCATCTGGCGAACAGCAAACTAATGTCGTAGTGATAGTGCAAATATGTGTTTCGTTATAAACTCCTGGGCACTGGAGTCAGCTGCAGCCTCGCTTTGACGCGGCACATACACAAAGCGACTAAATTGGAAACGTCGCTGCGACACGCAGACGTGTTATTTGTTGCCTTGGCAAGGATTTAAGGTAAAAGCAATCAGCGAGATATAGAATTTATAGATGTACATGTTCCATGTCTTCAATAAAGTCTTGTTATTCATGTAAACACCTTTTAAAGACAATTTAAACTTTTGTATGATGTTTTAATCTAGTATTTGTCCCACATGTAAATAAATAAAGAGCAGTAGACAGTACTGCTAGTAACTCAAATGCATACATTTACAGATTATATTTTTTTAAACACGTGAACGCAGTATCGGAAATTAAAAATAATACCAATAAGAGGAAAAGCAGACAGGCTAACAGCGTATGGATGTGTGCGACGCTAGGGGCACTGCGAACACGTTGTTGTCCCATAGGGGTACAGGAACCTAGGTTACTAATGCCGAAACATATCACAAGGTTATTATGGCGGCATGCTTATAGACCCAGTATTTGCCATCCAGACTGGCTTGGGGCCCTACGACGTAGTTCGGGTTCTTTTGTCGCCTTTAACGACAGACCGCCCACGGTCACAGATATTCTTACTCTTCCCCTGCACGGAGAAAATATGACTTTCAGCATGTCGACTGGGTTTCTCCTGCTTTGCTTATGCAAAAATCGGGTGAATATGTGCTCATATTTTCCATTAAATAATTTCTTGTTTACGAAATACACAAGGCAATTAGCGTTATAATTCTCATAGAGAAGCAGATATTATCGCGGTCTATGACGTGAACTACAGATGATAGGAGATTTTTTTTTAATTTATTTACGATATCCACCTACTTTTACTCCGTAACTAAATACCATTATATTAAATATCAGTAACTAAATATCAGTATGAAACCTTTACTCAATATTACTTTAGATAAATTAAACTGTGGTTTGCCGCAATATATATAAGAAAGTTATAGGATGTAGATAAGACAATAAACATTAAAGTTAATAAAATAAAATTTAAATTCCGTATAATGCAGTTTCAACATAAATTTTACTGTAATAATATTTTAATTTATTATGTTTGTCTATTAAAAAGTATATAAATCAGTCACAAATCACCGTTAGTTACTCACTTACACACTAAAAAGTTATTTGATTCAGTTTAGTATAGTACAGTAGTAGATTTACCAAGAACAAAAACAATATTGTTAATTTTTGCTAATATTTATCAATTAGCTTTTCTCTATCAGTTTTTGACTTAGGCCGTACAAAAAGCATCGTTGCCTACGAACTAGTGACTAGGAAGAAGTGAAAAATGTCTCTCTGTCGCACTGTGCCCGGACAATGGAGATGCCGAAGTTGTTTCTCACACACACATTTGTTTCTATGTAAATATTCCCACTCTAGGGAAATGATTGTTCAAGTCTGAGGCAAATGTCTGAATACTTATTTCGTTAGTTTTAAAGTTTTATAATAAAATCTTTGTAACTAGATTTAAAAGAGATTCAATAGTTCCGGTGACTCTTTTTGAAATTTATTTTTTAAGTGTATACTATAGCATAAAGTAAATATATAATTTATATATACGTTTTATTTAGCTAGTGACCTGAAGGTTGTTTATGCTTATTGTAAATATAAATATACTAGCCGATCACGCCCGCTTCGATGGGTGATTAACAGTCAAAATTAAATCGAAACAAAATGAAAAATCATCGTAAAATTTTTTTCAATAAAAACTATCCTATGTTACTTCTAATACCTCCAAGAATATGTGTACAAAGTTTCATGATGATCAGTTAAGTAGTTTTCGCGTGAAAGCGTAACAAACAAACTTACTTTCACATTTATAATATTAAAAGTAAGAATGATAGGATAATAATTCACACAGTCATCTAATTTCAAAGTAAGCTACTTCTGGCTGCTTTTATTAAGAGTGCTCTATATAAGGCTAAATTACCATTATTAATTTTTAAATAAATATATAATGTACATAAGTGCTCAGACTTTGGACGGGAATCGAAAGTGAATTCCAAACGTTCCAAGTGTGAAAACCGTTGCGACAGGGTGGTCATGTGTTAAATATGTTTAGGTATAAATATTAAGAAAAAATAATGTGTTTACCTGTGTGCACTAGATGAAATTACTATCGGGTTTTTTTTTTACAAACGCATAGTTGATAGACGTGCACAAAATTCTAAATTATATAAAAATCAATGACAGATGATTGACACAGAAATAGGATAATTCCTATTAATAAAACTTCTAATAAACCAGTCCATGGACACGTTTTTAAATGAAATTTACTTTAAAATTAAAAGAGTTATAAAATATTTTTATTGAACAGACAAAAGTGGACCAATAAAAGACGCTCGTCAAACATGAAACATCAATAAAACAACACACAAGTGGATAGAACCAATAAACAAGTTGTTATCAATAAAAATAACAAATAATCTTTCTTTTTTGTTCGAACGTTGAACGCGCTACATCGGATCTATACTCGTATACTTGTACATTCAATTGTTTATACATTTGATGTCTCTTATCTTAATGAAATATTTAATGTTTATTTAATTAATTGATTTGATGAATTGAATACCTAATACTATAAAATAAAATTCAAATCAAATTTTATTAATATTTACTTTTTTCGAGGAAAAATTGCATTTGACGAGAACCTCGACCCGAGGGATCGGGGGGTATCTGGGACTCCAGGGAAGATGACCAACATCCGACTACCCGCTAAATAACGCCGCTGATCTTCTATCGCCTACTGCTTGGCCTGCGGATAAAGGGGCCCACCAATTGTGTGGCCCAGGCCGGATTAATATTTGCCTTATATGTTTAGATAGCTGGCCTGTTATATTTTTAACTTTCTTTTTGTTTTGATTTCCGTTTTTTCAATTACTTTTTATTTCCGTGAAACGCAGACAGGCTGACGGTCCACTTAATATTAAACGTCTGTGGGTGTTTGCAACGCCAGGGGTACCGCCAACACGCTTCACTTAGAAAAACTGGAACCTGGAACATTTACGCCGTACACAACATAAGGTAAATTATTTTTAACTCTATTTGCAAAAAATGATTGAAACCCGTATTGATAATGTACTGCGTAAAAACTAGAGGTGAAAAGGGTCTTCTCGTATATTACGGTCACCAAGAGGAGCGAGATATACGAAAATTGTCTAAAATAGGCCTTATAAATCCGGGCTATACTCGTAGGATATTAATAATAATAATCCCGGTTGCAGCCCAAACACTCGCTTCGGCGCCCCGGGTCCGCTTTCTGACATTTTCTTCTCCACTTCGCATGGTCTTCGGCATCCCTGGTAGTGAGCCCATTGGCACACATATCACCCTTTACGACGTCAAGCCAGCACTTTTTGGGTCTACCCCTCCTGCCGGGGCCCGGCGGAGGCAGCATGGCCAGACATTTGTTTCTCACGTAAGCATCCGGTTACCGTAAAACATGGCCGTACCAGCGGAGCCGACACTCTTGTAATTTATCCGCAATGTCACGGACATGAAGACTGCCACAAATGCGGGAGTTCCTAACGCGGTCCTTCCGCGTCACTCCACACATCCACCGCAGCATATTCATCTCCGTGACACGCAGTTCCTGCTTGTGTCGCTCCAACACCAGCCACGCTTCACAGCCGTATAAAAGGACAGGCCTGGTCTTATAGACCTGTCCCTTCAACTTTACCGGCATCTTGGGGTCACAAATGACACCAATTACCTCACGCCATTGGCCCACGCGGCAGCAATGCGTGCCTTGACGTATACTCGTACGATATTATTCGTTTAATATTGATGTTGTAGGGAGGTATGGCAATAAATAATAGGTTATAATATTTTTTTATTGCTGTAGAACAGCAAACAGGCTGACGGCCCGCTTAGAATTTAGCAGTTACCGTCGCCTGCGGGTGTTTGCAACGCTAGTTGCATACACCGACAACATACACAGACGACATACAGTTGCATACACAGACGACTGCTGTCGCATAAGGGTACAGGAACTTGGGTCACTAATACCGGAACACAACACAAGGTTATTATGGCGGCATACTTATGACCAAAGGTGGTCACCATCCAGACGAGCTTGGGGCCACCAACCAGTTTTACCAGTATAAACAGTATCAGCCTATTAATAAAATAATTAACAAAGATTCTTTGTCCTGCATATAAGACTATATATACAATAAAATGCAATTGTTACTAAGTACATCATGTATTAATAATATGATATGTGTATAAAAAAAACAACAAAATAAATGTGATAATTTCGCATTTAATTTTAAAGTTAAATATATGATTATCATCTAGAATATGATAGTAATTATAATTGGAATGTGTTTATTTCCGTGCCGCTGAGGTCGCACGGCATGCTGTAGTAGGGGCACTGGGTTCTTTAGTTGATGGCTTAACATTCACCGTTGTTCTGAGCGCGAGCAGGTTCAATTTTCTCCATGTCCGATAGACGGGTGATGCGATGCCACTTGCCGTCGCTGTCAATCACAAATATTTTGCCGTCTCGAGTCCAGGTCTCTGTCACACGAAATCTTTGCCTGGCCTTTATAAAAAGACTGTGTCGTTTCCTAGTCATAAATTCAGATAAAGTTATCCCAGTTCCTTTCAGCTGTGTTTTAGCAAACCACACCTTATTACGTAAAGTGGTGTCACAGAACTTGATTAAAACAGTCCTGGGATGGGTAGATATTGAAGACAAAGTGTTACCCATTTTGTGCGAACGGCGTATACTTATGCTGTTGAAATCGGCAGTTTATCTTTGAGAATCTTAGTCACAAGGGCATTGGAATCTTCTTGCTTCTGTTCTGGTATTTCATGAACGAGTAAGATTTTTCTTCTTGTAAGCATCTCAATTTGGTTAGTAGTGATTTGAATTAACTCGATTGGTTCTTGAAGGGCTTTCAACGATTTAAAAACAAAGCTCTTAAAGTTGACGAACCCGGACGCAAGTGAAGAAATCGAAGTTGACGGAAGTGAGCTTTTACCGAGTTCACTTTTGGAAGGTGTCCATGCGTTCAGCAAAAACTTTTAACAAGTTAGTTTGGGCCTCTTGAATAGCTTCCACGATTACAAAAAGAAATGATCAGATCGTAATAAAAACCTGTGTTGCGGTTGGAAAAATAAAAATACAAGGCAGGTGTATCGTTACACTGGGAATGTAAACATGTGACTATCACTTATATCATCGATTTAATTAATTATCAACTTTAAAATAGCAGAGTAGAAATTTTCAATGATTTATCTTTGCGCACCTACCCTCACTTTTTTTCGAAAACGAAAATATATTTTTATGAACCAGTGGTGGATGATTTAAAAAAAATGGCAGGCAGACCCACAGCTTCCGCACGCGACGACGACTGGACGAAAAAGAGGGCCCTGGCACCTACTTGCGACGGTTTATATAGAAGCGGTCGGCCTGTCTGTCACTCGTCTGCACTCCACACTCCGGAGGCGACTCTCTTTGGTTGCTTATATTCCAGGAGTGATTCTCATTGGTTTTCCGAACATTAGATTCTCATTGGTCGTTTATACTTCGGAAGTGTTACACTCCAGAAGCGATGGAAACTCTCTTTGGTTGTCTTAAATATAAGTCAGTGTTGCCAATAAGATAATTTTGAGTTCGATATTCCTAACAATATGTATACAAAACTATTTAATTTGGCAATTTCAAACTCTCAAAGAGCAAAAGGAATTCTCAAAATACTTTTGCCTATCCACAGTTGACTGGTCAAATAGAAGTGCTGCAAAGTTACGAGGGATGTACGGAAAATGCGAATGTCTTTGTACATACATTCGATTTGCATGTGCTCTAATTTACGGCCATGTATTTACATGTTCGATGTATGTTCAATGTGACATATCTCCGCATGTATTACAATTTGACGTATATACAGGTATATAATAATTCATTTGAGTAATTGATAATAGTATTATGTAAGCTAGATGCTTACATATGAAGATGGGTCTAACCGCGACACCTATGTGCAGGTTGTGTGGGGAACATACAGAACGCATGGAACACCTACTGTGTACATGCGATGCATTGGCCAGGAAGTGAATGAATCTTTTGAGGGTAGGATATCCGACACCGGAAGACTACAGGCTCCTATCTCCATACTCATTGTTAGGCTCATGAAGCAAATCTTCAATGAGATTGGAGAGGAGTGATTGCTATCTAGGGGAACACAAAAGATCCCATTGGGTCGAAGTGTCCGAGATAACTCTTGGCCCCAAAATAAGATAAGATAAGCTAGATGCTTTCATTATATATAGAAACGTACACCAGTTGGGCAGTATCTAAGATTGGTTATTTTATAATACATTGGTTTTAAGTTTTTTTTATTGCTGTAGGGCAGCAGACAGACTGACGACCCGCTTAGAATTTAGTTATTTATGTGGTCGCCATCCAGACGGGCTTGGGGCCGTACCACGTAGCTAGGGTGAGTTGTTTTGTCGCCTTGCACGACAGACCGACCCCGGCCGCAGATGTTAGTATTCTTCCTCCGCCCCTGCACGGATAGTACTTTTATAAATAAATATCTAATATATAAAACTTGCAGTTTGACGATATTACCTTTTAAAAAGTATTTTTAGTTCAGGAGCGGAGTTAAAAGAATAACCTGACCGGGGGCAGCTTGTCGTAATAGACAACAAAACAATCCTTGCTAGCTAATAGGGTTACAATCCTGTCAGGATAGCAACAAATTACGAAGCTACTTATGGCCACGGCTGCATTATTAACTGTAAAGACAATTATATCGCTACTATTTAAGTCTCGAAGTTCAATATTAATTAAAAAATATGATAGGTAGAGAGATAACTATTTATTGCTTACTATATATTTATAATAAAACTTATAACTAGGACATTAAAATAAAACTAGACAGTAGTAACAAGTAATAATAATAACATAATAAATCAAAGGCGGTCTTATCGCTTAAAGAGATCTCTTCTAGATAGCCCAACTGCAAAGAATTATAGGAAGTAATATGGCGGTGAAAGTGATACACAATAAAGAATTAAAAAAAATATAGTTGAAAAAAAAACACGCATTAATGATAAATCGAAATAAAAGAGTAAAATAAATATAGTTGTAGGTGTTCTTTAGTGTGCGCATGTTCTTTAGATAACTGCAATGTCTACAGAACAATTATCACTATTTCTGACATAAAAATTCTACGATAAAAGAACATTGAACTTAATAATTTTACCTAAAGTTAACAGTAAGAAAGCGATCCTAGTCAGGATAATGAGATAATTTTATCGAATTATTGAATTGTCATCAGTCCTTGATAAGTGTCTACGTATTTCATTTGTACAACGTGCAAATGAAATTTAAAGTGGGTCAGAATTGAGTTCAAAGGTAAATGCTACAAACAAACATACAGGTGAAGCTAATAAAAGCCAGTTAAAAAGGTCGTAAGCGAGAAAGCGCAATTTTTGTGATGTGAAAATGTTTATTGACTTAACAGTGATATTATTTGTGACGGAAAAGATATATTAGTTTCAATGAAACACTAAACGGTGACAGTCCTCGCAGTTATCTGAGAGCATCTAAACGGATAATAAAATAGCGATAAAATATGGCGGCTCTTCATTACTCTGCCATAGTTTTGCCATAATGTCCGCACGTGGCGCTAACGGCGATATCATGGTATATGAAAAACTGTATTTAACGAGTAACATTTTTTTGTACAAGTGATTTCAGATTCGCATTGTGTTTAAATAATAATTTGTATTATTTAATCAGTTGGTTTAGTGGTCACGGTCGTAAATATGGGTTCAAATTTCATTATGGAAAAATAATTTTGTAGATGTGGGTAGTTTCTGTTTTAAGATATTCCAAATAAAACTAATAGCTAAATAGCTATTTAACACCATTTATCATTAATTCGATAAGAACGCCAGCTATGCGAATAATTTTGCATGTATTTTTTACATTTCCTTGTTCTTGTTGTTGAAATAAATAAATATACTGGGACAATTCACAGAACGCCATCTAGTCTCAAAATATGTAGCAAGTCTTGTATAATGGGTACTGCATATTTGTAATTAAATTACATTTACCAACTGAAAATAGCTAATAAAGTAAACGCGTTTGAAATACCAAATCCGCTTGAATGATGAAAAATATATGAAAACTTTAAAATATACAATTTAATAGTAATATGAGACAATGAACCCTACATTACTAGGAATAGAAGGATAATATTAGGATGTAAAAATAATTGTTTGAGCTGGAAATGTAGTATAGAGAAAAGTGACAGACCTCATAAGAGATGTTTGATGATGAGCAGAAGAATAGCGTGCATAGAGAGGATATTTTGAATTTAATTTAAAATAATATCATATACATTACATAATAGACTTACTAACAGTGATGCCGAAGATCGTGCGAAGAAGAGAAGGAAAGGTCGGAAAGCGGAGCCCGGGCACCGCAGCGGAAATTTGGGTTGCAACCTAAATTTAACACTAAGATGGTGACAACATTGTAATAAAGAATGAGAATTCATTATGGCCATAATACATAAGTCTATTTTGTATATATAAGACTTGTTGTTTTGGTTTTCCAGACCCATTTAATAATAAATAAGCTCACTACCCCGAATAAAGTCCACTCCATCACGGTCAAGGATGTAGTAGGAAAAACTTTAGTTACTTACGAAAAGTATTTTTCTTGTTGACCTTACTTATTTCCCGGCATATATAACTTATACAAGGGCTCGTAGCGCAATGTCGCGAGTTCAATTACCGTTCTGAGTCTGGTTACGTAATGTAGCTATTAACAAAAGAAAAATATAGTATATCAGTTGTATAGTATTCATAACACAAGTTACTTATTACTACTTTGGAGATAGATGGTGCAGTGTGAATTGTCCCAATATATTTCGATTATTTTTTCTTTTTTATTGGTTGACTAGTTAGAGTATTGTAAATGACTATTGAGACTGGCCAAGCAGGCAACGGAACAAAGTAAGGAACCAGTAGCATACGATCTGGTCTCGATATCCTTTGCAAAAACGGAGATAAGGAAACGGACTATCCTTGGTGACAGCTTCTGTCACCAAGTAGTTTTTCCGTATTTTCAAGACGCGTACAGACTGATAAAGGTTGCAACTATAACTAATTACACTAATACCACGTGGTATTATTGACAGCCCATTTATTATTTAAAAAGCCTTATCTATGAAAGAGAACTGGAATAGGCAAATGGTACCTCTATTATTAAAAAATCCGTCCCCTATGGACGTTTGCAACACCAGAGGAAATTTTATAACGCCTTTTTTGAAGAATCCCATATCGTACTGCGCTGAGAAAAACTCAACCGAAATCTCATTCCAAATCCAGAGAGTACGCAACATAAACTTTCTTGAGAACCGTTTTGTATAAGAAAGAAGAGGCTCTAAGAAATGGGAATGAACAACCAGACGATGGCAGGCAGTGCGGTGGTAGAAAAACAACGAAGGCACCATTCTAAATAGCTCTTCAGAACACTCCCCGTTGTACAGACGGGTAAACCAAATAACCGGACGTAAGGTAAACCAGGAGATCCCCAGCAGACCGGCCATGCCGAAAACCGTATTAGCGGTCATTTAGCAGCTGGGAATCCTCCAGGTAACCCAAGAGTTTGCGTTGATAATCCGCTCCATCACTTTTGAGAGCAAAGAAGTTATCGCTATAGGTATGTAGTTGGACGGTATGTAGGATAAGGTAAAAAGTCGGGAAAAGACTGGAGACAGCTCAACCGAGGACATCCGCAGCACAATAGTGGGGATACCGTCTGGCCCGGTTGACTTCTTGATGCCGAGGAATCGAAGAACACGTCGCACGGCTTTTTGTGAAAACCGTACCTCCGAAATTGTGGAGTCCCCCCAAAACAACCGATACTACCTAAGTGTTAAAGCCCCAAGCCCGCCTGGATGACGACCAACTTTGGTCTTAAGTATGTCACCATAGTAACTTTGTGTTGTGTTCCGGTATTAGTGGCCCAGGTTCCTGTACCCTTATCGCGATGCCACTGGTGTTGCAAACACCTACAGGCGACGGTAACTACAGGGCCTACAGCAATAAAATAAATTATATAAAATGAATACGGAGATTTCCACAAAGCGCCTGATACCTGGTACTATATTATTTCCAAATAGAATGGAATAAATAGCACAACCAAAGCAATTTATGGATCGTTCAACTGGAGACGAGAGCGAAAATATTTCTCCAAGCGTCTCGTTTAGAAAACTCATTTCGAGCTGGGAAGAATTAATTTAGTGTAATGTTACAACTTTTGTTGGAGCGCTCTCAACACAAAGAAGGAACAGATATTAACAATCACATATTGGGCTCTTTGCAACCTACGACTACAAACAAGAATACTCCATAATTGAGGAAGTATTATTCAAAATTTAAAAATATACTATTCATAATAATGTGTTTAATTTTTTTCATTGCTGTTAAACAGGAGACCGACTGACACAACTACTTAATC
This sequence comes from Malacosoma neustria, assembly GCA_963693495.1. Lineage (NCBI taxonomy): Eukaryota > Metazoa > Arthropoda > Insecta > Lepidoptera > Lasiocampidae > Malacosoma > Malacosoma neustria. The sequence goes on from OY856388.1 coordinate 16,079,434, forward strand.
ATAAAGAAAGCAGTTACCGTCGCCTATAGATGTTTACAATACCAGAGGCATTGTTAACACGCTGCCGGTCGTGTAGAGGATCAGGATCCTGAGTCACTTATGCCAGGTTACTCAGGTTAGTATGGCGACATATTTAGTGACTAAGGTTGGTTGCCATTTACTCCTGCTGGGGCCCTACAACCTAACTGGGATTGTTTTGTTGCCTTTTACGACAGGCCATCCCCCGGCCACAGGGGTCAGTATTCTTACTCAATTTCTGTACGGAGAAAGTATTTTAAGGGTAAAATATAAAAAAAAAATCTTATCTATATATGACGACACATCACGAATTCATCTTTATTAAGAATGTGGATTTAGTTTAGGTGATTAAATAATAACTAATTGGCGTTAATTATTGTGAATATTTTTTCAAGAGTCTACAGTTTGAACCTGAGTCGTACACATTGGTATCTGGAAGCACAGTATAAAAAACTTACATAACTTAATTTTTAGTATATCTACTATTTCTAGTCTTTATTGCTTGGAGTTAAAAAGATACAATTCAGCGTAGGTAAGTAATAAACTCATTTCTTGACTATTACTTTACTTCTACATTTTCAGCATTTTGTGCTCTTTGATTATTGCAGCAAATTTAAATGTAGATTGTAAAATGAGACCGTTATGCTCTTATCTTTGGCAGCAGGTGTCAGTGGTGGCGTTTTTATAAGGACTGAGCAATCGCCAACAATTTTAAGGTGATTTTATCATATCTGATACCAATTTTTGACTAAAAATAGACCTAACGCGAAGTGTTATTGTATTAACAACTAATTATTTTTTAGAGTTATTTATTATGTCTTATTTAGTTATTGTCTGTCAGTTTATGGTTTTGATTAGGCTAAAAATATAATAAAATTGCTCCCCGACGTAGACCATGGCCGCTAGGGAAGCCCCAGATCAGCGGGGCAGAAGAGGGGTGCGTTGTGTACCGCGCGCTCCTTTCACCTTTGTGAGAGGCTAGAGGCGGCCGGGGCAAGATCAACACACACCGGCCGACACAGGAGAAGCCGACCGTCGCCACCATGGCCGGTCCATCCCGCTTCTGCTCGGCAACCAGGCAGAAGAGGAATACTGAGATGTTTTTAGTGGATATACCATCAGCGTGCGTCTCCCTTATCAACTGTGGGAGGCGCATGGTACGGGAATCCCACACTACCTCGTCGCCAGCCCCCAGGTGGGTGTGCATCAAGTATTTTCCATCTCACAAAAAGCTAAGAATAGAATTACCTTTCTCATTATTGGTTTTTTTTTAAGGACGGATAACTAACGGTCTCGTTGAATAACAGCTATATTAGGCGATTTGAGCTTAGCAACCTCACCAAGCGGGGTTTACATCCTGTGGTAGCGTATTTGAGGTGATACCTTTTGTAAGATAGGACCTCGGCAAGGCCATTTAGAGAATCTTAAGATATAGCTGTTCAGACTGAACGTGAGGCATCATATCATCAGCAAAGCCGATTCTATTCAATCGTACTACCGTTTGGCAACGTTTTAAAGAGAGAGAAAGATACGACAATAAAATATCGCCGGTTCCTCGGAGACTCGTATAAGCCATCAAATAGATTAATTTTCTCGCTTTTATTATAGACAACCTCGGTACCTAAACGGTTTTTACGCATCGCAACGCCTGTCAGTCATATGTTTGATTTTTGGTTTGGTTTTTATATATGATACATAATTTATATTTACTAAAAAGATATAATTATATAAGTAGTAACCACAATACAAACGCTCTACTGCTTAATTTGGGACTAGATGCCGCAGATTTGTTATATTTTCTCTTTATGGAACAGAAAGAAAAAGAAAGGGTTCGATTCTCTTTTGGACATTGAAAGAAATAAAGATTTTATTTCAGACCAGGCTATACATTTACAAAAATATTAGTTAAAAAGAATAAATTTTAATGTTCTATATAAAATAAATGATAGAGGTCTCCAGTTGTGCGCACATCACGGCAAAACCGGATAGATTTCATTTAAATTTTCTAACTTTCATTTCTTAGACGCTTGGCGCTTATCTAAAAAAATATTGCCATCTATACAAATAAATAAAATTGGAGTGTCTGCTTGTAATTTTAAAATAACCACTTTTTATTGAGTGAATTTGGATGTATACACGGTACATATACCAAAACAACATTTGTCTGTCTGTTTGTTTCGGCTAATCTCTGAAATAGCTGGACCCATTTTGACGGGACTTTCACTGGCAGATAGCTGATGTAACAAGGAGTAACTAAGGATACTTTTAATTTAAAAAAAAATGGATCTCACGAACCAACCAACGAAGCGGGCGGGAACGGTTAGTTTACTATAAATTTATTAAGGTTTTAAGAAAGAAGTTTTCTTGCCGCGGAGAAGTAGGGCAAGCGGTGTAGCGTGTATGCGTACGAAATCGCAGTTATCAGCTAGTGTAAAATAAAAACAATAAAAATATGTACGTCCCAAAATTTGCTTGTCCTAAAATAGGGTCAAGCTCAACATCTGCTGGTCAATAAGGCCAGCGCTGATCTTCTGATTGGATTATACTTCGTTAGTATGCTTGTTTTTAAAGTTATTGAAAAACTTTAAAGTAATAGACTAGCGGGGTTTGGCCATGTAAGTCGTAGGAAACGATGCCATTTAACAAGGAAAATTATAGAAATGAAAGTGGATGGATACAGGAGTAGAGACCAAAAAATAAAATGGATGGATTGCGTAACAGATTATCTGGCAAAAAAGAGTATGAATGTTTGGATGACTGCTAACAGAGGAGAGTGTAAGAAAAGAACATTTTGCGCCGACCCCATATAATGTGGGATAAGAGCAGGAATAAGAAGAAGAGTATGCTTTTTTAAGAAAAAAATTAACTTTAGCCTAATTTTTTATCATCACCATTAACCAAAACAGATTTTACTAAAATTCTATAGAAAAACTAAAACTTAATGATTGAGTTTACGTTTGTTGGATACACTTCAAAAGCCCTCGATTTTGTCAGAAACAAAATGGCAGACTGAACAATGACTTCGATTTATGTGTAAATAGGGTATCCCGTTGTACAGCTCAATACAACACGTTCCTTTTGCAACGTAATAGAGGGAAAATTCCACGATATCAAAGGCATAATGTGAAAAATATATCATTGAAAGGTTATATATAGGTTATACATGCTGATGCGTTATACATTGTGACGTCAAATATTTATATAATATATGTGACGTCACAATCGTTATGAAATGCCAGTAAATTTTTCACACGAGAGTTGTTGAAATCAAGAATCACTAACTCCAGTCACTGAGCATGAGCTGAGAACCACCGTAGAAGAAGGGTAGGGTTTAGGTCTCCTGACCTTTGATAACATCATTCTTAGCATATTTAGGCGATTAAAAACTTACGAGCACGAGCAGGAAATACGCAGTATTAATTTGTAACTTTCAACTAACCTGTTTTTTTATTTTATTTATCAAATTTTCTTTGATTTTTCAGAGTATTCTAAATGGAATATTTTCACAAAAAACATATTCTATCGAATCACATTCTAAGCTTAAAACATGTAAAATCTCATTACTTGGTTTTCTTCTTCCTCCTGTCCTTATCCCACATAACATGGGGTCGGCACAACATGTTACATGTTGTAATAGTTGTGGCTTAGTTTTTACAACCGGCTGCCTGCCTGATGTTAACCCCTCTTTGGGGAAAAATCTGTCATCCTTTTTATTTAAATTATTTTTCTCGTTTCACATTGACAGTAGGACACGAAATTTTGTTGTCAATCATCTATTATCCTCAAACGTCATTTTTATTGGTTTCTTCTTGAGTTAACAACATGTATCATCTTTACGGGGTCCGTGCACAATTCACATTCGACAACCACGTCACGAGGGCTCCTAAATAGGAAATTCGCAGAGCCGAGCGTCCTCGAATGCTTTTGTTCTTGCATTCCGCTGCGCTTGAATGCAGCCACAGGCAGTTTGCCCATAATGCGTCCATCTTCATATATTTTGGTGGTGGTTCACAGCAATCTTCCTCTTGGCAAGTTAGAGGTCTTGAAACTCGCGGCTTCTTTCACAACAATACATAATCTTCGTCGAAGGACATAGTGGCAAGCAGGAATTGCACATAGGTGGATCTTCACAGTACGTTGTTGCACAAGGGGCCACTAACATCGGACATACTGCAAATTGCTCGCAGTCTTCAGGGTAAAAGGACGCCATTTTTATTTAGATTTTACTTCTTTTCCTTTTATAAATTTTATATCATCATACTAATTCACGCGAAAACTACTTAACCGATCATCATGAAACTATGCACACATATTCTTTGAGGTATTAGAAGTAACATAGGATAATTTTTATTGAAAAAAAAAAATTTTTACGAATATTACCCTTTTTCATTTTTTTTATTTAATTTGGCCTGTTAATCACCCGGCGGAGCGGGCGTGATCAGCTAGTAATAAATAAATGTCCACTAGAATTTTGATAATTTTCACAGATTTGACATTACTTGGTTTTAAAATAAATTATTAGAGATTTCTTGGCTTTTAGCTTATCCTTTAATTATACTAGCGTGTATATACTACATGGAAAAATGTGAAGTATATTACAGTCAACATGTAACAGAAATAAAAATATTTTTATTGCGTTGAACCAGTAGACAGTCTGATGGCCTAATTAATATTGCAGTTACTGTCAACACGCTGGCGTCCACAAAAGGGACTGGAAAGTGGGTCACTTATACCGGAACTCAGCACAAGGTTTTTATGGTATCTTACTGAGAGACCTAGTCTGAGTAGCTACTCAGACGGGCTACGATCCCCACTAATTAGCTAGGGTTATTGTGTTACCTTTCACGACAAGGCGCCCTCGGCCGCAAGGGCCAAAATTCTTAACTCGCCTCTGTACAGAGTAAAATGCAGGTAAAACTCGCCGATATTTAGTAATAATGTTGTTTTCCGAAGTTATTAAAACATTATATAGATTAAACAGTAGGGATTTTGTTTTTACTTTATTATGTTTTTATAATATTTTGTTCTCTTTGTAAATACTTGGGGTATCGCGGTGTTTTTGATGTTGAAATGTGATACGTAGAATAAACAGGAAATGGTTTTGATCATTAATTTGTATTTGTATTATGTTTACGTGTTTGTATATAATTATTATATAACGGGGGTGGTTTTGTGTAGAGCAATATGACGTAGAGCTAATATGGCGTAGACATTTAAAACGTTATTGTATTTTAACCTTTTCTACATTATAAAATAGGTATTGTTTTCTTCTTATTAAAAATCGTGAAAAATATAATATACTAGCTGTGCCCACGACTCTGTACGCGTGTCACCGTCACAAACATCTATAGGCGATGGTCAAACTAACATTTTTCGTGCAGTATCGGACTGTCATAAAAAGCGATAAAATAACCCTAGCTACGTACTAAGGCCCCAAACCCGTCTAGATGGCAACTACCCTTGGTCTGTAGGTATGCCGCCATAATAACCTTTTGTTGTGTTCCGGCATTAGTGACCCAGGCTCCTGTACCCCTATGGAACAGCAGCGTGTTCACGGTCTCGCTAGCGTAACATACATCTATAGTCTGTTGTTACTCAGCAATAAAATCAAAACAATGAATTTTTTAACATTTGCCTAAAGACTAAAAATAGTTCACTCTTGACAAATATAAAGCGGACAGTCTAAGCACTACTTAAGTTGCATAAATTCTTATCAGACAGGGAGTGGAGCGCTGTAATATAGAATTACGACTAAGTCAGTAAACGAATTGCTTACTGATAGTTGAAGGCACATTTGGTTCTATGATCACAACCACAAACTAAAATAGTAGCCCTGTTTCTTTTCAAAGGACTCGTAAAAAGCGTGGTCGCTTTTAGGACTGAAGACTCTAATCTCCAGATGATAAGGAATATTATCGTGCCTTTCGGTTTCTCAGCCAGCAGTCGCTACTGTAAGAACCTAATTCAAACTCTTCTTTCTATTTCTCGCTTTGTATGGTAATAAGAAAAAGTTACCATAAGCGATTAAGGCAAAATAAATTATTGATTTTATTATATGAATGGACTTAAGTGTTTGTAGTGCAAAGTTAACAGGTAGAAGGAAGATTAATAAAATTAAATGCGATTTGACTGCTGCCAAAAATAGTGCGGCTTCTTTTTTCAAATATAATTTAATCATCATCTTCACCCAAGCGTAAAATTCCGGTTATAACCCAAACTTTCGCTTCGGTACCCGGGTCCGCTTTTCAACATTTTTTTTCTACTTCGCACGGTCTTCGGCATCCCTAGTAGTCAGTCCATTAGCACACATTGATATGAGTGCACAGGGTGATGCCTTTACGACGTCAATCCCTTTTTAGGTCTACCCCTCCGTTTGTTCCCCACGTAAGTAGCCAATTACCGCAAAAGGTGGACATACCAGCGAAGGCAACACTCCTGCAATTTATCTGCAAATACAATTCAAATATAATTCAACATAGCGATATTAAACGGAATTTTTGAAAGTTCCATTAATATTTCTCGCCAAACTGTTCACTATTAATCCGCTGGCCATGACAGTTTACTGACCGGAGTCCTTCAATCAAAGTTTGCTCGACCATTTCATCGGGGAAATCAGCCTAAGACAAATTATCAACTCCTGGCTTTTGAATAACTTAACCGTTACGACAAGATCCACTACGTTTGCATTTTTAATAAAGTATGCATTTTCCGCTAGATTTATTATTTAGCAGTAACTTTTTGATAAATGATTTTATATATCTCTACCATTTTATTTCCTGTGTTCAGGGACGGAGTAAGAACACTGACCGAGGTGTGTGACCTATGGCTAAGGGTGACCGGTAGGTTTGGTGGTAAGGTCCCAAGCTCGCCTGGATGATAACCCCTTCTGGTTTATAAGTATACCACCTACCTTTTCGTTGTGTTCCAGCATAAGTAACCAAAATTTCAGTTTCCATAAGTGGAGGTCAACGTGTTACGTGTGGCGTCGCTAACATTCATAGGCAACGGCTTACTATTAAGCGAGCCGTCCGTCTATTTGCTGTTTTACAACAACATAAAATACCTATACCTCTTATAAGATGACGACCTCCGAGGCGTAGCACACGTGAATCCGCTTGCGGAGATCACGAATTCAATTCCCATCCCGCGTTAGGGTGTTTATGTATTTATTTACAGAAGAAAAGTACATTTGGGTATATTAGTTGTCTAGAACCCATAACACAAATGCTTTTTCATTTACTTCGGAACTAGATGGCGCTGTGTGAATTTTCACAATATATTTATTTTATTTTTAGCTAAATGACCTCACCTTCTTTATAGTACTTTACAGAACAGTGGTTATGACTAGATAACGGGTTACTAGAAGGAGCACCTTAAACGTTAAATCCAGTTGTTGCCAAGTTCAAATTGAAGACACAGCCAAGAATTATCACTAAAATTACAATTTTACAATTTCGCGTATGACATACACATTCAAAAAACAATATAATATATATTTTTTGTGGCTCTTTGTAAATTATATATTTATAACACGAACTAAAGTTATCACCACTTCACGTATTTGGTTGTTACGAGGAGAAGTAGCGACAAGAAACTTCCTTAAAAAACGTCTAATTTTAATATGTTATATATTTTTAATTTTATAAATACCAGCTGGATGACCGAGCTTTGCTCGGTATTTTTTTTTATAAATTGTGTTTTTTTGGAAATTAACAATTGATTTTCTTAGTCTAACCTCAAAGCAAACTCTCATTGACTTCGTGTTACTTAACAACGCCATCTGCTGGAATACCTTTAGTGTTGTTGTGTTAAAGCGATTTAAAAAAATAGTATTATTATTCGCCGATAGATGTCAGGAAGAGTCATTTTTAGTTTAAATTGGCACTACTCAAACGCCACCTTTTTGTTATTTCTCTTCCAATAAAAAAAAAGCGAATAAAATGACATTTTCTAGAAATGATTCCTAGCTAGATCGATTTATCGCCCCCGAAACCCCCCGTATATTAAAGTTCATGAAAATTGTTGGAGCCGATTCCGAGATTCCAATTATATATATATATATATATATATATATATATATATATACAAGAATTGCTCGTTTAAAGATATAAGATATACAATCAAAAGACTATCAAGGTTTTATCTTACTATTTAAAATGAAGTAAATTTTAAAATTTTCAATAAATACTGTACACAAGTCAGTTAAAAACAAAGCCTACATTAAACAAAGGCTATAAAACAACAAGCATTTTCCGTTCACAGCAAAAGGAAACAGCAGTACAATTTTGTATCTATAAAAGTCATGGGCACATTATCGTTTGGCAACGCGACTGGGGAAGTTGCGAACGCGGAGTCGATTTGTTGCGAACGTGGGCTGAATATGAATAATGTGCATTCGGTATCAACCATTTCGGTGTTCACTAGCTTACGTGATTTGACGTGTAGTTATACTAAAAATGTTATAAAATACTTTAAATAATAATATATAAAGTAATAAAATAAAAGTAAGTATATTTATTACTTATTTACTACGCAAATTTTTAAGCGACCCCATAAGTGGTCGCACGAGCCATGGGCAATGACAAAATGATGTGCCTGAGACCTCTAGTAAAGATGATCGTAGTTTTTAGTAGGAATACCGCCGCGGCTACTCTATATCATCTGTCATCTGGTCATGGTCACGGGTGGAGAAACCCGGGAAAAAACACGCAATTTAGATTTTTTTTTTTTTATTTAATACGGTACACCAACAGCATACATAAGATACAATTTATACAACATTTACAATAATAAAATTCATATATGTATGCCAATTATAGGTGCATACAACATTTGCCGTCGTAGTAGTTGTTTAATATTATATCTATAAAATGCAATATCAAATAAGAAAAATATCATACAATATCAAATAAGTCAAACATTAATAACAATAATCACAAAAAAAAACAGGAAAATTTGTATACTGATGAAAATGACAATCTATAAAAATTGGCATTAAATATTATTTTTATTTCTGTTAATTAATTAATTAAACAGTGGCAGCAAGAAAGCGAACAAAAACAAAATTAAAACTGATACAATCATTTCTGAATCATTATTTTATAGAATGCATTGAGTGTCATATTGTGAATATCAGTGTTGGGAAACCTTCTTCAAAAATCATTATATTCACTACATATTCGTGATAACGGTGAATTCGAGCCAACGTTTGTCCTGACGGAAGGTATATGGAATAGCTTAGTTAAAGGATGACGTGGAGGCTTAAAGGGTACAGAGTAATTGATGTGTTCTACTAGCTCACTGCAATGAACCATTCCGTGAACAATCTTGAAGAGAAATATTAAATCAAGCATACGACGACGTTCTCTTAATGTGTTTAAGCGGAAGAACAAAAGCCTCTGGTCATACGAACAACGGTGACTTATTCCGTAAGAGATAAATGCGAGATGTTTGGTGAACGTTCTTTGTATACTTTCTATTCTTTGTGAGGTCACAGCATAAAAGATGACATTAGTAAGAGATTTAATACGAATTGTTACACTGACAATTCGTGAAATATTGTATATTACCTAGAAGACCATTATTAAATAATAAAAAAAAATACTTTGTTTTCACTTTAGTTAACATAGAATTTATAGAAATATGTCTAACCTGGAATTATTTCTAGGTTAGATATATTACTTGCTTGCGAGGGCGTTAACATTTGAGATTCCATGCATGGGATACTATTACTGACATCTTTGAATAAACACACACACACAGCAAGAATATATTTATGACTTGGTATAAAAAGTACCTAATAAAATATATATTAAATGAAATAGACATTCATTCACATTATAAAAAAAACGATTATTTCCCAACGCAAATAGAATAATTTCTTCTGCGTACTCGTGAAGTTACCAAGGCTTGTTCTTGAAAAAAAATTACACATATGTCATCTATTTTTATGAAATTTTTTGCTAGAGGACAGCCAGTGTCAAGAAAGATTATTAATGCAAATAAGCAGGTAAAGTTTTCCGTGCAGCGGCGGAGTAAGAATACTGACCTCTGCGGACTTGGCTGTCGTAAAAGCGATAAAACAACCCAAGCTAGATGGTAGGGATCCAATTCCGATTAGATAGCAACCCTTGGGCTCTAAATATGCCGTTCTAAGTGACCCAAGTTCCAGTTACCCTAAGCGGGTGGCAGTGTGTTAACGGTGCCTTTATCGTCGCAAACATCCTTAAGCGACGGTAACTGTGTTTTACAACAGTAAAAAAACGTAATCCCTATAACAATATTCAAGAACAGAAGCCCGCCTATCCGTGCAGGGGCGGAGAAAGAATACTGACCTCTACGGCCGAGATCGGCTTGTCGTAAAAGGCGACAAAACGACGAAACAACCCACCCTAGCTACGTGTAGGGCCCCAAGCCCGTCTGGGTGGCGACCACCTTTGGTCTTAAGTATACCGCCATAATAAATTTGTGTTGTATTTCGGCATTAATGACCCAAGTTCCTGTACCCTTATGGAACAGTAGCGTGTTCGCGATACCACTGGTATTGCAAACACCCATAGACGACGGTTAAATTCTAAGTGGGCCGTCAGCCTGTCTGTTGCCCTACAGTAATAAAAAAAAGTCCCTTGTAATAGAAATACTAAATTTTTTACACCAACAAATGATAACCAGACAAAATGAATTTAAAAACTTTTATATAAACTTTTAATAGACAATTCTATTAGCATTTAATTTACAAAGTTAGTACAAACATGACGTAAATGTTTTGAAAAGGTTTCGAATATATAAATATTTTACGTCTCGTTGCTCGTTCGATGCCCTAAAGGTAGAGACGCAACCTACGAGTAAACGAGATTAATAAAAAAGATATTAATGAAAGGAATATTTTTTAAAGATTTATGTAATATTTTTTCGCAAATCACGGTGAATATTTTATGAAAAAAAATTTAAAATTTTTATATTAAAACGTACTTCGCCTTATTATCGCCCAGCTCGGCGTTGGCTAGTTGTTCATTTGCACTATTTGGAGCCTATTTTTATTTTGCGCACATTGAGAATGTAGAATGAGCTGAGGGTTTTTCAATTGGCTATAATATTGGGTATTAAATTTATTTTTATTCCTGTGGGAAAACAGACAGGTTGACGGCCCGCTTAGAATTTAGCAGTTACCGTCGCCTATGAGTGTTTGCAACGCCAGTGGCACCGCGAACACGCTGCTGTCCCATAAGTGTACAGGAACTTGGGTCACTGATGCCCAAACTCAACACAAGGTTATTATGGCGGTATACCTAAGACCAAAGGTGGTCGCCATCCAGACGGGCTTGGGGCTCTACCACATAGCTAGGTTGGGTTGTTTTGTCACCTTTTTCAATAGACCGACCCAGGCTGTAGAGGTTGTTTTTGTCGAGTTTTGGGAATATGGTAGAAATGTAGCTGCAGGGGATCCACCGGCACCAACTAAATTTTGAAAGTGGTCTATGAGAAAAAAGTCTGGGGACCTCTGCTTTAAATAGTTCAACAATAGTGATGATTGTTTCTACGCTAATCTGCTAATGCTCTTCTAGTTCCAAAATATAATAAGTACAAGGAGATAGCAATAACGATTTAATCGTCGCTTTAATCGAAATATATGTAATTAACACAGGACATCGAACAGGGATCATAGCCGATAGTCGTATCGAGTCCATTTGGAATTGATATCGAATAGGTCCGATTTCCTGATTATTGACCAGTTAGCACCCGAGGCAAGTATGATGACGTAATTCGTGTTAAGAACTAACTCCCAGTAGGGTGACTATCATTTATTCACTAACGCAGCATTAATATTGGGCGACGACGAACACGCAAGTATCATGGTATAGTCGTGTCTATGTATTCTATTCCCACGTGCAAAATATTTATATGATTCAAATAATGTTTAATTTTTATTGTCGTTGCCAGCTTTCTGTGGCTGAGCATATTAAACTCTTTCTCCCTCAAAGTAAACCAGTTAACACGACTTTTGACTCGTCGCATCCACCTCGCCGCTCCATCTTGCCGAAGGATGTTCTTGCACTACGTTTGCTACGACGTGGTCTCCCATCTAGAACACATTTTTTTTTTGTAGGTGGAAACGCATGATGCACACCCCGCCACGTGGGAACGGACGTCGGGGTAGTGTGGGACTCGCCATGCAATGTGCCAGTACGTCCCCTTCTCTAAGCCGTGGAACGTATATCGCTGGTATACCCACTAAAACCACCCTGGTGTTCCTTCAAACGCCTTTAGTGCCGAAGCCGTGGAACGCGACGGATTAGTCAGACGGCGACCCCGATTAGCGCCGGCCCGCTTCAATGCTGGAGGGATTGACGAGCCCTTGCATCTTCTTTCTCACGCCTCTTTCTGGATCATATGTGTGCAGACTGAACGCTCCATCGGTTGTTGCGACATGCCACTATATTCCAAGAAAATCTCTTTTTTTGGTATAATTTTCCTCACCTCCCGTTAACCTCTGTGAGCATGCGCGTGCGCACCCAACCAGCCAAGCTCGTTTTCAACATTTAAATCAATGGCTGCCTGAGCATTGACGCAGAACCACGCGTGCCTGCTTTAAAAAACATCGTTGAAAACCCTATAATAACTTTGCTACCGACCATTCCCCGTGTACGCACCAACCAGTGGTGGAAGCGCCAAGACCGAATCCTAGCCAGTTTCTGCCACAGCTCCAATAGCGGTAAGTGCTTCATTTTGTCCTTGCGGGGTTCGTGGGGATTTACGGGACGGCGTTGGGTGAGCAGGACTCAGGGTTGCTTCAACGTTGTGGCTATTCCCAACCATCGGTCATATATGACCATGTCACTGTCAGTTAATCTTACTTATATGAGAAGTCACGTCGGTAACTTGTATATTCTGACTGATCATCTCATTACAAATGTGATGCTTGGGACCGAGTGTGGCTCTCTCTATAGCTCATTGAGTTACTAATGTAAGTTTACCTTTAAAGGACTGCAGTACAGGTAAGTCAATAAGTCATTATAGTAAAATTTTATATTAAAAGAATAACGATAAACGTATTCCTGTCATTTTCTTATTCCGCAACGATATACCCCAGCTTCTAAGAGAAAGCTTCAAATGGAAAAAGACGAGAAAAATTTGTAAACAGAAGTGTGTTTAATTGTAAAAAATATCCCAGGAAGAGCCTTATTTATTTTGTCACTATAATAATAGCCAACTTATCTCATCCCTTAACAATTGAATTCCAATTTTATTTCATTAGAGATAAGAGTTAATTAAGTTGTAAACGTAAATTGGCCAATAACTTAACCAACTTCAACGATATAGACGCCCCGTGATAGGGAAACAGTTAGTTACAGATGTTGAGCACACTCAAAGTTAACCAGTGATATGTATTACGGTCTTGTAGTGCCAACTTTGAAGACTATTGAGTTGAGAACTGGAGACGCTGCTGACAAGGGAACAAAAGTTTAATAATTGGCTGTTACAAACGTAGTGGAAGGCGTCTCTGATGGTAGTTTACATTAAGCCAGTTCGCTTATAGACGAGGAAAGGAAAAATAGTTTTTTTATTCCTTCCTTTATTATATTGGAACGTAAGAAAACCCATATCCAGTCTAGAAAAATAAAAATTAGGTAAAAGGCAAACAATATTGTTCACTTCCGTATATATAATTTATTAGGATTTTAATTGGAAATCTGGTATCCACTGTGATTGGTTAAAAAGCGCCTTCAGCGAGTTTTTTGCACTTATACGTTTTATTGGCTATTTCTTTTCTTAAGTAGTTATAAAAAAAGTACTTCAACTAGGTATAAAAAACTAAACTAAATGTGTTTGTATTTTATTCGTGCAACCGTCTAACCATACAAACTCTTCCTTTCATTTCTTCAAACTAGCAAAAGGAATAATCTATGCCTATAATAGCAACTCTATAACTGATTGAAACAGAAATTAAAACTTGCGCTTCCTTTAGATGGACAGGACAGGAAAGACAGTATACCCGCTACAGATTTATTTACGACTAGCTTTGCCCACGACTCCGTCCGCGTGGAATAGTGACTTTGGGCAGAATTTTTTGGATATATCTTAAGGTTTATTTTGGATTACAAACCCTATAAATCTTAAAATATAAATGAAATATGAAAATAGTCAGTATTATCGAATGCAACTGTTACGCCATGCGCCTCCGAAATACGTACGTTCGAACCTACAAAGTCCAGCCTAAGCTGAACCCTATTTCATTTGATTGATGATATAAGTTTGAGGCCAACTTAAATTGGCTTATAAAATTTTCGAGACTTATCATTTTTAACAAAACTATATTTTTTTTTTTAAAATAAGAATAGCCTAAGTTACTCCTTGTTACATCAGCTATCTGCCAGTGAAAGTCCCGTCAAAATCGGTGCAGCCATTTCAGAGATTAGCCGAAACAAACAGACAGACAGACAAAAATTGTAAAAAAAATTGTTTTGGTATATGTACCGTGTATACGTCCGAATGCACTTAGTAAAACGCGGTTATTTTAATATTACAAACAGACCCTCCAATTTTATTTATTTGTATAGTTGTTTTCCTTCACTGTAAGTACATGACAGTTATGCTATAATATGTAGTACGAAGAAAATACCTCCGTAGTGATTTTAAAATATGACCACGTTCACGATGATGACTTTCGTTTGAGCCCTTGAAATAAAACTTCACAAGTACTGGCTTCGTATATTCAATGGGCAGCATAAAAAGCTCCCAGAGAAATCCGTACTATATGACAGTTTGAATATTAATTCTCCTTAGTGCCGACAGTGCGGCTCTATTTATATAGCACCACACACCTGCGTTCTTCAGGTGTTTTTGTGCAGCTGCGTGTTGCGCGCGTTTCTTATCATGTTAATTAGTTCGGCGTTCCGGGTACTCTGTTGTGAAGGGGCCTGCACACATGCATGTCACACGTGTCCAATGCAGCTGTGTTTTTCTCGCGTTTTCAAGAAATTCAGCACACCTGAACATTGCACGTGTACTTAAGTCAAGTGTTGAAATGTTTTTATAATCGGTGAATGTCGTATTTGCGTCAATATGCACATTAGGCAATAAAAACCGCCTAAGTTGTGCATGTTTTCGTAGGATTCAAACTGGGACTTACAGATTGATCAGATTTGAGTATAACACCATTGAGCTACCAGGAACCTTTAAATATATTAATGCTAAATGCAACAAACTATAAATAACCAATGAACACACAATTAATTATGTCATGGCCAATGAAAGTTTGGAGTAACTGAAGCGAGGTTAAACGTCGACCGTCCCGCGCGTATTGAAGCTCACGTGTCCATATGCCTTATGTGCCTTATGTGCTCAGCGGAAGATCAGCGCTGGTCAACAGACCAGCATTATGCTGAGACTGATGCCCTTTTAGGACAAGTTTTGTTTTAAGTTTAATTTTATTAACACCTAGTTTTATATTAGTTTAGTTTAACTGTCTTAAATAAAATTATTTTCTTTCTTCTTTCTTTCTCCATATTTTTTTCATCCCACCCTCGGTTTCACCATTTACCTCACCGAGAGTGAGGGTAGGTAACAAAAATCAGGAGGCGGGATTTCAAATACCCTTTATCCAAGGATCGAACAACTGGTATTACTCCAATAATTATTTGTACAAATCTCAAGTACGGCCCTCTTTTCACTTGAGATGACCTTGATGAACGCAGAAATTTTTTCCAATACTTGCTTAGATACACAATCCAAACAAGTACATGGTACTTAACGAAATTACTTAACAAGAAGTAACTTGACACAAAAAATGTTTAACGAGAAAAAATCTTATCTACAGAACTAAATTCGGTGACCTTTCAAACACGAGAAATGATTTTCGATTCTGCGAAAGAAATAAATATCCACTTTGCTACTATATTATTGCTTTGGGCGTAGGACACACTGTCCGAGTTAAGTCGAATTCGATGTTTGTAAAAAAAACATCCCGAGGAAGTAGCTTATCAATGTCCCATCGGAATTTCGAGTAAAAGCCGATGCGAATTGTGGAGTTGTCTGCATTCAGTGCTTCATGTCAGCTGTTTTTTTAGAGTGTCGCAGAATCGATTTTTGGTTATTGCTTTGCGGTGACGATGTTTGTTAACGAAATCGACTCAACGTAATGTCCGCTTTCATCGGATGCAGGCGTAAATTGTCTTTGAGTTAATTATTATATGTTAGAAAAAAGATTCTTAAATCATTACTAAGAGGAAAATTATTTATTTACTTGACCCCTGTTGTGGATCGCGGTATAATAACACATGTTTCTCATGCACTACGCCAATACTTCAGCAACGTACGTCTTTTGCCAACAAATGGAACATATTTATTTTGCTAGGTGGTAGGACCTCAAGCCCATCAGAAAGGCGAAAATATAGAGTTAAATAGGTAATGATACTATTTCTGTCACTGTTTTTCAACGTTGACGCCTTAACAAGACGTATTTATCTTACGCGTGTCCTCCAGGAGTAGGTTCTAGAGCATTTACATCAGGGCCATTTGTAGAGTGTTGTCACGCTAAGGGTCTTAAACTTAAACGAAAAACAGTCGCTGTTACAGAAATCGGTAAAGAAATAGTAAATTCATCAAAGAAATAGTCATCGGTTGATAAAACTCGAAACGAAATAATAATATATATACCTACTATGACTGTTCACACAGCGCCATCTAGTTCCAAAGTAAGCAGCAGTGTTCTTAGTACTTAATATACTGCTAATATACTTGCCTGTCTTGCGCAGTCGTTTAGGGATGTGTGTGTCGTCGACTTGATTTTGTCCGTCCATCGCAAAGGCGAAAGCCCTCGTGATCTGCTGCCATTTACCCGGCCCTGCACAACGAGCCGCTCCCCCCGCGTCGCGTCACATATCCAAAGAACTGGAGTATTCGGGATTGCACCACCGTTGACAATCTCTCGCCGATGTTAAGCTCCTTCAAGATGGAGACATAGGTGCGGTGCTGTGTCCAGGAGATATTAAGCAGTCTCCTATATACCTAGTCAGGTCATAAATTCTGTCACATGTTTAATGTAAAATAATTGTAACAAGTTTATTAATTATGTAACCATTCATATACCAAAATGAACTTAACAAAACATAGATTCTTATGACATTAAAGTTTATTCAAAATGACCTCCGTGATTTTGAATACAAGCCTTCAATCTGCGCGGCCAGTTGTCTATCGCAGCACGAACGAGGTCCATGTCAATATCGGCGGCTGCCTTAATCAAGGATGTCTTGAGTGACTCCAAATTGGGATGAGGCTTTGAGCAGGCCTTTTCCTCCAAGTGTTGCCATATCTTGTAATCTAACGGATTCAAATTTGGGCTGGAGGAGGGCCAGTCTTCGTGCCGGATGAAGTCGATTTCACGCGCCGCCAGCCAGTCGTGTGTGCTCTTCGCTCTATGAGCTGGCGCCGAATCTTGTTGGAATACCCAGTGCCTGTTATTGAACATGGTATGAGAAACAGGTTCCACAAGGTTCGTCAGGACTGTATTTTGATACACAACAGCATTCGTTTTTACTCCTTTCTCACAAAAATGTACCTCTGTTAAGCCCCAATAAGAAACTCCCAACCATACCATGAGCGAGGATGGAAAATGACCTCGTTGGACACGCGGAATACGGTTGCTCGCTTCTTCACTACTGTGTGCGTACACCTTATCATTTTCTTTGTTGTAGTTCTCTTCTACGGTAAACATTTTTTCATCCGAAAAAAGAATTTCCCGATATTTTTTTCCCGCGTACCGCTTCAACAAAGCGCGGCATCTCTTCAGTCTCAGGTCCATTAGACGAGCAATCAAACGATGTCCTGTTTTTCTTCAATATGCCCGAAGCCCTAAGTCTTCATTTAACACCCTTTTCACCGTGGTTCTGCTTAACCCCATCTGAAGGGCCAACAGTTTCTGCTTACGTTTGGGATTTCTTTGAATTCGTGCCTTCACAGCTTTTATCACTGCTGGAGTCCTAACAGACCGAGGGCGACCACTTCTTGACCTGTCATCTACACTAGAGTCTTCATTGTATCGTTTGATGGTACGATAAACGAATCTTTTGGTAATATTCAAATTTTTCAGTATGTTAAAAATTTGAATTGGCGCGTAACCGCAACGATGCAACGCAATAACTGCAACACGGTCTTCTTTAAGCGTCCACTCCATATTTAAAAATGAGTAAAATTCTAAAAGTTATACATTTTTATTTTCATGAACAATTCGAAATTCGAATTCAATAAACTTTTTTGTGACCAGCATTCTAAAAGAAAAGCTTTTACTGTGTGACAATACTTATGACCTGACTAGGTATATATATATATATATATATATATATATATATATACAAGAATTGCTCGTTTAAAGGTATAGGATAAAATTCTACAGCCAATAACGAGAAAGAGACGCAAAATAAAGATTCACCATTACCACGTGTGTCGAAGGAATTGGTCAGATGTAGTCAATATGTGGAACGCCGAAGCGTCGATACATGTGCCCTCCGCCCAAAAGCCATTCGAAGAGAAAAAGAAATGAAATTATTTATCAACGTCCAACAAAATGGGAGGGCGAAGATGGCCACGTTATGATGACGTCCCCTTTATAAATTGAAGGAAATTATTGAGGGGACCAGCTCAGATTTGTGGACACAGGAATTTATTGTTAGTTTCCCGTTAAATCCAGGGCGAATTTATTTTTGGGAGCCCCTTATGCTTGTTGGTTGCCGGTTATTTTTTCCGAATACCAAGTGATTATGTAGAAAAATGCGAAAACTGACTCGTTTTATGGTCCAGAATGAAATATTTTGTTGTCCAACTGTGAATGGGTAATTTCTATAAAAATAATGTTTTTACACGCTTTATATTAGCTTCACGTGTATGTATGTTTGTAACCGATTCCTTTGGGGGCGATTTTGACTCACTTTAAACGGCCAGATTTCGTTCAAACTTTGTAGATATATCGAAGGCCGATAACAATGCAATAATCTGTATAGTTTGTATCATTGTCCTTACAGGATCCTCAGGATAAATGAATTTTCGGTTCTCGTCCGATCACCGAAGTTAAGGAGCGTCGGGTGCGGTCAGTACTTGGATGAGTGACCGCCTAGGAAAATCGCGTGATGGTTGATTTTTGTTCTTTTTTATTCTTTTTTTATATGTTTTATATTAACTTGACCTGTATGTAATTGAATTTTTCGGAATTCGACTAATTTTTACTTACTTTGAACAATAAAATCAAAATTCTGCCGAAACGCCATGTGGAGCATAATTAATAACATTGCCTGAAGATGGCGTTAAATTAATAATAAAATAGCCGGAAACGGCGTTAAATTAAAAAAATATTTACCGACGATATTGACAACAAATAAATTATATATTCATGCTTTTATTTATGAAACTAATAAGTTAAAAATAAATTATAGTTTAAAAAACTAAAAAACACGCTTTTATGAAAAATCAAACTCAAAGGTAAAAAATAATTTTCAATAAATTTAAATTAAGAATTACATTTTTACCTTTTAGTTTTATTTTTTATAAAAGCTTGTATGATAATATAGTCATAAGTAAATTTTTACTATATAACTAGAAACTCACCTTTGCATTATTTTAAGGCAGTTTTTAATTCTAAAGCTTTTCGATTAAATTTGATTTGTTTTTGGGTAGATCAATCACTGTGTAAAAGGAACGAAAAATATTAGTATTATTAGAAAAAAGGTATGGAGGATTTTGTACCATTATCTTTGTACCATTTTTGAACTAATCTTACCGATCGAATACGAGTATTTTTAAGAACTGATTTATCGAGCATCTCACGCTTTTTTCATAATGATACTTATGTTGTACTTAAACACATGCACTCCTCATTTGACATAGAGGATATCAAATCTGCACTAGAAGAGTTGCAATTTACACCCACGAATATATGGAATATACAGGATAGAAAAACCAAAAAACTACACCACATGTTCAAACATACGTTCGAGGTTCGTTTGGTTCGAGCATTTGCTGCTTTTTTCATCTTCCTATCATCATGTCAAGTTTAGTAAATAATATAAAAAACAAAACCTATTGTAAAATTAATTATATTTATAAAACGATCCAATCTCCCTTATTCCATAAAAGCATACAATAATCGTGTTAAAAATCAGTGACCGACCCGCATCCGGTTGAGTAAAAGCAATTTAAATGAAAATCATTTTCGTTATCTGTCATGTGTTTTTCCAGCATTTACATAAATGCCACTCTCTATATTACCCAACATATATCGTTTATACGTACATTTGTATTTGCATGCTATTATATTTGTGTTATGTATAAATATCGTATACAGGATGCTTGCTAGTGATGAGAAATTGTCACCGTTAGACGTTAAAATGCTGATAAAAAAATCAAACCATATCACCTTTATTTGCAGTTATAAAAATTATAAAGTTGTCATTATATTAGCATGTCTTGTCCGGGGTCGTGCAATTATACAGTATATGAATTAATAAACTGGAACAGCGGTTTACAGCGTGAAAGAGAAAAAAAGAGGAACCCGCTTAGATCATAGATGGAACTGAAGTCTTACTGTGTAAGTATTTACTTTGCATTTATACAAGTAGACAATATATTTGACCTTGTGGCTAGGCCATAAAAAGAGAGCTGCTCCATCAATAAGTACTAAAAGGATATAACTGACCTACTTTTATTAGTTCACAGTTTTTTACTCCATGATCAAGGATTCTAATAGTCACGAAAAATTTGATGCCGATTTTCTTTAAAAGGAAACATGAAAGAACACCGACAAAATATTTTACCTTTGAGGCTGAAATATATTTTCCGGGTGCTACTTTCAAAATATTAAAACATTTGCTACGCATATAAATTTTACAGCTTTCTCAAGCTTTATTCCAATATAATCCTTATTACAAGCTCATAAGTGTGTATAAAATAAATCGAATAATTTCGTAGTAAATAGTTTAGGCGTATCATTTCTCGCGATTCGATCAATTAGTGAGTGGAAATCATTACGCTGATAACCTCTTATACGCCGATAGTCCCTTGATACCAATGCGTGTACCCTTAATCGAATTGTGGCGATTTAATTAAATTGATTTTTCTGCTTCATTGGAGAAGTTGTCGCGCGTCATACTGTCTGCCTGTTGTATTACGGCAATGAAATTATCATGCGCTGTATTGTCACAATTGACATAGCGCCCTCTAGTCCCAAATTTATGGATACTAGGCTAACTTGCATCTTTCTTACGTAAATAACATATAAGTCATATACAACCCTTTTGATATATGAAAGTCGTCGAGTCTTGAAGATTGTCAAATTGTAAAACATTTACTACCCATAGACGCGCAGAAGTATTCTTTCAGCTCGTAATTGGAGACAGGTGTCTCTAGAATGTTCAAACTTTCTTGTGAGAAGAAAATAGAGGAATACTCTTTAAACCCAAAAAATAGTTGTTTCCCTTTATTTGGTATCTTAAAGCATCCTTTCAACTAGCAGATTAATTTTTTTGTCAGTAACAAAACTCTTATAAAAATAGAGCAGCACAATCTTAGAGCAGAAACATACCATAAATATGAATATAAAAACAATTAAAGATGTCCCACTCTTTCTCTAGACTTCCCTCTAGAGGAAATGTTACAGTATACTTTACAAACTTGTTAAAGCTAATTTACGGGTTACATACACCCTTGATCTCGATATGCAGGTTTCCTCGTATTGTCGTGCGCACGCGCCGTCGCACTCGTCGCATTCGTCACTCCCCGCGCAGCCCACCAGTTGAACCGAGTCGCCTACACGAAACACACTCGTTTACGCTCCGCTCGAATGTCAAAACGTACAATACTACATATTCACTGTTTCAGCACGTGGCAATTATACCATGCTTGTCTACCCAAGAGATAAATGGCCTCGAAATAATCGAACCCGGGATCTGTCACTTACTTGGCTACCGTGTACTGAATAACATTAAACAATTCTGATATAATAAAATTTTAATTCACAAACTAAATAACAGCTGAATTTAATATCATTCGAATGCAAATGAAATCTACATACAAAATAATACACGAATAATTTTAATCGATTCAATCAGAACGAAATAATGAACTTTTCAATACAATAGACGTATTCAATACTTGAATTGTTCCCGGTTCAATTATAAAGAATCGATATCCACCTGAACCCGTAGCGAATTATTTTCATCAATGTCCCTGAATGAATATCTGTTTGTATAAACTGGCAACGTTGTGTACAGTAGCTTGATTATGGAATGAGATTATAAATATCTGCGCGTCGGGGTCCCAAAAGAAGCCCTTGAGTCCAATTCTACATCAACTGGTGAATCTTATTAAAGAACAAATCAAGTTGTAACGAAAAGTATTTCTTTCAGATTAATAATAATAATATCCGGATGACCGAGTTTTGCTCGGTATTTTTTTTATAAATTGTGTTTTTTGGAAATTAACAATTGATTTTCTTAGTCAACTTCAAAGCAAACACTCATTGACTTCTTGTTACTTAACAACGCCATCTGCTGGAATAGCTTTAGTGTTGTGTCGTTAAGGCAATTTAAAGAAAATAGTATTATTATTCGCCGATAGATGTCAGAAAGAGTCATTTTTCAGTTTAAATTATTCGCCGACAGGTGTCAGGAAGAGTCACATTTTTGTTATTTTTCTTCCAATAAAAAAAAGCGAATAAAATGACATTTTCTAGAAATGATTCCTAGCTAGATCGATTTATCGCCCCCGAAACCCTCCGTATACTAAATTTCATGAAAATTGTTGGAGCCGATTCCGAGATTCCAATTATAAATAAATATACAAGAATTGCTCGTTTAAAAATATAAGATACATCTTTCTTTAGTGTTGAGGAACAGCAAACTGGCTGACAGCTCAGTGAACAGTAAGAAGTTATCGTCACCTATGAAGGTCTGCAACGCTAGAAAAATCGCTAACAGGCAGTTAAATGCGTAGAATAACTGGAAATGCACACGAGAACTGGAAACAAGAATCGCTGAGTAGGTTGTGGTAGATTCTTTCCACTTGCCAAGCGCTCGAGTATCCAGATCAGAAGTCTCATGTCCAATCTTCTGGGCCATTGGATACTAAAAAATAAAATTCCATGATGAAAAGTATATCTAAATTTATTTTTACATATCTATATCAGACCAGCTGTATGTCTTCTTCAATATCTAACATTTTCATCCCAGTTGCAGTAGAAGCAACCCTTATGGGACAGCAGCGTGTTTGCGTTGCAAACATCTATAGGCGACGGTAACTGCTAAATTCTAAGCGGGCTGTCAGCCTGTCTGCTGTCCTACGCAATAAAAAAAAAGAAGCTTTTAGTTAGAATTATCCTGTCATACAATGCCATACGAGTATAGCATCTTTAAACGTTTTTTGACCTTGGTTTTTTTATTCATAAAGAAGCAAAAGAAAAAAGATATAGATTTTTTACAAGTGCGACTGTTGTCTGTCTTTCAAAACTAAAAAAATATAATAATGCCTCCTCCTTTAACAACAACTTAAAGTAACCATATTATTTCCGGATTACAAGATAAATCGTATTTTAGTTAATATTATAAATCTGAAAACATATAATTAAAGGAATGTTAAACTCTAATTTTGCGCAACAAACACGACTAAAACGTCCATGTTATAAATCAAAATAATTAAAGCTAATTCTCAATATCCTGGGGCTATACCCGGTTTGGTTGGAAATGGTAATTATGGCTACGTTGATGAATTTGAAATATTGGTTTTAGTGTACACATTAATATCCTGCAAATAGGAGATATATTGGACAATAATGTTATACACGTACTCATATGTATAACAAATACGCAAGTATTCTTTTATATTGATGTAGGACAGCAGATAGGCTGATGGCCCACTTCGAATTTAACAGTTACCGTCGCCTATGGGTGTTTGTAACACCGGTGGCATCGCGAACACGCTGCTCTACTATAAGGGTACAGGAACTTAGGTCACTTATGCCGGAATACAACACAAAGTTATTATGGCTGTATACTTAAGACCAAGGTGGTCGCCTTTTATGACAGGTCGACCCCGGCCGCATAGGTCAGTATTCTTTCTCCACCCCTGCATGGATAGAGACGTGTATACGGCCTGTTTCCTTTTATGGGAAGGCCTGATCTTAGCAGTAGAATACCATGAGTTATTATTATTTAGCAACAGACAGATTGATTACCCATTTAGTAGTAAGTAGTTACCGTTAAAACCTGAGTCTGAGTTAAAACCTGGAACATAACACAAGGTTATTATGATGGCGTATTTAGTGACTAGGGGTGGTTACACAGGCTTGGAGCCCTACCATCTAGCTGGGGCTGTTTTTGGGTTTTGTTTTTTCGTCTTTTGTGTTAGACCACCCCCGCCCGCAAAATTAAGTATTCTTACTCCGTTCCTGCATGAAGGATAATCTCTCTAAGGGGCACACCGAGTGTGAAATTTCGAAAAAATTGAATTTTTATGTTTTGCATATTTCGTTTAAAAATAACATTCTAAATTTTTAAATGAATATTCCAAATAGTTTTTGAGTTACAGCCTTCTAAAGTGTAGCTGCTCAGGTATTAGAAAGTTACCTTTGTTACGGGGCCAACCAGTTATTGTTAGGAGCCTGTGGTTATTGTAACCCATTGTAATATTTTTACGAAGAAGAGCTTCAACAGCCCGGCAGGCGCAATATGAAGAAGATGAAGGTGAATTATATGGGACTGGAATAGCAGACTAGCTGTAAGTATGATTTTGATCGATTGATAACAATAACAATAATAAATCAATCATTTTATCTTTAAACGCGTTTTTCTAAAAACTACATTTTTCATATTTGCTACAGTTCTAACTCGAAGAAAAATCATCCGGTCGCTTTATTTTTTTTTTTCTGCTTATTTTGTATATGTTTTTCTGTACAGTGACTCTCCGATTTTTTTGATTGAATGAAAAATGTAATTTTGGCGGGCCAAAAATTAACTAATTTTTAACAACAGTTTTTGAGACTGCCATTTTATTAAATTTCATTTTTTTTTTGAAATCACGGGTATATATAGGCAATATATATAGGCAATATCTTGCAGATTAAATATCTTTTTTATTTCTTTATTTTCAGCCACCGTGAAGTTTGCGAACACTGCAGCAGGGGAGGACTCTTTTGAGTAACTTGGGAAATAGCGAATACCTTGCAATTTTTTTTATTTAAATATCCTTAAAAATTCAAAACATTTCATACAGTAGTTTTATTTTAAAAAATCCCAAAAAAACACCTGTTTTAAGCAGTCACGTTAGGTGTGCCCTTTAAAGAAAACGTTACTTGGAATATGCAGATGATGTCTGCATGCGGCTCTTTAACTCCTCGGCTACGGCTCTCCCGCGAAATGTTTAGTCCAGGCATGGAATAATAACTTTTTTTATTGCTCTAGGGCAGCAGACAGGCTGACGGCCCGCTTAGAATTTAGCAGCTACCGTCGCCTATGGGTGGTTGTAATACCAGTGGCATCGCAAACACGCTACTGTCGCATAAGGGTACAGGAACTTGGGTCACTAATGCCGGGACACAACACAAGGTTATTATGGCGGCATACTTAAGACCAAAGGGGATCGCCATCAAGACGGGCTTGGGTATCACGTAGCTAGGGTGAGTTGTTTTGTCGCCTTTTACGACAGGCCGACCCCGGCCGCAGAGGTTAGTATTCTTTTTCCGCCTCTGCACGGATAGTCTATAATTATTTCTACTAAAGCAAAAGCATATGTTAAATAATGGTTCTTTGAATTAATTTCAGTTGTTTATATTATTTATATAAACAACTGAAATTATATTACATTTGACTATTATATTATATTTGGCTCTTTTTGGATGACAATGTTACCAACCACCTAACTAGACCATATTAAAAAATTCCATATGGTATATGACCATATACGAGTAACTAAAATCAACTTTGCAGGACTATTTCGGTAACACTTTGTACAATATATTATGATTTATGCTTCCTTCTATGTCTTTTATTGAACAATATATTTACCAAACGTGCACTTTAAAGAACCCATTATTTTATCGAACACCTACGCTAAAGCACAACCGTGCTACGAGCAACTGTTCGTAGTAAACACTCGCTTTACGTAAGTTGCTACGTAGCGCATGGCTTGCTACGCTGATGTGACGTTTATGTGGCTACTACACTTAGTTTAAGCAACATTAACAGTTTTGAAGTTATTTTTAGGCGATTTAATATTTTTGAGAAAGCTGAATTTATTTTAATAAATACTTAATATCATCGAATAAAAGTTTTTATGATATTAGTTCAGAGATTCAGGGAGTTTGCTAATTTTATAATTTATGTTATAGAAATAATTTGTACGTTGTCTTACCAAAATTTGGGTGGTTAAACCCGGTTGTATTTAAATAAATAAACACCCTGAATTAAAGACCCTGGGTATCAATTGCTGAAAGTGTTGAAAGTATAGATTTTGAACTTATACTTGCCCGGATAGGAGCACAATATGGACCTGAACTGCGCTATGGTCTACCTAAAAACCTGATCCGGCTCACTCTCGGGGTGTACCAGTAAATCTATTAAACGCTGAACTTCCAGGTTTAAACTACTCTAAAGTGATAGTAAAAGCTTACGTAAGTATATGACTAAAGCACTATCTCTAAATAGGAATCAGCTATGCACCTTAACAAGAGTGCTAACTGGATATTGTTGCCTAAATAAAGACCTCAACATCGTAAAGATTAGGGATAGCAAAGTCTGCAAATTCTGTAATGTGGCAGATGAAACACCTAGAGGTGTTCACCTGGAGGAGGTATAGATACCTGCTGTTCTATTGCAGTCCTCTGATGCATAAACAAAACCTCATGTTAGGAAATCATATGCTGGAACTAGATGAGATACGAGCAGCTCCTAACAAAAAACTGCTATGTTACATTAGCGAGACAGGCTTTGCCAATGAACTATAAATGTAAATGTGTGGCGATAACAAATAGCTCATTGAAATGGACGCAATTATGCAAGTTTGAATGTGGTATTCAAAAAATAATAAATTCATAAATATGTACATATATTGTTACGAATATCGAACTCAAAATTATCTTATTGGAAACACTGACTAATATTTAAAACAACCAAAGAGAAACACTTCCGGAGTATAAACGACCAATGAGAATCACTTCAGAGAGACTTTTTCGTTCGTCGTCGCGTGTGGATGCTGTCAGTCTGCTTGTAATTTTTTTTAAATCATCCACCAATGGTTCATAAAATATATTTATTATCATATATATTTTTCGCAATCAGTAGGTAATTTCGTTTTTACAAAATACATTTTAGAATAACCGAAACTGACACAATTTTACAAACACGAATTAATTATTTAACATAGGGTATCTATCGCTTGGATCAAACTACCCTTCCAATAATATATGAAGCCCTGAAAGTAATGATGGGCGGAAAAGAGATTTACTGCAAATATCATTCCAACAACCCTGTATATATACAACATTCTCGTTACACTCAGGTATTCAGTACCATTCAAACTAAATACTAAACTAATAAAAGTTAGCACGAATACCGTGAAACGATCGTAAAGGCAGTGAAATATTCAATAAAAATTGAAATGCACTCGGGCGAATCGTTTATTTCAAACATTTTACGTAAACGCGATGGTGTGAAATGGCGATGATACCATTCTCATTTTAGAGACTATCTTTATTTTTATTACAATCTCTATACTATTTTCTTTGTGTATAAATATGAGTCCAATAAGTAATGTATCATATAAATATGTCATTATAGTTCAAAGAATTTGTTCACTCACAAGAAAATGATATATAGGTAGTTCAATTTCATGAGATATTAAAACTATGTTAATAATTAAAAATAGAACACTAATAGATCATAAGCGAGTAGATTCGGCTCAATTTTGTAATATATATATATATATATATATATATATATATATATATATATATATATATATATATATATATATATATATATATATATATATATATATATATATATATATATATATATATATATATATATATATATATTATATAATAAATATTTATTTTTAAATTATCATCATCTTAGCGTTGAATACCACCGGTTACAGCCCAAACTCTCGCTTCGGTGCCCGGGGTCCGCTTTCCAACTTTTTCTTCTCCACTTCGCACGGTCTTCGGCATCTCTGGTGATCAATCCATTACCCCTACGACGTCAAGCCAGCACTTTTTGGGTCTACCCCTCCTGCCGGGACCCGGCGGTGGCGGCATGGCCAGACATTTGTTCCCTACATAAGTAGCCGGTTGCCGTAAAACGTGGCCATACCAGCGAAGGCGACACTCCTGAAATTTATCCGCAGTGTCACGGACGTGAAGGCTTTTTAAGTCTTTTTTATAAATATTAATGTTTAAAATTTTTTTAATATCTTCCGGTAATTTATAATATATATTATTCTCCTTCATATTTAATGTTTTTTCGTCTATATTTTATTGTTCTTGGAGTGCGTAGTACTATTTTTATTTATAAACTATGCGTAAATACTCTTTTTGTTAAAGTAATGTTTCTTTGAATGAGGTTATCAACAATATTTTTAACTAACACACATGTATTTTATTTGTGATAAAACTTAATAGTGTCATTTATTGAATTTTATTATGAAACTTCACGGTATTGAGGCGAATAGGTAAAAAATGAACAAACTCTATGAAAGTTTTCATCTCTATTCCTGGAGCGTTGAAGTGTAGGTAGTTTTCAGTTTGCCAACGGTAAATTAATAAATAATTCATGATGTTTAGCCATTAATATGTCGACTAATCCTGAATCTAAGAGCTTATAAATTGTGAAATACTTGATGCTATCGGAAGTTTGCTATCATAGCTTGAGTTTTCTACCCTTGTCTCTTTCCGTATATCTTCTTTTTCTTGTGCAAACGGATACAAGAATAATAAACTGAGTTTTTCCTTTTTTGATCGTTATAAATTACCACCATTTATCAATTTGTTTCTTTCGTGTTATATGAATGATATGGACGGAATGTTTAACAAGGCATTGTTTATTAAAATATATAAAATTCATAATAATTAAATAATGTGTCCCCAAATTATGTTAACCTGTATTTTAGAGATTTTTTTTCGATTGGAATATTACATTTTACGTAAACTAACTAAGCTTATTGTTCTCGTTCAAAGTGTATTTACATGCATGTATGCGTAGAAATAAAAATATTTTTAATAACTAGATTTCATCATCTACGTTTTGGTTATACTATATTTATATATCTGAAAACTGTGCTTTTTCATCATGATCTAAAATGAGTAGCGATTTATACATGATGCTGATGGGTTACTCCTTCGCATGTGAGAGAAGGACGCCATTCAGATTTCCTTTAGAGTGTGGGAGGTCAGACGGCAGTCGCACCCGTAAAAGCTAACATTAGTTAAAAAATTAAAATGATACGTACAAGAAAGGGCTTATTCACGAATAGGGTATCGCTACAAAACCACGCTCAGGAGCTTCGCCCAACTATAGCGGACCCTAGGCACCGAAACGGAAGTTTAGATAGCAACTGGGATTAATAGCGCTGGGATGAAGATAATAAAAGAATCAGAATTAGAAGTGATTTATAAATACATTATATATCGTTTATTTTATTTGTATAGTTACAGCAAAAGATTAAAAAGCCCATTCGATTAAAAATAGCATCTCATAAAAAGCAAACCGGTGTACACAAGAACACAATCATTCACGGATCATTAACACCTCGTGACGACGCAAATACCAAATCAAAAGTCCACCGAGACCACCGTATTGATGGTGTTCCAAAAAACAATCAATAGACGCCCCATAAAGGTGATTAATTCACCGGATGTGTCCACTCTTTGTGATAGATGAGTTCACTTCCAGCTTGTCTAGATGTAAAAATATTGACAAGTATTTTTAACATTAATAATCTGAATTTCTTTTTAGAACGATTCATTAAATTGCTTTTTTTCAATAATAATTTACCCTGACATTGTTTCTGTTTTTTTATTGCTGTAGGACAGTAGACAAGCTGATGGCTCACTACAATTACCAGCTCCTGTCGCCTATGTATATGACCAGGAGCATCACGAACACGTTGCTACCTGCGTATTGGTATTGGAACGGTTACTTATACCAGAAATTAACACCAGATTATTATGGCAGCATGTTTAAAAACCAGGGGTGGTTGCCATACAAATGGTCTTGGAGCCTTACCACCTAGCTTGGATTGTTTAGTTGCCTTCTACGACAGGCTGACCTTGGCTGTAGAGGACGGTATTCTTTCTTCGCCCCTGCACAGATAATGCAGATAATTTTACTTAGTTTATATTAATTACACGTTTACTATGTCACAAATTATAACCATAACTCTAGTTATACCTATTTATATACGTTGCCGAAAAAAATAAAAATTATTGCTTCTTAAAATTTTAATAACTTTGTATTAAATGAAGATATCGCAATATTATTGTATTTATTGTTCATGGAACTTATTTTCAAATATGTTTTAATGCTGTGTTCATATATATTTTATTATGTATATATTTAAAAAAAATTTATTGTATTTATTTGTATTTACAACTTTTTTTGCTATAAAATTGCAAAAATCTATGAAGTCAGAACGGTAATTTTTACACAGAAGCTCTTTAATATCTTATTTTTCTATTTTAATGTTTATTTTATGTTCCATGCAAAAACGTTCTCGGCTACAGATAGAACAACTAAAGAAAGATGAGGCCACGGATTCCAATCCCGTCTCGCGTCTCCGTGTTTATCTATAATATGTATTTATTTACAAAATAAAAATAAATAATTAGTATATCAGTTATCTAGTATCCATAATACAATTGGACCTCTTACTTTGGGCCTAAATGGAGCTGTGTAAATTGTTACAATATATTTATTTATATATTTATATTTAGATCCTATGTGATAATGCTGGTACAGTAAGCTTTCACCGTAAACACAGTTTTTTTTTATTTTATCGAATCGTCATATGAATCGTCATGTTTTGAAAGCAAAAGCCTAGACCGTTCAACAAGTAATCTGGGACAATCTATACAAATAAATAAAATTGGAGGGTCTGTTTGTAATATTAAAATAACCGCTTTTTACTAAGTGTATATGGATGTATACACGGTACATATGCCAAAACAACATTTTTTACAATTTTTGTCTGTCTGTCTGTCTGTTTCTTCCGGCTAATCTCTGAAACGGCTGGACCGATTTTGACGGGACTTTCACTGGCAGATAGCTGATATAACAAGGAGTAACTTAGGATACTTTTAATTTAGAAAAAAAAATGGTTTTAGTTAAAAGTGATCAGTTTCAGATTTTTATTAATCCTTCATATTAATGTTCAGCTTAGGCTGGAGATTGTAAGTCGAACGCAGTTTGTATATTTAATTTATTTATAGTTTAGGGTTTATAGGGTTTGTAATCCAAAATAAACCATAAGATATATCCAAAAATGCTGCCCAAAGTCACTATTCCACGCGGACGGAGTCGCGGGCACAGCTAGTATTAAAATACAATATAAGGTTATTACGGCGGTATACAGGTACTTATAGGCCATTGGTGCTTCCCATCTAGACGGGCTTAGACCTACCACGTAGCTAGGTTGTTTTGTCACCATTTACGACAGGTCGGCTTCAGGGATTAGTATTCTTCTCCGCCCCTGACCGAAACTCCTGGTATGTATTACATTAAATCATAATGCGAACCTTAAAAAACCTTATTTCAACTAAACCTCGGAACATTAAGGCACGTATATAAAATCAGTCCTAAGCCTCCTCGAAAATATAAGTGGAATACACGTCATCCACATCCCTTGAAGTTAAAAAAGATATGTTACACGAATCTTATTAACTCGCTTGTTCAGAGCCGAATAAATAACGGCCTTTATCCCAGTTGTAAATTGGAGTGGCGTGTGGGCTAATTTGCTACGTATCCTTGATTTTATGTTTCTGAAGTCGGAACAAACCTCAAAACTTGAAGTACTTTGATACGGCTTCTTGAGTAGCTATTTAAAGACCTTGTATACAAGTGTGTGGAAGTTCAATTCAGAACAAAATATTTTATAATGTGCCATTAGATTTTTATACACAATTGTCGGAGCCTTGTGCTTTTTCTCCGTGTAGGGTCAGAGTAAAAATATTAACCTCTGCGGCCAACCGACCCAAGCTACGTGGTAGGGACCCAAGTCGGTCTGGATGGCAACCACCCTTGGTCTATAAGTATGCTGCCATAATAATCTTGGTTTGTGTTCCGGCATTAGTGACCCAAGATTGCCGAGCCCCTAGCTTCGCAAATATAAACAGGTGACGGTAAATGCTTACTATTACTTGGGTCATCAGCCTGTCTGCTGGTCTTCAAAAATAAAAAAAGGTCGAACCATCATAACCATACAAAGTACTGACCTTGGATTAAGGAGCTACTAAAGCGTGTTATCAAATATACACTTGGGTTGCTCGCTATGATTTTGACGATTTTTTCTTTTGTAAAAAAATATAAAATGAGCAAAGCAATAAATTACTCTTGTCACTTACAAATGAAAAGACATATGTTAAACAACATTTAATGTGAAATCAACATTAAGTTATAACAAATAAAGTAATTTTTTCCCATTATTGCCTTGAGAGATACATCGTTTTGTTTTGTTTAGTGTGTTCCAGTGCACGCGCACCAAAAACGTAACGAGGTCATTCATTAATAGATTTTACTCCTCACATTTTTCTCATACCGGGCGCCTTATACATATGAAAATCGATTCATAAGGAGTAAACTCCAAAATATAGTTTTTAGCTATTGCAGGCTATGAGAAAAAATACTAAAT
This sequence comes from Malacosoma neustria, assembly GCA_963693495.1. Classification (NCBI taxonomy): domain Eukaryota; kingdom Metazoa; phylum Arthropoda; class Insecta; order Lepidoptera; family Lasiocampidae; genus Malacosoma; species Malacosoma neustria. The sequence continues at coordinate 16,112,332 of OY856388.1, forward strand.
TAAGAATAAAATTAAGGGGATACTTTTTTATACAGGCTGACGACCCACTTAATAGTAAGCAGTTACAGTCGCCTATGGGTGTTTGTGACCCCAGGGGCTTCGCTAACACGCTGCTAACCGTGTAGTGGTACTGGAACCTGAGTACTGAACAAGGTTATTAAGGCGACATGTTCAGAGACTAATGGTGGTTGCTGTCCAGACGGGTTTGCAACTTGGGTTGTTTAGTCACCTTTTACGACAGGCTGATCTTGTCCGCAGAGTTCAGTATTTTTTCTCCACCCTGCACGGATAAAAGGAAATATTTTAAAATTAGACTTATTGATCAAGAAGACATACCAAAAGATGATCGTGTCACAAGAATTTAAACGCTGATTTTTCTTACCTGCAACAAAATAGTTTTATGTCAATTAATAATGAATAAATTAAACTACCCTCCATGTGTATGTGTTGACTAGTTGACCCAGATTCCCAGTAATCCTATGCGGACAGTAACGTGTCCACGATGTCCCTAGCATCGCACACATCCATAGGCGACGGTAACTGCTTGGTAATGAGTGAGCCATCCGTTTGCTGTTTTACAGCAATAAAAAAATACATATATACGGTACGTGATAGCCAAGTGGTATCACATTAAGAAATCAACAGGGTTCAAAACTCTGTTGGAATACATCGCTTAGATTTTTAATTATTGCTGTAGGACAGCAGATAATCTGACACCGACTTAATAGTTAGTGGATACCGTCGTTTATGTTTTCAACGCCAAGGGCACCGCAACACGCTGCCATCAACGTAGTGGTAGTAGAACCAGATCACAAAATATGAGGTTGGTTTTATCACATGTATATTAAAGCACAAAACAATCATGGCGGGTATATATCGTGTTCCCTATAGAGTGACACCTGAGTCCAGAACCACTTCTGTACTGGATATTTTTTTCTGTTATTGTAAATATATATAATAACAGCCAATAGTAATACATATAATTACATTTTCGCAATACTTCGAAGATGCTTCATGTTAAAGAATAGAAAGCTTTAATTTATATTAGGTATAATTTACATACTACTATATACATGTATACATTGTGTATATATAATGCATTTAAGCATATTTATTTTTAATCATGAAATCAAATAATAAACATCCCTAGGAGTTCAATAAAAGGTGATAATGAGTATGACGCAATTATTTTATTTTTAGACGTAGTCACTTTTCAGGTTTATACATTTTGTATATCTTTTTTCTAAAGCTAAAGTTCCCTTTTAAAAAAAAATCTTCTTCCTGATCCCTTGAACAATCGTGTATCGCGGCGACTACTGTGTCATCATCTTCAAATTTATGACCCCTGAGATGTTCCTTTAACCGCTGAAATAGGCAGAAATCACTAAGAGCTAGATCCGGTGAATATGAAGGATATTCCATCAATTCGAAGCCAGCTTCTTGAATGGCAGCCATCGCAACTCTAGGGTTGTGTGTGGGGCCGTTATCTCAGTGAAACAAAACCAACTTTAGCGAGTTTGCCACGCCGTTGCTTGCGTATTTCCTAGCGCAAATTTGCTATTCAACCTGAGTACAGAGTACCCGTAATAGTGGCTCCATGATTAAGGTATTCGATCATTACCACCCATTGACTGTCCCAGAAAGAACAGCCCATGATCTTATGAGCGCGGGCGGATGGAATCGCCTTAAATTTCTTCGGAGTTGGAGATGACGGTTTCTTCTAAGTCATGAACTGGTTTTTCGTTTCCGGGTCATAATGGTAAAGCCAAATTATTTCGTCCATAGTTTTTATTTTATTTTATTGCATTGGACAGTAGACAGGCTGACAGCCCTCTTAGAATTTAGCAGTTACCGTCGCCTATAGGTGTTTGCAACGCCAGTGGCATCGCGAACACGCTGCTGTCCCATAAGGGTCACTAATGCCGGAACACAACAAAGGTTATTATGGCGGCATACTTAAAACCAAAGGTGGTCGCCATCCAGACGGGCTTGAGGCCCTACCACGTAGCTAGGGTGAGTTGTTTTGTCGCCTTTTACGACAGGCCGACCCCGGCCGCAGAGTTTAGTATTCTTTCTCCGCCCCTGCACGGATAAAAAGTGTTATGAATCGAGCCAAAAATCGGTCAAGATCTTGTTTTATTTTTTTTTTCATTGTGTTATGGGTACTAGATAACTAATATACTTTTATTTTTTAAATAAATACATATTATAAATAAACGCCCAGACGCGAGACGGGAATCGAACCCGGGACATCCCCAAGCGCACCGAAGTTAGTTAGCCGTTACGCCACGTTATCTTCCGGTCCGCCACGGTTCCTTCCCGATACAAGCGCTTTGTTCATTTATATCTAAAATTTTATGTCCAAGTCCTAGACCGACCAATCTTGTAGAGTATTGTAAGACAAAACTTTTGTTTGCTTCTATTATGTTAATGCAGCTCCGTAACAAAGCAACGTTCTTTGTTTGAAGCCCGAAATAACATTTATTAAAACTCACCCCAAGTATAAGAGGCCACATAAAAAGCACTCGTTCAAATATTAAGCAATAAATAATCACAATTGATATCATATTTTATCTAAGCACAATGCACGTGGCGCTTACTATGTAAAAGTAGCTCACATGACGATATACGAGTCAGTTATTATATACTTAATAGTATCAGCTGTGTAGTTCCGGTAGATGAGTGGGGTCAACCCATTTCATTTTCAGGACGTTGTAAAAGAGGACTTACGAGCTTACAAGCGGGTAGTTTGATTTTAGATTCGAGTTTGAATCAACTTTAAATAGATCTATTCTGTCTATTTTTATAGTTTAAGTCATAACAAGAGTTACACAAAGGCATCGAAGTAAAAAAACTATATCTGCGCTAACAATACTTAACAGTGAGCTGCGAGCGTAGTGAATGTTTTAAATGAGATTGTGATGTGATCATCAATCAATTTCACAGATAAATATTTATTTTACAAAAAAATACATATACAATCATTAAGAACATCATTTATCGCACAAAGGGCGGTCTTATCGTTAAAAGCAATATCTTCCAAACAACCCAGAAGAGGATCAATTATTTGATCATCATCATAAAATTCCACGTTGACTAATGAACAAGTCAAGTCGATCAATGGCCAATTAAAAATAACCTAAGCCTCAAAATACATGGTCAAAATACTTTTAAATCTAGTTAAAATTAGTTTTAACACGTTCACTGCGAACTACACTAAATTACCTTGCCACGATGATTACTTTTGAAGCGCATGAAGATAACTAACTAACCAACAAATATAAGAGATAATATAACCCAAAAAAATATTAAAGCCTCACTTAAAAAATACTTTTTAGAGAAATTGTAATCTAAATTTACTCAGTCATTTGAACGTGCGTAGACTTAAGTTTCGATGGCATTGTACAAACCTTAGTGGTTTTTTGTGCTGTTATTTTATTAAGCCAATGTAATAACTGTAAATTTGATAAATAAATAAATTAAAAAAAAAACTATATATTTTACACTCCTCGAAACGATTGCCTTTCGTATTTATAGAAGTTTGATAAAGATACGTACGTCAATTTCCTATTTAGCAGTTCAAGGATAAACGAAAGATATAGTTAAACAAATCATAATGATAAATATGAAACATAAAATTATCATATATTCAGAATGTAAAAAAAAACACAGTGAATTTTTTTTTATTGCTGTAGGACAGCAGACGGCCCGCTTAGAATTTAGCAGTTACTATCGCCTATGAATGTTCGCAACACCAGTGGCATCGCGAACATGCTGCTATCTCATAAAGGTACAGGAACTTAGGTCACTAATGCCGGAACACAACACAAGGTTATTATACGGCATACGGCAGACGGGCTTGAGGCCCTACCACGTAGCTAGGGTGGGTTGTTTAGTCGCCTTTTACGACAGGCGGACCCCGGCCGCAGAGGTTAGTATTCTTTCTCCGCCCCTGCACGGATAAAATATATTCACAAACTTATAATTTTCCCTACAATCAAGGTCAAAATGGACCAGTACGTATAAAAAAATATAAATACGTATTGTAACCGTCTTTATACTAGATGAAAGTTATTTTTTTTATTGTTTTTTTTTTATTGTACCAATGTACGATCTAAACAGAGCTATCTAGTAAAAAAGTAAATAGCATATCATTTATATTATGGATACTAGACAACTGATGAACTACATAATACGTATAAGTATATGTTATATACTTTTCTTTCTTTGAAACTAGAATCGAACCCGCAACCTATGAAAGCGTACTACTGAAGTGTCATCAAATTGTATATTTCATCACGCAACTAGTGTATTAATGATTAGCTAAATTTGTCGCCATTTTTATCAAATTTCCAAACTATTTATTTTATTTAACTGTAATCTAGATATTTTCCTTACAGGGGCGGAGTAAGAATACCAAACCCTGCGACCGGGGTCGGTCTATCGCAGAAGGCGACAAAACAACCTACGTGGCAGGGCTACAAGCCCGTCTTGATGGCAACCACCCTTGGTCTATGTGTATGCCGCCATAATAACCTTGTGTTGTGTAATTAGTAACCCAGTCTCCTGTACCAGTGTGATCGCGGTGCCCCTGGTATCATAAATATCCATAGGCGACAGTACTTACTCTTAAGTGGGCCATCAGCCTGTCTGCCGTTTCTCAACAATAAAAAAATACAAATGGTTCAGTTTATAAAATAATAGCGAAACCGGTTATATAAGTAGTGTATATAACAACAAGACAATTACAGAAATTTCTACACCAGAATTCCGATAAACTATAAATAATTATGTTCTACCAGATTGACATTTAGTCTGCCTGCCTTGACGTCGACAAGTCGTAAATAATATATGTGTATGAGACGCAGGTGTAACGCTGCAGGATTTAATTAGTATAATCCTTTAATCGATAGAACATGTCGGAACATGGGACAGGGCCGACATTGCTTTTGATTAATTATTATAACTTTGTGTAGGATTTAGGTACACAAACCCTTTAGTTTCTGGTTAGTAATGAACATGTTTTATTAGCATTTAAACGTTTAGTAAGACATTATTTTACTTTTAATTACGGTTATAGGGACGAATTCAACCTTTTAGCGGTTATGAGATCATGATGTTTTTTTTTTCTTCAAAATAAGGGCAAGTTTGTTTCTATGGAAGCAGGTGCATAGGTGACCAGCCACACCACCCCTGGTCTATAAGTATGCCACCATAATAACCTTGTGTTGTGTTCCAGAATTACTGACCCAGGTTTCAGTACCCCTATGCGAACAGGAGCGTATTTATCGTGCCACTAGCGTTGCAAACAATCATAGGCGATGGTAGCTGCTTGCTATTAAGTGGGCCTTCGGCCTTTCTGTCGTTCCTCGGCAAAAAAAGAGCCAATCCTCCAAAAGAAGATTCTGAACGGTGCCCTTCTTTGAATATGTCTTCCAGATATCTGTATAATTCCTTTGTAAGCCGCTATCATCAATCACATCCTTCTTCGTCATATCGTCTTTTACGCAATCCATCTTTTCAATGCTCCCCTCTCCGTGTCATTCTTTCTTTCACATTTCTGTACCACACTAGTCCGTTATGTTTTCAATCCCTCACGCCACTTTTAAATTTCACATGAAAAACAATGAACATTAAGAGCATCATTGTTCATTTTATCGATTCTCGTGACTTCATATATCCATCTTGGCATTTATAATCCCGCAGTATGTATTTTTTGTTAATTCTTACAGGTATTGCAGATACATTCGCTACAGGTCTTATTAATCTTATGAATTTTACCTTATGTCTAAATGGTATATAGAAGGAGGAGTAATGTGCTAATCTCCTTTCAAAATTCTCAGAGTAAATGATGGTATGGCCTTATTTCTGGCTACGACTACGCAAACTAGTTCCCTGACATTACATGTAAATGATATAATTTACATAAATTATGTAGCTGTAAGATAGAATGTTATATACATTGTTTATTTAACGTGGCTGAGAAATTCTATTACGCAGAAGGTTTTGTGCAATTACATCCTTATGTAACATTGAATTGCGAAGTGGCACGTGTTTTCAAGGATATAATATACTTCATCCAGCCATTGCTATTATTCATAATAAAAATAATTCTAGAAAAAAATAGTACGGTTATGTCATGAACATAAACAATTACGACGTGAATAAAATGTATTATCTAGAAATCTTAACCTAACGCCATCTACCGGCTGTGTACATAACCTAGATGATTAACTTGACTCGATGTAAGAGAGTAGTATCGATGAATTATCAATTCAACTCTCGATAACAGAGTTTCTCCTCAAAGAAGAAAAACTACAAAAAAATTTAAAGCATCATGAGCATTCAAGAGCGAGAATCAAATGCCCCGTTATGTCCTTTTCTTCCTTGCCTACACACAGTTTATAATTGAATAAATGAAATTTGTTTATTAATAATATAGCTATCGATTAAGAATTCATAGAACTAACCTATAAATACACACTACAATCGTATTATAAATATTTAATTTGGAATAAGAAATATTAAGATCAATAACTGAGATAAAACTTCCTATTATATCTTTTAAGTTGGACCAAATTACAGAAAGTTACAACATTTTAACAATATCGGTTCTTAAGTTTCGAGGTTCAACCTGAACATAAAAGATAACGTAACATCAACGTTTCCTTATGTGATTCTTTCTTTTCTTATCGAAATAATCACCATGCGAAAATAAATAGAACAAAATTTAGATTATTTTGTTTTTACGAAGACGCCTAAGAAACATTGTCTCAACCTCGTCCATAATTTAACAACGTTTATGAATTTTTAGCTAATTAATTTGAATATCATTAATTACTATAGCTTCGTGAAATACAATTTTCAATTAGCCCACGCTTTTCTAAGACGTAATTGGCGTACCTCGAGCTTTGAAGCATAGGTACTTTTCGTGTACAATCAAGATGAATCGATTGTAATAATAATTATTTAATAATTATAATTGTAGATATGTAGATAGTATTATACTATAGTAGAATATAATATTAATTAATTATAATTATAAATAAATATATAAGAGCAGCCAAGATTTCATGCAATAAAATAAGTAAATAATTTTCATGTCTAATGACCGCACTCCCAACTTGTTTTTGAGGCTTCAATTACGAGGGTTGTTCAATAAATAGTCATAGTGTGTACATTTTACTTAGAAAGAAAAAAAATACTAGCAGGTTTAGCCCAGACATTAGATATAATAATTATAAAACAAGCAATCAATTCTCTCTTATTTTTAAAATATTGTAGTAATTTGTTTGCTTCGTGTCGTGCTTCGTCATAAAATTGAAGTTCGCACGGTAATAAAATATATCTGCTTGAAAAATTTTACTACGGAGCTGGTAAATCAAGACTTGAGAGCAACATTAGGGGTTCATGCTCCTCCATATTCTACGGTTGCGCGTTGGTGTGCTGAGTTCAAGCGAGGAACAACTTCCATTAACGATGACTCCCGCACAGGATGCCCTACATCGGTAGTGACTTAACAAATGATTAAAAAGTTGAAAACATTGTCTTGGCGGATCGTCGTGTTACTGTTTGTGTTCTTCTAGTCCACACAAACACTTTAAATTTATTTATATTTCACCACCAATATTGCTTATTGGTAATATATTTATAGATTCACATATTAAAAGTTTACCCCAAAATTAAAACAACTTATCTCTAAACAAAAGTATACAAAAACAAAACATTTAGAACGTTCCTATTGACTTTAAGAACTCCTAAAGCTTTGAAAGCGAAGACAAACCAAAGGCCGTAACCAATAACCACGGCCGCCTCAAATCCATTAAGTTATCTTAAAATTACTTATTCCCGAGCCATTGAATAGATAAACATGGTTCGGATCCAGATCGAAATTTCCACTCGAAGAAACTCCAAGGAAAGATTGAAAAGTTCGATAGTGATCTCGTATTGTAAAGGAATGAGATGGCGGGAAAGGAATTTACTGGAATTTACCTATAATATTACCGCTTGATAAGTATATTGTAGCTAAGTAATATTACGTTCGAGATACAACCCAAAACTTAACAGGTTCAATTCTTATAATGTACATGACGATGGCTGCTTTTCTCTTCTTATATGAATAATATAACTGCTACGCGTTGAAAGTGAATAATAACATTATCAGAAAAGCAGCCATATGAGGTAATAGGACAGGTGGGTCCTATTGTCTCATATGGCTGCTTTTCCTTGGACTAATTAATTAGGTATTGTTTGTTTTTTTTTTTCATTTGCTCAGTAAAATTCCAACAATCCATCCGTGCAGGGGTGGAGAAAGAATACTAACCTCTGCGGCCGGGGTAGGCCTGTCATAAAAGGCAACGAAACAACCCACCCCAGCTACGTGTTAGGGCCTCAGGCCCGTCTGGATGGCGACCACCTTTGGTCATAAGTATGTCGCCATAATAACCTTGTGATATGTTCTGGCATTAGTAACCCAAGTTCCTGTACCCTTATGGGACAATAATGTGCTAGCGATGCCACTGGCGTTGCAAACACCCATAGACGGTAACTGCTAAATTCTAAGGGGGCCGTCAGCCTGTCTGCTGTCCTACAGTAATAAAAAAAATTGTTTATGTCAATAGAGTATAGTTTCAATGATGCAATCGTCAGCGCATTTTTTTATTGCTGTAAAACAGCAGACAGGCTCACATAACACTAATCAGTTACCGTTGCCTGTAGATGTTTGCGACGTCAGAAGCACAGCTAACATGCTGCCGGAAAGGAAACTGAAACTTTCGTTACTTATGCCGAAATAAAGTTATTATGCCGGCATATTTAAAAACCAGAAGTAGTTACCATCCCAACGGGCTTAGAACCCGTCTAGCTAGGGTTGTTTTGTCACCTTTCACGACAGCCCGACCCGGTCACAGGAGTCACTCTATCGTTACGTAGTACTTCGTCCATGCACGGACAAAAAACATTTGTCCTCAAATTATATAAAATATGTCTCTAACCACTCGTTTAGTTGTAGTCAGGCATAATACTGACATCGGTTCACATCACTTGAGAAATCTAAAACAAGCATTATCTACGATCCACTTCAAACTAAGAATGATTCATCCGTATAATATTTATTTTATTAATCCGATAATATTTATTTTATTAATCACTCCTGTCCATCCAAAGGAACAAATTGTTTCAAACTACAACGCCATTTGCGAAAAGTGCCATTTTAAAACATATTTTAATATTCCTATAATTTTTTGTACAATATAGAATTAATAAATAATAAGGAAATGGAAATTATGAATAATTCATAAAAGAACAAGATGTAGACGTAAATATCAGACGTATTTTCCAATAAAAATATTGCTGTACATAATATTAAGTCGGGCAATAAATGAGATTTGTATCAAACAATTTAATTAACCGTGATTGCGAGCATAATCAAGTTTAATTACGTCTTTGATTATTGCGATATAAAACCGGAAGGCGAAACTGGAACGATGAAACCTCTTGGGGACATATTGCACGGGGGAGGATTTTGGTTACTTACACTTTAACTAACTGTAGTGTGAAAATTTACACAGTGCTATCTAGTTGCAAAACAAGCTGAAGAGCTATTGTTTTATGGGTACTAGACAACTGATATACTACTTGTATACTTTTTATAACTTTAATCCATATACATACCTACCCAGACTCAAGAAGCTGTAGCGCTACCGGTAGCCGGTGCTGTATAAAGACCTAGAACGCCGTAAATATTCTTCCATTGGCACCGGATTCATGTTTGCTGAGCCTTTATCGAGACCTGTTAAGACGCTTGATACAGGCTTCATATGACCAAAAAGCTGGTTTGTATTTAGCGCAAAGATGTGTTGCCATCTAACGCGGTAATGCAGCCAGCGTTAAATGACAATATATAGGTACATAGCTGAACTCTCCAGACATTTTTCATTAATTTTAAATTTGTAAGCTTGTCTAGGCTATATTATAGATCATTCAGATTTGTTTGTATAACAATTTATTTTGCTCTTTTCTTTATATTCTGAGCTTAAGGTTGCCTTGCTAGTGATTGAGAAAAAAATACATTAAATTAAGAAATATATAAGAAAATAAATACGTTTGCCGGGGAGTTTCTTGGAGCTTTTTCTCCCTATATAAAATTCTCGTGTCACAGTTTCCGTTGCCATACTCCTCCGAAATGGCTTGACCGATTCTCATGAAATTTTGTAAGCATATTGAGTAGGTCTGAGAATCGGCCAACATCTATTTTTCATCCCCCTAAATGTTAGGGGTGACCCACCCCCAAAATTATTTTTTTTAATTTTTTGACTTTTTATTATTTATATGGCAGAACAACGTTTGCCGGGTCAGCTAGTCTCCCTATAAAAACGAGATACGTTGTAAATCGGTATTAATTTTAATTCATATTACAGTTAATAATTATTAAATAAATATTTGACTTTCCAACAAACGTTCTAGCTGTAAAAATATTTTGAATTAAATGTGAGTTTGGTTTGGAAAATTAAGTCTTTGTAAAATTTATTATAATAATTGTAGTAGTTGAAGAGAATGGAACTGCAAGCAATCTCCCGGTAATCCTTATAATTTTCAAACTTAAATCAATTAACCCAAAAAGCCATTGCTGTGGGATCGTCAAAAGATCTCAATCGGGGTGATAAATGGTGAGTTATGATCTCTCAATGACTGAATTCTTAACATTGGAACACAAAGTTGCAAAAAGCCACCTCAATATATATATACCACTTGTATATTCATTAATATTACTATTAGTTATTGCATTTATATTTATCATATATTTACAGTTTTATACCATATACTACATAGTATATGGTATATATTTGTATAAAATTATATTATTGTTTGTTTTGTTTTATGTGCTAAGTAAAGGTGTAATATCTGCCGTGCCGTTACCTTATGGGCCTTATGTGCCTTATGGGCTCAGCGGAAGATCAGCGCTGGTCAACAGACCAGCATTATGCTGAGACTGATGCCCTTTTAGGACAAGTTTTGTTTGAAGTTTAATTTTATTAACACTTAGTTTTATATTAGTTTAGTTTAACTGTCCTTAATAAAAATTATTTTCTTTTCTTTTCTTTGAATATACCGCACGTTCACGCATAATTCACACGAGTTTGCACAACATTGCATTGCATAATAATAATAATAATAATAATAATAATAATCATTTATTTCAGACATTTTTTTTTTTTTTATCCATAAGTTATTAGTGGGTTAGTTATTTAATAAAATTCTTAACAGTAAGTTAGAATTGTTAGTAGGCGATTCTAAATTAATCAACACTATATTTTCCCCGTTACAATAGCTATCCAATGCTTCTGAATAGCACAATCGTAGCACAATAATGCCTGATAAACTTCTGTCTGACAAACGTAATGAAACATGTTGCCAACGAATTGGCTCATATATTTTCATATGCCAAGGGATGCAAAATTTAGTCCCCCTATTCCCCCCTTTTGGGCAAACCCCAATTCCGGGGAGTCCCTTCCCCTCCCAACATTAATAATTTCACTCGCTTCCTCGATTTTACGCGAGCTGTTTATAAATACACCTTTAGAGTTGTGTTCGTATCAGTATAGACGTTTTATTTTATTTTAATTTATTGTGCATTACAAATATTTGTGGGAAATTAGTTTACGTTTTAGTAAAAATTTGAAAATAGCTTGCTAAGAATGATTGTACACTTCAATATCCATAAGAAATATTTTTAATAATATATGATAAAATGATTGAGGTTTGCAGATGTGCGTGCATCACAATTCAATAAAATTTTCTAAGTTTTATTTCTTAGACACTTGGCCCTTATCTAAAAAAAAGTCTCTTTTTTTAAATCTATGGATGTTTGCAACGCCAGTCGCATCGCGAACACGCTGCTGTCCCATAAGGGTACAGGAACTTGGGTCACTAATGCCGGAACACAACACAAGGTTATTATGGCGGCATACTTAAGACCAAAGGTGATCGCCATCCAGACGCGCTTGGAGCCCTACCACGTAGCTAGGGTTGTTTGTCGCCTTTTGCAACAGCTCGACCCCGGCCGCAGAGGTCAGTTCTTTCTCCGCCCCTGGATGGGTAGAATAGTTAACATATAATATAATAATGAATATATTAGCAGAGAATTTGCTATTAACAATGCTCTCACATAATTCTACAATATACTGCTGTGAAACTGTGAAACGCGCTACTTTCTAACATTAGGAAAACTCAGTCTATTCACTCTTTCAAGAAACTCTTTTTATTTCTATACCAAGGAAACTGGAATTTGCCAGTACCGCGTCGGAGCTCCGGGGGAAGCCAACGCGGTTATGTGGGGTTCTCCGTCCTAATGTTACTACGGACACCCAGACTGGCTAGCAAATGACAGCCAGTGATGGCCGCGACGGTATACCCACTAAAACCCCGGTCGCCACCCAGAGCCATGAATGGGAACATCGCATGATCGACATAGTCATTTCTCTGCGACGTCCCAGGAAACAAAAATCAAGAATCTCATGCATGAACACATTTTAAAATTATGTATTTAATTTCTTGCTTCACTCCCATTCTGTTTTACTTCAGATCCTACACCCGTATGCATAGACGGCGACATGTTCGATCGCACGGATAGGTGGTATACCTGGGATCTGTATTTCACGCGTCTGGTAACATCGATTGCGACGTCAAGGCTCGTATTGCTGCCACGTAGGCCAAATGGTGTGAAGTAACTAGTGTCATTTGACCCCAAGGTGCCGGTTGAGTTGAATAAGGCTGTGAAGCGAGGCCGGTCTTAGAGTGACATAAGCAGGAACTGCATGTCACGGAGATGAATATGTTGCGGTGGATGTGTGGACTGACACAGAAGAACTGCAATAGAAACTGCCGCAGCCGCGCCGGTCTACATGTCCGTGATATCGCAGATAAATTGCAGGACTGTCGCCTTCGCTGGTATAACCATGTATTGGGGCGACCAGCTTCTTATGTGGGAAACAAATGTCTGGCCATGCCGCCGCCGCCGGGCCCCGGCAGGAGGGGTAGACCCAAAAAGTGTTGGCTTGACGTCGTAACGAGTGGCATTTGTGCCAATGGACTGACTATCAAGGATACTGATGACTGTGCGAAGTGGAGTAGAAAAAGTCGGAAAGCGGACCTTGGGTACCGAAGGTTTCCTAGAAGAGATCTACAAGTAATAATGCCGCTATTTATGTAATCTATCATTTTAAAATATTTGTTATAATACCCGTAAGTTTTTGAACATTAAAGAATAAGAAAAAAAATAATAATTCTGGGACTTTTTTTTGGTCTCGGGGAAAACCCTCTCTTGACGGGTTCCCTCGGCCAGGGGGGACCGAGGGATATGTGGGACTCCGGGAAAGATGATTGGCCATCCGACTACCTACTAAAAAACCCCGCTGTTCTCCTATCGCCTACGCCCGGGCCCACGGATATATGGCCTGCCGGTCTCGTGGCCCGGGCCGGCGCCGGCCCGCCCTTTGTCTTGAGGCGGGCCCCTTCTAAAGTGTTGGCGCCAGGGGGTCAGGGTTTCGTCCCCCCGGCGCTCACCTAACAACTCTAGGAGTTGAGGGGGGCCGCGGAACATCACGCAGCCCTCACCCTTGCGGCAATAGTGCGAGCGGCGGGTCCTCCCCCGAGGGGCCGCCCGCGGCCGCTCTTTACGGCGGCCGGAGGTCGTTACTGACCCTCAGACGCCGCCGGCGTGGCCTGCGTTGGCGGGAGGGGAGTGTGGTGGTCAACTCCAGCTCCCGCTCCGCCGCCTCCTTTGCGGACATGACTGCCTCGCAGAAGGAGGCGACGGCCGTCCATCCAGGGCCAATAATAAAAATAATTCTGGGACTCACTCAACTCCACACAGTCACACAACGCCATTTAATTCCATAAAAAGCGGCAGAGCGCTTATATTATATTTTTTTAAATAATCACATATTATACTTGGGACGAGAATTGCACCCATGATCCCCACAGACGTACCTCATATGCGAAAGAGGTTGTATCACGCAGGTCAACAAATTTCTATAATTTATTAAATTCTCATTTTCATAACTACGTTGTATCATATTACATCGTTAATGATACTAATTAGAAAGAATTAAATTTAAATACAATTATAATATAAAAAACACAAAACGCGTAATTAATTATTGAAGTCCTCAATATGTCAAATGACAAACGGAATGCCAAATTAACTGTTACGGCACAATTATATCACAAAATATCCCATGTCAATTCGAATAAATTGACATGACCTACAAACTTCCTTGTCAATCACTTGTTAATATCAGAGCGAATTGGCGAACCCAATTTAATTTGCGAACCATATCCGAAACTAATTTATTCGAATATTCAGAAAACCCCATCCCTAGCACATTGTAATTTTTTCGTGTCCTTTTGGATCTTTCTTTCACACAATTCCGTGTGTTATTAATCTGAATTCAAATACGTTGAAATGTGTGCAGGCCTTTATTTATAGTCGACGTGACTTGTCGGTTGAGTGCTTTGATTTTATTTATTGTGCTTTCCCATGAATGAAACCAGAGAGCGTATGTTATTGTGGGTTTTATGGCGAGGACTTACGGCCTGACCACGACTTTGGTCTTAGCGAAGCGCGGAGCGGCGTGCGGGGCGGCGTCGGTGAGCGGTGCGTTTTGCACGCCACGTACCCTCAGTAGCGGTTAGTATTTAGGTAGTCAAAACGTGTTCAAAATCATGACGTTATCAAAATTATCCCGTCTCTATTTTGAAAGAAGTACATTTTTAAAATAAGATATTCTTAATATGAGAGAAAGAATGCACGAACTAAATAAAGATCGGTATTTAAATGGCGAATTTCGTGACCTATATGAAGATTACAGAAAATATCCAGATAAGTTTTATGAGTACACAAGAATGAGTGTGAAAACATTGTTTAGTTTCTTCCCACAACCTTTTTATAACGTTTTTATATTTATGTTGGGGATGATTTGACATCCATATAGGCGCTCTATTTAAAATTTCTGTTATAAATGCCTCGGTATCTATTACCGCCACAAAACTGTCTAAAAATTTTGGTTGTCACTAACGCCGCTGAGTACGTCACTCCTGCACCGCTGTCCACGCCGCTCTGTTTCATGGCGTCACACTCATTCACTTGTACTTTTGTTCCTGTCACTCTCCACACAGCACGCCGCTGTAGTAATTCGCTCGAAAAAAATCGCGCGCGTTTTCGCTATGAGCGGCGTCTCGTGGCATGCCTCAAAAATTTTTATACTTTTGATATTACCGCTCGCCGCCCCGCGCTTAGCTGCCGCTCACAGCGGCAAGGTCATGAACTGACCGTTATGGGTCATATATCAATTAATGGTGTTAGTTTGATAATTGGTAGACTTTTCTTCACACAAGCGTAAGGTTTTATTCTGCAGCTTCCTCCGTGCAGGGTGGTGTTTAACCTTGTATTGCGGAAAACGAGGACGATAGCATGTTAGCGATGCCCCTATCGACGCAACATCCATAGGCGACGGTAACTGCTAACTATTTTATAGTAAACCCGTCAACCTGTTTGCTGTCCCACAGCAATAAAAAGAACTCAAGATTTTCAAAGACACCATTTTTTAACTCCCTCGACGATTCTTGCATTCCTTCATTTTGCTTCCCTTAAAGTACATTAGATATGGCTAAAATTTATTTTTGCGGCAACAATCTCACGAAGTCCCACACCCCCATCCAATTCCTTGCGGTCGGATGTCTCAGAAAAAAAGGTTTCATAAAAAAAATTGTGATTACTATTTGTCTCCCCAATTTTAAAGAAATAACTGATTAGTGGTCTTTATTTACTCCATTTGTGTCAGTAGAAGGAAATCCATGTTTTGGACGTCCTTAATAACAAAACATGATATATATATTGTTCTAATTCTTCTCGCTGTAAACACACAGTTTGATAATCTTCATTATAAGAAATTAGATATTTCAAAAGTGGACCGCAAACACCAAAAAAAACTCAAGCTGTAAGGATTATGAATTAGTATGCCATATTTTTTTTTCGGAGGATCATTCCATTTTGTTAGTACGTGTATTCCCCTCCTATTACCTAAACCCTGGGCTGACGGACAGTTGGCTTTGCACCTGGCTGGCGCTGGCCCGATTTTCGCGATGAGAGATGGGTATCATAAACCCCACTAGAGAGTGGGGTTTATGATACCCATGCTCTCATTGTCCTGGGATTGAGGGGATTATGTGGAATAACGAGAGTATGTAGCATTTCCTTACGGTATATATATATATATATATATATATATATATATATATATATATATATATATATATATATATATATATATATATATATATATATATATATATATATATATATATATATATATATATATATATATATATATATATATATATATATATATATATATGGGTGGCGAAAAATGCAATCCTCCGTATTTAGGGGCGTAGAAAGAATACTGACCTCTGCGGCCAGGATCGATCTGTCGTAAAAGACGACAATACAACCCTCCCTAGCTACGTAGGGTCCCAAGCCCGTCTGGATGGCGACCACCTTTGGTCTTAAGAACACCGCCGTAATAACTTTGTGTTGTGTTCCGACATTAATGACCCAAGCTCCTAACCCTTGTGAAACAGCAGCGTGTTCACGATGCCACTAGCATTGCAATCACCCATAGGCAACGGTAACTGCTAAATCCTAAGTGGGCTGTCAGCCTGTCTGCTATTCTACAGCAATAAAAAATAAGTACAATTTATCATACTATAATAATTATTATTAACTTCGAAAGATGAATAGTGAGAGCGGATAAAAAATATTTTTACATGTTCTACTTTTTCAACACTCTAAAAAATGCGCTGTTATTTATGTTATCTTTTTGTTTATTTTAATTTAATCAGCCATTACCGTCGTTAAATAATAGGTTTTTAATAAATACAATGGTAAAAAGTTATAACGACTATATCGTAGGAGATAAAAAATACTGACTGCTATAGTCGAAATGAAAGGGATATTTAAAAAGGGAACATAATTTTAAAAGGCATGAACACGGGGCTTTTAACGGGATTTAATACACATGTAAAGTTAGGGTTGGACATTGAATATATAAAATAATGTAATATATAAACCATTGATAAATTATTAAAAAAATGCAAAGATAAATTTTATTAATAAAAACAACGTTAACCATTTCCAACGGTACAATAACAAATACAATATAAACTTAAATCGTCAGTCCTTAAGCATTGACGGACTTGACACGTATCCAAAGTTTAATTGAAGTCTGTGTTCCGCAGTTTTTAACAGCTTTTTGAAGTGAAAAACAGTGGCCATGCCGCCTCCGCCGGGCCCCGGCTGGAGGGGTAGACCCAAAAAGAGCTGGCTTGTCGTAGGGGTAACATGCGTGCCAATGGGCTCACTACCAGGGATTCTGAAGACCGTGCGAAGTGGAGTAGGAAAAGTCGGAAAGCGGACCTCGGGCACCGAAACGAAGGTTTGGGTTGCAACCTGGATATAACGCTGGGACGATGATGATTGTAATTGTCCTTACTCAGAAGGTGATATTTTTGAACGTTCAACTGACACCGAATTGAATTTGATAAGATATAGCTATTGTTTTTGGAATTAATATTATTTTTAGTCAAAACTGATCATAGCCAACCCTATTTCCGCCGACCGGGAATGAGGGTGTCTTGTTGAAAATTTAATTTAATTTCGGTCATGCGTGTGCCCTGGGACATTTATACGTTAAAGCGCCTTCGTCTAAAAGCATTACCTGGACCTTTCTGATAGTTTTATTTGAAAAGGTCCATTTTGTTGATACATTCGCACGTTTTAGATTAAAGAATAGGCCCCTTTTATGTGTCAATTAAGAGATTTATCGTAATGACGGTATTTTTGAGATAAATACTCTAAATTTCAATGAAATATCTTTTAAACTACCTACTTTTATAACTGTTTTGCGAATCGACTTTACATATTAAAACATTTTAAATATTTAAATTGATATTGTCTGTATTTAAACTTTGACTTTGTATTAATGGAAAATTATTATTTAAAAATTAAAACCCTCAAAATAATGTATGTAATCCTTTTTTTTATATTTATCTAAATAGCAAACGCATTTTTACAGAAATTCCTTGATATTTTATATTTACATTAAAGTCGCATCGGATAATAAGACTCAGTTAAAATTGGTAGTATAATTATGACAAAAAAAATTTTTTAATGCTGTAGGACAGCACATAGGCTGATGGCTCGCTTAGAATTTAGCAGTTACCGTCGCCTAAAATTAATGTATTGTAGAAGTTTCATTTCAATTTTGCTAATTCACCAATAATTTATTTTCGGGACTATAGTCCCGAAAATAAATTATTGGTTTTTATAAAAAGCAACTTAAATTTAAAGAAAGGTTCGTTAAAAAAATGTGTATTTTTGAAGAAAAATTTGGTATTTATGTATGTATTTAGCCTTTTACTTTTAATATTACTACTGCTGTAATTTTAGGTTTCTCCATATTTTTAAGAAACAGCTCAATATAACTTTATTTATCTAATACTGGGAGAAAATTCGAGTTACCTATGAAATTCAATTTAATATGAACAAAGGTTTACTTTGAAGTAATCATTTGACATAGTATCTAATATTAAAGAATATTTTATCTTATACAATGTCCAATTATCACTTCAAAATAACTAAATATAATAATAATATATTAACTATA
This sequence comes from Malacosoma neustria, assembly GCA_963693495.1. Lineage (NCBI taxonomy): Eukaryota > Metazoa > Arthropoda > Insecta > Lepidoptera > Lasiocampidae > Malacosoma > Malacosoma neustria. The sequence continues at coordinate 16,131,057 of OY856388.1, forward strand.
TCTGTGCTATGAATGATATTCAAATGAAATCCCAGAAAAGCAGATCATGTGTAGTGATTAGTGATCATGAGTAGTGATTAAAAATATTGCTCAATTATTTAAATTATAGTTGTAGATGTGTAAAGTTGCGACAACGTCTAGTATTGAAATAAAACACAATAGCTCCAAAAAACAATTAACCGATTGGAGTTTATTCTCTGAAATATTTCCAAAATCGTATAGTCAAAATACACAGGCGTTTAAAATCTGTAATGGTTTTAATAATGAATGGAATTGTAATGAATACATTGTGTAATAAATACAACTCCGTTGGTTTGCAAAACTGTTTATATATTATTAATAATTCCGTTCTTGTATATTTTTATATACTACTAAGTGTAGGAACACTTTATCATATTTGTCCATGAGACACCCACATTTTATTGCACATTGAAAAATTAAGAAAGTATTAGTGTAAAATCGTAATATTTTTCTCCGCTACATTATACCTAGTCAGGTCATAAGTATTGTCACACAGTAAAAACTTTTCTTTTAGAATGCTGGCCACAAAAAAGTTTATTGAATTAGAATTTCGAATTGTCCATGAAAATAAAAATGTATAACTTTTAGAATTTTACTCATTTTTAAATATGGAGTGGACGCTTAAAGAAGACCGTGTTGCAGTTATTGCGTTGCATCGTTGCGGTTACGCGCCAATTCAAATTTTTAACATACTGAAAAATTTGAATATTACCAAAAGATTCGTTTATCGTACCATCAAACGATACAATAAAGACTCTAGTGTAGATGACAGGTCAAGAAGTGGTCGCCCTCGGTCTGTTAGGACTCCAGCAGTGATAAAAGCTGTGAAGGCACGAATTCAAAGAAATCCCAAACGTAAGCAGAAACTGTTGGCCCTTCAGATGGGGTTAAGCAGAACCACGGTGAAAAGGGTGTTAAATGAAGACTTAGGGCTTCGGGCATATCGAAGAAAAACAGGACATCGTTTGAATGCTCGTCTAATGGACCTGAGACTGAAGAGATGCCGCGCTTTGTTGAAGCGGTACGCGGGAAAAAAATATCGGGAAATTCTTTTTTCGGATGAAAAAATGTTTACCGTAGAAGAGAGCTACAACAAACAAAATGATAAGGTGTACGCACACAGTAGTGAAGAAGCGAGCAACCGTATTCCGCGTGTCCAACGAGGTCATTTTCCATCCTCGCTCATGGTATGGTTGGGAGTTTCTTATTGAGGCTTAACAGAGGTACATTTTTGTGAGAAAGGTGTAAAAACGAATGCTGTTGTGTATCAAAATACAGTCCTGACGAACCTTGTGGAACCTGTTTCTCATACCATGTTCAATAACAGGCACTGGGTATTCCAACAAGATTCGGCGCCAGCTCATAGAGCGAAGAGCACACAAGACTGGCTGGCGGCGCGTGAAATCGACTTCATCAGGCACGAAGACTGGCCCTCCTCCAGTCCAGATTTGAATCCGTTAGATTACAAGATATGGCAACACTTGGAGGAAAAGGCGTGCTCAAAGCCTCATCCCAATTTGGAGTCACTCAAGACATCCTTGATTAAGGCAGCCGCCGATATTGACATGGACCTCGTTCGTGCTGCGATAGACAACTGGCCGCGCAGATTGAAGGCTTGTATTCAAAATCACGGAGGTCATTTTGAATAAACTTTAATGTCATAAGAATCTATGTTTTGTTAAGTTCATTTTGGTATATGAATGGTTACATAATTAATAAACTTGTTACAATTATTTTACATTAAACATGTGACAGAATTTATGACCTGACTAGGTATCTATGAAACGGATCTGTTAAACGAGCTAAACATAAATGAATTATATGAGGGAAGGATAAAATAACCAATTATGATCATCCCTCGTGACCGGCATTAATCTCCTGTCGATTGGTGAGCTGACAACAAGGTAAATATGGGGAGGGGGGGGGGGGGTTTCTAATGAATATACATTTTTATTAGTATTTTATTAGACTTATGTGTATACCTGTTTTCTTTGTGTAAAAATCTATTTTCTTTTTTAAAAAATGTTCTGGATAGGAACTTATTTTGAAGATAAAAATTGAGTTTGAGTCTTGTTTGTACAAATCTGTATAATAAGTTACTAAACTATAGCATTATTTTGCATTGTTTATACTACATATTTATGTTCAATATGTTACAAATATTTAGATGTGACGTAGAAAAATCTAGAAATAATTCTAAATTATTTTCACTTATACTCCTATATTTTAAAAAATCAAGTTTAAGTTGTTAATTAAAATAAATATATTATAACAATGCAAATAGTGCCAACAAGTTCCAAAATAAAAATTATACATAAACATACAAATTCGTGATTGGAGACAAAATCGTGACCCCCGCAAGTGAAAATTGCTATCTTAGGTAGTCGCAAAAGGCATTAAATTGATTATCTTATTTCTAGTTCAGACAGGGAAGAGCAGAGTTAGATTGTAAAACGGAACGGTAGTTAAATTTGTGAAAAATAAATCAAGCCATATCATTTTCTGACTCTTTTCCCACGTAAATGGCGAGACACTGAAGAACTTTGAAATAGACGAGCAGAAGTTGAGCTCATAAAGACCTAAAGGCCTTCGCCCCGGCGTCCGCGTAGAGAGATGGACCCTATACCCTTGTTCACGACGGATTAGCGGCTTACACAAACCGATGATCTTGTATGCATATTTCCTCCTTACGATGTTTTCTCCCTACACTATGTATGTGAGAAATTATGGTACGTAGTAGCATTTTCATGGACCGAGGGTAAAGCAAAACTTCCTGAGGATATCTGTACACCATGATCACGGTTGTGTATAATCCGTCCGTGCAGGGGCGGAGAAAGAATACTAACCTCTACGGCCGGGGTCGGCCTGTCGTAAAAGCCGACAAAACAACCCACCCTAGCTACGTGGTAGGGCCTTAAGCCCGTCTGGATAGCGACCACCTTTGGTCTTAAGTATGCCGCCATTATAACTTTATGTTGTGTTCCGGCATTAGTGACCCAAGTTCCTGTACCCTTATGGGACAGCAGCGTGTTCGCGATGCCACTGGCGTTGCAAACACCTATAGGCGACGGTAACTGCTAAATTCTAAGCGGGCCGTCAGCCTGTCTGCTGTCCTACAGCATTAAAAAAAATCCACAAACCCACTTTGGACAAGCGCGGCTGATACTTCCGTTTCCTCACCTTTTTAAGTTTTTCAACCTTACTTTTTTATTTCTGTAGGACGAATTAAGTGGACTGTCAGTCTGTCTGACTTAGGTAATTAATTATATTTAAGTGGGCTGCTAATAATGCCATACGCCACTGCCATTTTTTTTTTTTTTTTTTTATACCGAGGAAAACTGTTACAGTTTCCACCAGCCTCCGGGGGAAGGCCGGTGGGGTATGTGGGATTACCTCCCGAGGGGGCTGCCTACTCCCCTCGGGCGGACCGGGGGCCAAGGCCGCCGGTCCTACCCACTAAAAACCCCGGTCGCCACTCTTGGCCTTAGAGGGGGCTTCGCAGGATCGCCTTTTGGCATTACTCTGCTAGGCCCCCAGCCAGACGTCTCCAATGAGGGTACCCCGAGTGACAGTTCCCGCTGCCGGCGGTCACACTAGACCTGCCGGTGACCAGACACAGAGTGTCCAGTCGGGGTAGGGCACCCTCCGTCTCATTGCCTTCGCCGGGAGCTTCCCCCGGAACTCCCGGCTGGCCGCTCTTACAAGAGAGCGACCGGCAACCCCTTCTCAGGGTGGGATGAGGTGCGCATAGCGTCTCCTTCCCCGATTCGTCCTACGCCGACGAATCGGTGGAGCCGCCGCGTCCTCCTCCCTCGCACGCTCGATGGCCTCCTTCTGCCGCATGACACTTTCGGCGAAGGAGACCACCGCGTTCCAGTTCCTCTCGCTGCGGAGCATTTGACCTACGATTGCCCGCAGCGAGAGGTCACCTCCTACCACGCTCTGCATATTGAAACGCTGGGGCCCCCAGGCGGCGCACTCCGACACCGTATGTTCCACGGTGTCTACTGGCGCGCCGCATTCCCAACAGGCCGGGTTCGGCTCCCGCCCCGCAATCTGGTGCAAGTACTTGCCGAAACAACCGTGGCCGGTCAGTACCTGCACCAGCCTGTATGTCAGGGTCCCGCTTGACCGCGAGACCCATTCCGACAAGTAGGGGCGGATTGCCTCAACCGTAACCCGGCCCGGCTCGGGTGGCCCCAGGATCCTCAACCAGGACTGGGTCAAGGCCTCCTGGGCGAGATCCCTGACCCGTCGCGACTCTTCCGGGCACAGCCGGAGTCCCCTCTCCCTGGCATCGCGGCGCAGGCGGTATGTCTCCGCGAGGACAACCGCCCGCAGCTCCCAGGGCGGGTCGGCTGCCAGCAGTGCAGCCGCCCGCCAGGACACTGTACGGTACGCCCGAATGGCCCTCACATCTATGACCCTCTGAGATCTTCTCAAGAGGGCCCTGCTACGAGATGTGAGGTGGTCTGCCCAGACAAGCGCACCATACACCGCCATGCTCCGCACGACGCCAGTGTACAGTCTTCTCACGGCTGTGCCCGGCCCCCCCACATTGGGCAGGAGTCTGCCCAGGGCGGCAGCGGCCGAGACCAGCCTCGGGCACAATTGGGCAAAATGTGGCCCGAAGCTCCACCTAGGGTCTAGTGTGAGCCCCAGGTATTTCATCTGGGGCTTCACTTCAACCGCTGCACCCCGGATCACGATGCGCGCGTCTCGGGGTGGTCTCCTTCTTCGTCCATGCATAAAGAGGGCCTCCGTCTTTTCTACGGAGACCCTCAGACCGCACGACTCAATTCGGTCCACCACCAGCGAGGTGCTGATGGTGGCCCGCCGGACGGAATCTTCATATGACTCACCCCGAGTTGCGACGAGGGTGTCGTCCGCATAACACAACACCCTCGTATCGGGCGTGACTGGGCATCGTAGGACCCAGTCATACCCGATATTCCACAGAAGTGGTCCAAGTACCGACCCCTGCGGAACGCCGCACGCAACGCGCCTCCTTCGGACCCGACCGTGGCCGTCCTCCCAGACTATGAAACGGTCCCGGAGGTATGCCCCCAACAACCTCCGCAGATACAGAGGCACTCCATGGAACCGGAGTGCCTCCAGTATCGTCTCGAACGGGAGGCTGTTGAAGGCGTTCGCTATATCGAGCGATACCGCCAGGACCACTTCTCCCTGACTCACCGCCTCTTGCGATATGCCCTTCAGGGCGGTTAGCGCATCCAGCGTGGAGCGCCCCGCCCTGAATCCGTACTGGGCGGCGGAGAGTCCCGGCTCTGCCGTGTCCAAGTGCTGGACGAGACGGCTCGCAACTACCCTTTCAAAGGTCTTCGCCGTCTCGTCCAACAGGACGATCGGGCGGTAACCGGAGGGATCATCTGGGGAACGGCCCACTTTGGGAATCAGGCAGAGCCTGCCCTCCTTCCACTGGGCCGGGAACTGTCCGGTGCTGAAGCACTTATCGAACAGCTCCCGAAGCCAGCCGCCAAGGTGAGTGGCGGCTTGGAGGAGCACTCTGCCCGGAATCCCGTCGGGTCCAGGTGCCTTCTTGGTGCCCTGAAGGTGTCGCAGGGCATCTTCGATTTCTACCTCTGTTGTGGGGGGAGGATCCACGATCTCCTCTCTAAGCAGAGGGACGGCCATAGATGGGGGAGTGAATGCTCCCAGGCTCGGGAAGAGCCCCTCAATTATGCGATTGAGGGCCTCCTCTGACAGGGTCGCCGTTACCGGGGCGCCCGCAGCACGCATCTTCTTGCGCGCTGACTTGTACGGACGCCCCCAGGGATCCCTGTCAAGGCCCTCGAGGAGCTCCTCGTAAGCCCGGGCCTTCGCTTGGCTAATTGCTCGCTGAAGGGCTTTCTTGGCAGCATTCTGCTCCCCCTTTATCCTCCGGAGTTCTTCTTCGTCCGGCTGCGGATTCCGGTGTCGGTACCGGTGGACGGCTCTGCGGGCGCGCTGCGCAGCGTTGCGCAGCTCCGCTATTTCGGCTGACCACCAGTACACCTGCTTCCGAGCCGGACGCCGCCGGACCCGTGGCATAGCCGCCTCGCAGACCCTTGTGAGGGCCGTGCGAAGGCGACCGGCCGCCTCCTCTGCTGTTTCCCCTACGGGCGCTGGGTATGCGTTGTAAACCCAGCGCTCGGCGATCGCCTGGACCTCAGCCATCTCTTTGTCGAGACGGCCGAGTGCCCAGCGAGGGAAATTTTCACCTCTTTGCGGCTGCGGAGTGCTGCAGAGGGGGGAGACGCTGAATCTGATGTACAGATGGTCAGACAGCGTCTCTACCTCCTCCTCGACGTGCCAGTCCACCACCCTGCATGCGACCACAGGAGTAGCGAACGAGAGATCCACAATTGAACTGCCCTGTGGTCGCACGCAGGTGGGAACCGCCCCCCTGTTCAGGAGGACGAGGCCACTCCGCAGCACCCACTCTTCTACGGCCCTACCTCTTGCATTGGTGGTAGGACCGCCCCAGGCTCGGGATTTGGCATTGAAGTCACCGAGGACCAAGGTCTTCCTCGGCGGCATCCGGCCGACGGCGGCCCCGACGGAGTCGAGAAATGACTCGAACTCCACCAGGGGGCGGTTGGGGGAGAAGTACACGCCAATAATGGCGCAATCACCCCAACCTGCCGCCGCATATCCCGACCCATTCTCCAGGAGTTGGAGAGGGAGGCTTTCACCAGCCCGGGCGGTCACTGCCACCGCGCCGTCCCAGTCACCGATCCAATTGTCACGGACCGGGACGAGGTAGGGCTCTGCAATAACTCCAACATCACCACCCCACTCCGCGAGGGACTGCAGGAAGAGGTCCTGCGCCCCCGCGGAGTGGTTAACGTTCCCCTGGAGGATGCGCATGCCCCCTACGCTATCCATTGATAGGGGCATCCACAACCTCCATAACCGTCGGTTCTGACGCTCCCTGTCGTGGCAGGGAGCGCCAGATACCCTTAACGTTGGGGGGGCGGCATTCTTTGCCCCCCATCACGTGGGTCGCCGTTTTGCCCGCATCGGCGCAGACGGCGCACCGCGGGGGCTCGTTGCATTTGTTGGACCCATGTCCCGGCTTCCCACACCGGAAACATAGGTCCGACCTATCCACTTGCGAGGGGCACATCGCTTTGGTGTGCCCCATCGAGAAACACTTATAGCACCGCCTGGGGAGCGGCTCGAGGAGCCTCACTTGGGCCGCCCCCCAGCCGATGCTGAATTCCCCGGTACGAGTGAGCCGAAGAGCTCCCTCGATGGGGCACTGGGCAATTGATGAGCCCAAGCCCCCTGGTCCCTGCCTGATCTCCGAAACCTTGAGGGAATCAGCAGGGACCTGTGCTGCCTCCGCCAGCGCCGACAGAAGGCGCTCCTCCGTGACGGAGACAGATAGCCCGTGTATGTAGAGGCCAGTTCTTTTGGCTGGCCTCGATACGAGCCCTCTGTCCCCAAGGACCACCTTCATACGGGAGGCAAGGAGGTCCCCTTCTCCTCCTTGCCCTCCCCCTCAACCTCATATAAGATGCTGCCATCGGCAGCTCGGCGACTCCTAAGGCCCCTTTGGAAACCCAGGTCCTTAATTTCCACCTGGGTCTCCGCTATCAGGGCCAATTGTGGGAGAGAAATCCCCCTCTCTGAGGCGCCCGGTGGCAGCGAGAGTTGGATTACTGCCACCTTAGGGGGATCTACCCTTACCTTCTTCATACGCCACTGCCATATGCCAACCCCCAAGGGCTAATGAAACCTGGTCATTTACGTCGAAAAACAACACTATCATGGCGGCATACTTATAGACCTGGGGTGGTTGCCATCCAAGCGGGCTTGGAGCCCTACCCCCTTACCAGGATTATTAGGTCACCTTTTACGATAGACCGACCCCGGCGGAGTTGGTATTCATACTCTGTACCTGCACGGCGAAATTCCCTTTACTCATTGCATGTAATTAATTAATATTCATTAAGTAATTAATTCGTCAATATTTCTTGATTACAACCAGTCCTGCAGCAAGAGCACGCTCCGTGGCATCCAATTACCAACGCTGATTGTGACACAAATGTGAGTCCGTTACAAAGCGAAAATTTACATAAAATAAATCAGCCTGTATGGGCTTTCATAAAGCATGTCTATTGGTCTAAAATCAATCATAAAAGTTGATGATAAAAATCCAATCTATTCTGGATTACGAGAAGAACAAGGTACCACGATTTAACCCTAAGACGTCGTAAAAGGTGCAAAGAAACAGCATTATAGGCCCAAGTAAAACTTAATCTCCGCGCTATCAAAAATTATGGAAAAACTAAGAAGATGAATCATATAATCTTCTTCTTATTCTTGTTCTTACTATGCACGGTCTGCACATGTTTTCTCTTTCCATTCCCACATACCATTACCTCATTAATTGTCATCTCAACTTTCACATCTTTTTTCGTCTTTTACACAATCCATCCATTTTATTTTGGTCTTCTTTTTTATCCACTCTAATTTCTATAATTTTCCTTATTACATGACATTCTTCTCTTCGCATTTTATGACCATACCAGGTTAGTATATACTAACCTGGTATATTAAAGTAATAATACTTTAATTATATAAGGTACAAATATGGGCCATCTATCTCCAAAGTAAATAGGATAGCACTTGATTTATGAGTACTAGATAACTAATATATTTACAATATATCTACTCTTTTGTAAATAAATACGTATTATACACCCACTTGCAGAACAATCGAGCCTGGGAGCTCCGCAAGCGTTCCGAAGTTCCGTAACCGTTACAGAGGTCGTAAATATATAATAACTTTACATAACATTTACTTCTCTTAAGATAAAAATAACGAAATATAAAAAAAAATCAAATACTATTTTAATATATTATTATAAAAAGTCAGTTAATGTTTGAAATTTTCCATCTGTCAAAAAAACCAATCAGCTCACTGACAGTTAAAAACTTCTCTAAATTATTATCCAAGTACCACGACTTAAGTGAGCCGTCTAGTTACCCCAATCTTCGGTGAAACCTCATAAAATATGCCTCAACATTTTTACATAATATACTTAATAAAAGCGTAGAAGCGCCGAGTTCCAAATTTCTAGGGATTTAGGCCAACCAAGCGTCAAATAGCCTACTTTTAAAACTGGATTCCGTTAAAACAGTGTGACGTTTTACATTTTATCCTCCATCCACATGGTAATAAATTCCTCGATGGATGTTCTAGGCGTTTAAGAGCCAACCGAGCGTCAGATTTTTGATCAAATTGCTACATTATTTTAACATAATGTGGCAATTTTCCATTGAATATATCGACATTTTGGGATGATATTTTTTATTCAAACTCAAATTTATATATTAAAATATGTTCCTAGCTATAAAATTTCTTATATTATACATTTCTACATATATTATACAGACACTCAGACGCAAGACGGAAATCGAATCTGTACGCGGACGGCGTCATATTTGCTGGTATGGTAACTGCTTAGTATTGAGTGGGCCGGCAGCTGATCTCCTGTTCCATGGCAATAAATAGAAACATCACAGGTCAATATCAAACTAAATCTCAACAGGCGCTATCATCTGTGCTTTTTGACGGCCCGCTTAGAATTTAGCAGTTACCATCGCCTATGGGTATTTGCAACGCCAGTGGCATCGCAAACACGCTGATGTCCCATAAGGGTAAAAGAACTTGGATCACTAATACCGGAACACAACACAAAGTTATTATGGAGGCATACTTAAGACCAAAGGTGCGCTATACAGACGAGCTTGAGGTCCTACCACGTAGCTAGGGTGGGTTGTTATTTCGCATTTTACGACAGGCCGACCCCGGGCCGACCCCTGCGTCCGGACGCAGAGTTCAATATTCTTTTACCGCCTTATGGGTTCTAAATAAATAAATTTTAAGTACATATCTACTTTTCTTTTGTAAATAAATACATATAAATAAATGACGCTCATACCTCTGACGCAAGCAAACCGATGTGCGTTAGCTATTAACGCCACGAAGGTCGGCAAGTATTATTATACTAATAATCAACAGAGGATATTTACAACATGCACTATTTGTTCAGAACGTTAATAAACAAAGCACATGATAAGCAAGTGTATCCACTCGGAAGTCATTAGAGGTCACGAATTCGAACCCCACGATGACATGCACTGCTTCAGCAGTTTTTATCGCCTGGTGTACATATGCTACTATCCTGTTGTGCATGCCAATTGCTCCGTACCGGTGAAGGAAAAGATCGTTAGAACGCGTCCGCCTTGAACAAGCGTGGGAATATTACGTCAATTCCCTCTAGTAGGAATCTGAAGAACAGCAATGGGTGTTATTAAAAAATGGAGCATGCTGTTCGGTATCGGGAGTGTAATTACAGCAACACAAATGCACGACCACTTACCTCTGTCTTCGTGCTGCTGGAGCTCTTCGATTATGGCTGTAGGAGGCACTGGCACGAACTACTTTCGATTGTGCTAGTTAATTTCTTGAAATGTTGGAATAGAACAACGGAAATCGACACGACGCGTCCGCAGCGTATATTTTGAATGAACGAATCGAGAGATGGCAGCGTCGTCGTAGATAGGGGTGGCAATGCATTTGCTTAGATACGATTAACTCGATACTAGGAAATATTCACGGTAAATTGATTGTGCTAAATACGTAACACATGTTATAGTGGCTCCATCAACAAAGTGACAGATTGTGGTGACGATAGCGTATATTTGAGGCATATTTTCATTTTTAAGCTCAATAATTTGATAGCACTTCGTGATGATAAGTACGTTATGGATTTTAATTTGATTTTTGAGCTCTGAACCACTCTGACCATCGGAAATGACAGCTAATGGATTCGAGCCCAGGGAGCAATATCGACGCATAATTGCATCACGCCATCACGCCGCATCACGTTTTAATGTTGTTCCAATGTAAAATAGCCACTTTTCACGCTCGTAATGCCATCTAGTTTATGCAAAAATATGCAAAAGTATGATCACGGCTCGTAATTAACCCGCTCTTCAGTTTTGTTGTGCGGTCATCGAGTATATTTTAATAAGTTTTTGCGCTTTATTACAAAAACAAACATATATAGGAATTTTTCCTTGTTTTATATTTTGTAAACGACGACAAAAAAATCTAGGTACTTAGTAGGCCTACAAGCCCGTCAACAAGAACGTTTGCCGGGTCAGCTAGTTACAATATATTATAAAAGACGTGATACAAAAAGCACATACTAATTCCATTCTGTGATAAACTTGACTCCGGCTACAAAAGAAAATCAGGTAATTCAACAACGATTGAATTCAGATGATAATAACGAAGAAAATAATTTATGTTTATAAATGTAAATAATATAGAACCATAATTATGTTGCCATTATTATCAACGAGGTTAATAGGTAATAATTCTCAAAATAAATAAAATCATTTTATTATGAAACCTGCAATAGAAATTAATGTTGAACTTTATTATTTGTGTTTTTTTATATCACATGAATTGATTTTCCTACTAGTAAAATATGTTTTCCCAATATTAATTACATTTTAAGAAAATTATTAGAAATAAAACGTGCCTATTGATATAATAAGTAAATATATTGTGACATTTCAGCACTTGTGTTATGGGTACTAGACAACTGATATACTACATTTATAATTTTTTGTCAATAAATACACAACATAAATATCTAGACGCTAGATGGGAATCAAACTCGTGCCCTCGCAAACGCACGGACGTGTATTAGCCGTTACTCCAGGAATTGCCATATGAATATTAATAACACGTCCTGGGTGGTAGAGCTCTAAGCACGACTGTATGGTTACCATCTCTCGTTTTAAAACATGCCGCCATGCGTGTGGTTCCAGCACTAATAAATCGGATTCCAGTTCTTATGTTGCAAATTATAAGCGAAGGTGACCCTCTTCTATTGGATGGACCGTCTACCGATCTCAACTATAAATGAAAACATATTCTTGAATGAAATTACTAACCAGATATTTTATCCGTGCAGGGGCGAAGAAAGAATACTGTTGACCTCTGTGACCGGGGTCATAAAAAGCGACAAAACAACCTACCCTAACTACGTGGTAGGGCCCCAAGTCCGTCTGGATGGCGACCACCTTTGGTCTTATGTATGCCGCCATAATAACTTTATGCTGTATTCCGGTATTAGTGACTCAAGTTCCTGTATCTTTATGTGACAACAGCGTGTTTGCGATGCCACTGGCGTTGCAAACACCCGTCAGACCGTCAGCCTGTCTGCTATCCGGCAACAATAAAAAAACCCGCCAAACGCAACCGCTTTGAATCGGATTAAGTAATGCTCGTAAAACTTTTCACTCAAACAGCACTCGTTAAACATAATTATGCTGAAGAAAAACAGACATTGTGATGAAACGAAACAAACAATATAAATATATTAAAAACTTAGTTTTAAAAGTAATTTCGGTCTTGTTTGGAACGATGCTGTTATGCATCTTTGATAGGGCAGTAGTAATGTGTGTACAAGAGTTAATCAAAAGACACTTTTTTCCTATGCACACACAATACATCACACATAATATATCTGTCAAACGTCTTTGAAATAAGTTTTATTCATAATAAAAGAAAAAGTATTTAAAGATTGTCTTTCTTCAGGTATAGGGCACACTTTTCGCAAAATTAATTTACTCGTAATGTCTTTCGATCCTCTTAAAACCTATAAATTCTTCTTTTATTGCGACATTGGCAAAATCAATGCCTAAGACGCTGAGGCCAATAATAAAAATAGAAAGATGTCATTTACGAATTTTGAATGAGTAGGGTACATCAACGTTTTTCCCTATATTACTCATATTTTTTACGCATCGTTTAACTAACTTTTTATTTTAATTATTTACCACAAAATCTATATAGTATTGTGGTATAGATTCTTTAACATATATAAATGTGTGTATACTATAATCGAGACTCATGTAAAGACTATTTGACATCAAAAATCGTCAAAATTTAACTAAAGCTGAAAAAATATATAAAGCACATTTCTGGAGACCGCAGAGCCGTGTATGCCTTAATATTAACCTAATGGCCCTATTCACGAAACTTCAGACGCATGACGAAGTTAGAAACTCGAAAGTTACATTTAAATCTTACTGCGTAAGTACTTTTGATTACATAATCTGCGAATTACATTAGGTTAAGTCATAAACATTTTGGGGTGTAAAACTGACATCTAAAATCTCTCAACTAATATACTTATAAAAATGACAATTGCAATTATGCAAGAATTATTGCGAGATAAACTACCAGGGAATTCGAGCCCGGGACTTTTGGATTGGTCGGGAGTTTAATACCACTGAGCTACCTAAAAAATATAGTACTGTCAACACCATTCAATTATGAATCGTGAAAACGTGTGTTGTCACATCAAAGGCCGCTTCCAGCAAACTTGGCAAATAATTCTCCCGAATAGCTCGTCCAAAGCGACCCTTGTTAAACCTAACTTAACTTATTGTTTCTTGCCAACTTCCATATTTATTAAGGGAGGGGGGTGGGGGTAAAGGGACATTTAGCGGTGTTAAGTGGGACTATAAAAGTGTCATCAGCACGTTTCCAGCGGCTTGTTCCGAGGCTGTTTATCAACAATGATTTTCTCTTTAAGGATGTTACGGAGATCTCTGCCACTGAATTTGCTAACATTTATTTATTTTATTAATTGAATAAGTTTTCTCTTAAACTGATCAACAACATTTTAATAAGCGCCACCGCTTAAGCCTTTAAAATATAAAAAAACGGTACTCTTGAAAAAAATTATAATAAACTTTGGGATAACTGAAAACGGCTGAATTGATACATAAATATAGTTTTAGAGACGCTTATATACCTATATATATTCTCATTCTCGGGGAGTATAGGATTTTATGGCGATACGTGAGAATAACGTAATATCAGTATTCAACTGAAACAGGGGACTTGGGCCTCCTCCTATTCTTACCCTCCTCCGTCCAAGAGCAGAGTAAGAATACTTACACCTGCGGTCTACAAGTGTGCCGCCATAATAACCTTATGTTTTGTTTCGGTATAAGTGACCCGGATTCTTGTACTACTATGGGACAGCAGCGTGTTTGCGGTGCTTCTAGTGTCACACACATCCATAGGCGACGGTGAATACTTACTACTACTAATAAAAAACGTAGAGATATGGTATAACGAAGGAATACTCACAATAGATGTGCTATCTCAATACAGGATGCTTGGATACGATCACACGCCATCTATTAGTAGTACATATTGTTGCAATGTTGTAAAATGTGTGCAAAATTAAATCTCAACGCGTAAACAATAATGCGTACAAAAAACTAAAACATTGTAATAGAACTTAACCCAAATTTGACCACACAAACCCATTCTCGTTCCTAACAAAGTTAAATTCCAGCACTCAAAGAGCGTTGTCCACAACTTCGAGAACGCCAGCCGAGTTTTGAATAAAATTAACTTGTCATTTGTATAATAACACTACATTTTTGTGATGACTAAATGTATTCTTTAAAATGTGTGCTTTTAGTTTTACGTATTATTTGAATGTTCTCCGTGGAAGGGCGAAGTAAGAATACTGACCTCTGTAGCCAAAGGCGGTCTATCGTACAGCCAAACCAAACTGGTTGACAACTATCCCCCGTCTCTAAATATGCCACCATAATAAGCTCAAGTTATGTTTTGGCATAATTGACCCAGATTCCAGTTACCCTACGTGAACGGGAGCATACTAGCGGAGCCCCTGGCGTCGCTAGCATTTATAAGCGATGGTAACTATTAGTGGACTGTCAGTCTGCCTGATGTTCCACAGCAATAAAAAGAAGGCTTCCTTACAAAATTCTCACCAACAAACATGATTACGACATCGTAACATAATCTCTGATTATGTTTTATATTGTATTTAGTACATTATTGCTCGCTTGAGCCATCACAAGTCAAGGACAGCGACAGTGGTGTGAAAGAAGACTTTTTAATTGCTATAATTTTTACCTTTATGAAGCCGTAAAGATGTGTCGTAAATAAATCGATGTTACATAATCCAACAAAATAAAGTGGCATTGCCAAGTAAGTCATACCCAAAGAGGGTTAACCCATTTAATGTTCACCCCAACACGAGTTATTTGATAGCAAACAATAAAATATCCTAACGCGCAATAAACACGTCACATAGAATCGAAAACTACTTAGCGTTACGCCATCATTTTCCGCACGCACAATTAAATTCCAGCACCTGTACATTAGACGATGTTTGCGACGTGACATGTCAGAACAGCGTGTTTATTGTCCTGTATCTGATACTAAGCGAGTTATTTGCCCATATACAGTTGTGAACGTTTAAGTGAAAGCAGCGAGCGGGTTAAAGTTCATTTTTTTATTGTTGTTGTTACTGCCATCTCATTGCCGGAGATACCACTGTGATTGGGAATCCAGATCAATATTACATCTAAACCAGAGGAATTGCATTTGAAAAGAGACTCTTTAATTTTCTATGTAATGGAAAAGTTTTTTTTAGAGTGGAAAGGAAAATTAGCATAAGGCAACTCAGGGAGTCCGTAACAATTACTGCTTTGTTGATA